>VWZU01016825.1:107024-145621 GCA_013397095.1 Sterrhoptilus dennistouni | reverse complement strand
AAGGAAGGAAGGAAGGAGGGGCGGATTCTGTACCTGGGATGGGCAGCTCTGGATGTACAAACAGACTGGGGAATGACATGCTGCAAAGACGTACTACAAAAAGGGAGCAAATTGAACATGAGTCAGCAGTGCCTGGCAGCCAGGAGGGGCAACCAAGTTCTGAGGCACATCAGGCACAGCATGACCAGCTGGCCAAAGGAAAGGATTGTCCGGCTCTGCTCTACAGTGGGCTGGCCTCACCTCAAGGGCTGGGGGGCGCAGTTTTTGGTGACACAGTATAAGAAGGTTCTAAACTTATTAGAAGATGGCCAAAGGAGAGCGATGAGGATGATGAAGGATCTATAGGGGTAGCCAAATGAGGAGCTGAAGTGATTTGGTCTGTTCAGTCTGAAGGAGACTGAGAGGAGAGAGACCTCACTGCAATCTGCAACCTCCTTGTGAGGGAAAGAGGAGGGGCAGGCACTGATCTCTGCTCTATGTTAACCAGTGACAGAACATGAAGATTGACTTGAAACTGAATCAGGGGAGGTTTCAGCCTTCAGTAGGAAAAGGTTTTTGATCCAGACGGTGTTTGGGCACTAGAACAGGCTCCTCAGAGAAGTGTTCATGGTGCCAGTCTGGTAGAAATCAAGAAGTGTTTGAACAATGCTCTCAGGCCCATGGTGTGACTGTTGGAGGTGGTCCTTTGCAGGGCCATGGGTTGGACTTCATGGGTCCCTTCCAACACAGGATATTCTATGACTGATTAAAACCACCATTTAATCCATTAAGCCTACATCTGGATAAATAATTACTTTCAGCAAACACTCTGTGTGGGTCTCATGGAACAGAGATCTCTTTGTGTAACTTTCACTAAAAGATATTGAAGTGAAAGAAACACAGGTTGAGCCCCAACAAGTGGATAATGTAATTTTTGTTTGAAAACTGTTATTTTTCTCTCTGGTGCACAGCTCTGAAAAATTAGAAACTAAATATAAGAATAAATTAATGTATGTTAATTCCAGTTCTCTAGCCACAGACACTAATAAAAGTTTAAAACTTTTCCAGATGGCAAATGCATTCAAAGCAGTTGTTGCAATGTCCTACAGTGTTTATACAAGGAGCTTTCGACCACCACAGAAAAAATCATTGAGGGTCAGCTTCTTATCACTGATGTATGGTTCTAGAAAGGTCTTTAGTTAGTAGGTTTGCTACAATTTAAGCAAATATACCTTTTCATTCATGACATATATGTGCATACTGATTTCACCATTTCTTCAGACCAAGACAATGAGCTTAGTACTCGTGCTTTAAAGCATTCAAGATAATGCAGTTTAGTACAAAAGAGCTATGCTTTAGTAAAGTCCAAATATGTTATATTCCTGCTGATTATTGCTTTTGTTATTGATCCAGTCCTCAATTTACCAAATATTGAAATTTTTTCCCTCATGTGTACAACATTCATAAAGAAATAATGAATATAATACAAAAAATGAAAGCACTTAGAACATGCTAACAGTGATATGTCTTGGAATGGATCTACACTTGTATGTTCAGAACTACAAAAGAGGAAACAAGAATGAGAGTCACATAGAAAGCAAAACAAATTATAATTTTTTCATTCAGTGGATTATTTAAAACTCTTAAAAGTTCTGAGTTAATAAGGAAGTATTTGATGTTTAAGAAAGCTAAACTTCTTGACCTTTTCCTCTATTTTTTAAATTTTCTTTTTTTATTCTTAGTGTTAAAAAGTGTCCAAAATAAATAAAATCAAGTAGATTAGATTAATTGAAATTAATTTCTCATTTTTCTTAAATACTACTAGCTCATAAAATAATATAAATACTCAGATATAGTGAAAAGCAATGTAAAATATAAATGAAGTAGAAACGGCAGCATAAATGAAAGTGTAAGGTGGTTAATGAAATTTCTAACATACTTGTTCAGGAGAAAAAAAATTATCTGGTCTAACATGGATAGGCAAAGCAGTAGAAATGAAGGTTAATAGAAAAGTGCATGAGTGTGGGTTCAGTCCTGGTTTCTGAGACTGATAACTGCAATTCAGTAGTCTAGAAATGTAGCAGTTATTCTAAAAGCTCTACAGTATGTAGAGTGCAATTGATTCTTAGCATTCTGGATGGTGATCTTTTAAAGTGTCAGAAATATAAAGGCCCTGTTATGTAGACAACCAGTTTTAGAAGTTCTTTGTCATGCTTCTTTTTACAGTTCATTTCTTTGGGAACCAAAGAGACTGGATAATAAGTCCTTCATAACAGCTTGATCTACATATTGCTTGCCATGTAAAGCAAACAAATTCTGATTTAATTTATATACCTTTAACCACATTCCAAGAGACAAATTTGAAAATTTCAGAGAAAATATTCTAGGAGATAACCATAATTTGCCTGTACGAAGATTTACTTAAAATAGAATATTGCAGCATGAGGGGCACAGATAATTTGAAGTTCCACTCTTCCTACTTTGTATGCAAATATATATATATTAAAATATATATATATATATTTGCAATATATATATTGGCTTTAGTTGTGTTAGTAGTGTCTTCATAAAATGCAATTCATATGGATGAAAAAAGCTTTTGACATAGGATCACTGCCATGAATGAATGTTCTTTGAATAAACAAGACTCTCAAAATGAACAGGTTTATTTAATTTCTTTGTATTCTCCATTATATAATTGTCTCCCTGATGATTTTTTATGGCAATTACTGGCCTCAGAAAGCCATATAATCTCTTTCCATTTAAGAGTCATAAAATATATTCATTGAAGAGCCTGCTATTTAGTAGGTTATATCAGTTGTCAAGTGAGAATGGTGAAATCAATTTATTTGGCATCTTATCTGCATAGCGCTGTATCAGCTGAGTACAAAGTATGAACAAATCCTAATGCTGAACCTCAGGGTATTTTTTTGTCTAAATTCTCATTCTGCTGGCCAGCAGGAAATCATTACAACTACCTTCTGGAGATGCAGTTTCCTTAGAGAGGGAAAGTGGCACAGCTTTTCTTTGCAAACCTTACAGTGCAAATTTCTGATTTGACCATCTTTTGTCTCAATCTTTGTGCTATTTCTGAAAGTAGACATACAACGCAATATATTTATGAAAATACATGTAGCTCTTCAATATAAGTTTTAGATTTATATTGAGAGATGAAATATTTTTATTCTAAGTGACTTGTACAAATACATCATAAGACCCCACAACCATTGAACCATTTCATGCAATTTATTACACTGTTAAAATAAAAAAAATGCAAATTAAGCCTAAGTTGACTATGTTTTTATCTTACTTTTATTTTCATTAGAACAGCAACGGAATACACCACGCTTGTTAATTGAGAGTACAGTCTTAGACTTGTAATGGAGAGACCTAAGTAGAATGAGATGAAGCCTGACATATGTAATATAAAAAGGAAGAGGAAGTCAAGAACATGTCTTTGTTCAGAAACAAAGTAATTATCCATGAGATGTTTTCTTTGCCTAAGCATTTTATAAGAGAACTTGCAGGATTTGCCCATCAGCTGATATTCTCCAAAGTTCCTCAAGTGTGGCATTTCAGAAGAGATATTTCAGGACCCAAATGTCCAGATATATTCTGGTACAGTTAGACAAGTAAAGCAGGAGAATAGAAAGGAAAACAGTGTCATATTGTACCTTCTCATGCATCACCACTACAGAATGGGCTGTAAATCTTATTTAAGTTGCAGCTTGAGCAGCAAGGTGAAGGGGCTTTTTATTTATTTATTATGAAACTGTTTTAGGAGAACATGTAAAATAAATTTGCAAGCAGCTGAACAACTCAGTTTCAATTTATCTTGCAGTCATTAGTAATTTTAAAACAAGGTAATTAAAGTTTAAATTTTACTAATTATTTTTTCTTGTTTTAAACTGCAACTGTCCAAATTAGGAAATTTTTTTAGTTTCCAGTTTTTGATCTGACAAAGAATCTCATTATCATAACTGAAATGATTTGCTTTTTCTCATTTAGAAATGTCACCAAAATGAAACCAACGACCAAGGGAAGAAAATCCACTCTAATAAACAGTCTTGTCTTGCTGAAAGATTTCTTGTGAATGAATAGTAAAAGTATGTAAAACATGTCAAAATGAAAGATGAAATGTTTGACAAATCTGCTGGCAAATTAGTACCTACAGCCTTCTAAATATGGAACCACAGAGGACATTAAGAAATATTAATAAAAAAGTGCTTATTATCCTAGATAGTACCACTGATAAAAAGGGGAATTCAGACTAGGTGGCATTTTTGTAGTAAAACTACAAAAGCAAAAATAGTTGTAGTAAGTATTACCTCCAGTTTACAACTTTTGAAAAGACTGAATGAAAGAAAGGTATTTACTTGAGTTGGCCTTCTGTTATAAACCAAAACCACTGCCTAGTCTTTTTGCAGTACACTTGACTACATTTACTAGTTTAATTTTTTTTCTCTTGGGCTTTAGTCTTGAGAGACAAGTGTTACAAATGACTATCAATTTAATTAAGACAAACAAATTAAAAATCTTCAAAATTCTAGAATATGTCTAAAAATATTTTTTTTAAGAATTCTTTAAAATGCCCCCTAATTTGGAGCATACGTAACTACTATAAAGGTTCAGATGCACTCCAATAGTACTGTGAAACTTCTGTGATTTTGCCTAGCTTGAATGGAAGGCAATCTAGTCAAAGAATAACTCTGTTACTCTTCTGTTTCCTTGTCCCCTTTCATCCACACTCCAGTTAATTCTCTCAGGAACAACCAAGCTTGACCTTCATGGATTGAAACCTGCACTTGAATGTCAAGTGATTTAATTCCAAGGCCTGCTATAGAAGCTGGTTTGAATAGGATGAGGCTGAAGCAGTTTCTCTGCACAACAGAGTAATTTCTTTAGGTAACTGAGAAGCAACTATCTTGCTATTTGACTTTCAAGCTTGTAAAAAATTAAAGATCAGACAGAAAACAAAATCTCATATTTTTAATGTGAAGAAAAAGGTAAATTAAATAAAAAGACAAAATGGTTAATAAGTTTTACCTGTGTCTACCTACTTCAGAATCTTCTCACAAAGCCTGCAAGGTACATTCTAATACCATATCTGCAGAGAGGCAATATTGACCTACCACTTCTGTTGCAGTGAATAAGCATGTCAACAGTGCACAAACAATGCTGAATGTGGAAAAGAATGTTCACTGTTATTTCTATTCAAATATTTGAGTTACAAAAGAAAATACTGAAATCTAGCTGCAAACTTACCACAAAAAATAATTCAGTGTGTATACTATGAGACCAGGATTCTGGTCCTGAAATCTGATGACTCCTCTTCAAGAATGCTGTAAAATGGTGTAAAAATAATGCTATTTAAAAGCTGCCGTAAAGCTTCTTTACAAAACATGGTCACTGCTTTCTAAAATCTGAGGGCAAGCCAGGGCCATAAGGGACCTATTGGTTTCTGTACACACAGCATAAATCTCTTTAATGTGAACAGGAGTTACAGGGACCCTGATGACTGCTCAATCATTCAAGCCCATTACAGCAGCCAGTCTGTCAAACCTTTCTTTGCACGGACCTTACTATTCACAATAGTGCACATGTAAATAAGGGCTTGTGACAGAAGGATAACCTTCACTGCACCTGTACAAATTACTTTTTTTTCACTTTCACCTCAGCAGCTATTTGAAAACAGAAAGCCATGTTCCTACTGGTACAACGCTTCTTCTGTAATGATCTTTTAGATATATATATAGCATTTAGGAGCCATCAGCAAAAAGAGAGATTTTTCACTCAGAATAATTAGTTACTTAATTGGCTTTTTAGAAATGACAAGCAATTGGCTCTCAAGACTTACACTCGTAAAATTTATTTCTTTTTTGTTTGGTTTGGGTTTGCATTACAAATTGAGATTTTACATACACATTAATTGCAATTGGTACTAATAAAATATTGGGTTTTGTTAAAACACCATTTAGAAGGGATTAGTAATTGAATTATTACTCATTTCATGGTCACTAGTTTATTTTCTTCATTTTTGTTCGAAATCACCTGTGAATACAAAAGGAACCTAAAGTCTCTATGAGGGAAAATATCAGGTTTTAATTCTTATCTTTCTTCTCCTCTAACATAAGTAAAATGGTTGTACTTAGCTTGGATCTAAGAGGCAGCCACTTCTGTGGTAAAGTCTTTACCATCAGTTTGAATATGGAATCTGTTTTCTATCTTAGTTGATAGTAAACTTGATGGTTAAGCTTGAGTTCCTAAAATTCAAGCCTCTTCTTCCACTCAGACTGGGACAATGCTTACCACCATTTGACTCCTCTTATTGATAAAAAGATAAACAATACAGCTAGTTAACCTTATCCAGTAAGAAATAAGTTTTTATCTTGTGTTCCTCCTGCCTTTCCCAGCTGCCATCACTGTTTTGTCTGCTGCTATTTCTGTCATGTGCAGCAGTAAAAAATATTAAATATTAAATGTATCACTTTAAACTAAAAAAATTTGTGAGAGTTCCATAAAAGGAGATGTTTGGCCTGATATTTCAACTTTATAAGGAAAATTACATTCTGGCTCTTCAAACTTTTCATTGATTTTGAAAAACAGAACTCAGCTTATCACCTGTGCTCTTTTCACTCTCTTAAAAAAAAGATGTAACTAAATTAATTTGAAAAACATATGGAATTGGGAGAGTGAAGAAAACATAGGAAAAGGTAATTTACTAATATAATATAAAGAGAGCATATTTTCCAGCAATTGCATAGTAAAATATGATTTTAAAAATTACTATTAAAATGTAAAACTATAAAATTTTTTAAAAGTATAAAATTCTTCTTGAGAGAAAGTTCAAGAGAGAGATATCTGAACTGAGTGACAGAAATTTTTATGTGACAAAATAACTTTGGTTTAGCAGATACATATTCCTTCCAGTAAAATGCTTTTTTCTCCTTGTGATGCTTCAAAATTCTATTGCAGCATGTTGAATGACAAGCCCACTTTGCCTCATTTTTCAAACCAGTGTTACTGGTTTTATTGGTTAGCTAGCATTCTGTTTTCAGGAAGATGGTCTGCTTTTTGTCTTCTTTAAAAAATGGAAACTTGATGAAGAAAGTTATTGAATAAAAAATGCATGTGTTATTCCCAAGGGAAAAAGAACTAAACAGGGCAAAAACTGTCTGAAGAAAAAAATCCCACACTTTAATTTATGAACCTCTCATAAATTTAAATGTCAGGAATAATTCACAACATTCGTTCAAATATCCATGATTCTAAAAAAAACAGCTCATATTGAAAAATTACCTACCATTCTTGAGAAGGATTGTCGATAGGTCTAAGGTTTATACCAACCATTTTTGTCACCAGAAGTTTTCAAAATTATTAGAATTTTTTTTATTTCTGGTATTAATTTAAAATTCTCCTATTATTTCATCTCTAACAACAGAATTTACCAAAAGATGAATACCATGATGTGGCATCATATGTTACAAGAATGAGTCTGCCTTTGACACTGGCATTTTGTTTTTATCCAGAATCTACTGCAGCATTTATCCAGTGGCTTTGTAGTCTGAGGTTACATTTTCAGTAGCTTAACAAGGACATCTTTTAGGATGTAAAATAATTCCTGATTCAGCCCAGTGACCAGCACAGGATGTTTTTGCTCAGTCTGATGAATTCCACAATGACAGGTCTTTGCCTCTTCTTACTTAACCTTTATGACATGCCTCAAAACATCTCAGGCTTTTTGGGGCCTGCATTTTTGTGTAGAAATGTTTAATCCCAAAGCTTAGCATGTATTTTCTGAACAAAACATCACATTAGTGTGTGTCTAAAGCATTTATTTAGAGTAAAGCAAGAAACAGTTGAATAGATAGGTAATTGGACGTACTTCATTCTGGATCAATTAAACACTTGATTTCAATCTTACTTAAGGAATAGTTCCATTTATAAATCTCAGATTTAATTTTCCCCAAATTGCTTCTCTTTTTGAAAATAAAGGTGGAAAAGATTGGATCATATACCTTATCTGGAGTCAAAAATTCTCAGTACAAGTTACTCTAAAGTCATGTTTTGAATGTGACTGTATGTTGCCAAACTAAACTCCCTAATTTTCTCACAGAAAATATTTGAACAGAAATATTACAATATATACTTTCTCCATCTGGTTTTTTTTTTTTCCCATAAACTCATTTGCTAGAACAGTCACAAAAGCTGAAGATAAAAGACACTTAGTCACATCTTAGGTAGATTTTATTTTCTATTCACATGAATATTCATAACAGAAATGTAAAGTCTTTAGCCAACCTTAATTGATTTTCCTTCTGGTAGTTCAATAGTCTTTTTCTGGTACTGGCAAAAACAAGAAGACAAAAAAGAAGAGGTTAAGAAGAAAAAATTTTGAAAAGGGGCAAACCAAAATCTCTTCAACCTTTAAATGCTGCTTTTGTTATACAGACTATGCAAACAGTCAATATGTGGGAAAACTGAGGTCCTGCACAGGATGAGAAGAAAGAGGGGACTAAAATAGAAAAAGCCATGATAAAAAGAGTTTGCATACAATGAAATTTTTTTCAAAAGTGCATGTATAATCCCAATTACATTTTTCCTTCTACTACTTACTCTCTTTGCTCAGTATAAGAACTGCTAAGAAATGAATACCAAGTACTGCATGCAAAGACACTCCAATCAGATTCCAAAATTTTATTCAGAGCCTCAAATTTAACATTACTTATGGCCCTCAGAGATAAAAATTTATGGTCGTACTTAATAGAAAACAATAAATATTATCCTGATAGATAAATCACCTTGCCTTATGTACAATATTGTCCACGGGTGACTTTATAATGCTTGTGTCCCACTTGTCCATTCTGTTTATGTAGGGTATTAAGTTCTGCATCTTTAAGACTGTTTCTTAGAGCAAAGGAGTGGAGAAGTGTTTGTTTTCAGGAACTGCACTCGCTGCCTCTCTTTGNCACACAGCTGTGGCCACCGGGGCCGGGATGTGGCATTTCCCAGTGCAGGAGGGACTGAGCGAGCCGAGCTGCACCCCGTGAACAGGACTCTGAATTTGTCACCTCTTCAGAACAGCCAGAGGTTCCATCGTTTAATATTATTTATTTTTCATGCTTGTGAATACTTTTCTTGTTAAATAAACAGGTTTTTTCCGCTTTTCTCCAAAGAAATCTTTTCCTGAACCAGTAGTGGGAGGAGCAGGTTGAATTGGCTTTCTAGAGGGACCACTTAGGAAGTTTTCTCCCAAATTTCCCCTAAACCAGGACAGAGAAGAAAGAAAATAGGTTGCTACTATGGGTGTTGGAATCAATTTTTTTAGGAACAGAATTCAAGAAAGAAAAGTTAACTGAATATTCTTTTCCCTTGAATAGGCACTCAGACTTCTGAAGCCCAAATGTCTTAAAAGTATTGTGATGCTAGTTCAGCTTTTATCCACAAAGCATGCTATTAATCCTATGAAACACATACTAAATTAATAATGTGAGAAATTAGAAGAAAAATATTTCCAATTAAAAACAGGTTACTAGAGATACCTTGTTGAACAGCTTCTTTCTAATCAAACATAGCAGGATCACTAAGTGCAACAATTAGACTTTTTTTAAAGTGTCTCCACACTTCAGATAGCTTACAGGCTTTAATTCCTATTGGGCATAGCATTCTGAAGTCAATTGCAGATTGAAACATCATGCAAATGATTTAGAATAAATTTGTCTTCTGTGGGTTTCCATCTTCTTGACTATAAGTTTTAAATTTTACTGCAGCAAAATTAGATTATATCCCACTGGAACTCATTGGTGATTCTTCTCTTGGAGAAATTTGCATTTTCTTTTCAATATAATATGGAAAGATGAAAATAACATTTTGAAAGATACTGTATATGAGCAATGTATTAAAATAGTCACTGATTCACAGTGTATTAAAACAAAAACATTCAGAAAACTCAAAATGCTGATATTTACTTGACTATCTCAACACCCATCACTATTCTCAAGTCAATTTGGAAGTGGTTAATAATGAACTAGAATGCCTCTTAACTTATTAAGTATACCAGCAGAACTCTCCAAGAGGAAGTAACTTAAAATATTTACCTCAATTTAGAATTTACAATGGAAGAATTACACCTCTGTATTAAAAAAGCAAGGGGAAAAAAAGGTGGTTCTAATTTTAAAATAAGTTCTACAAGTTAGTGGAAGCTTTATAAGGTAATTACTTTAATCTTTTCCTATAACTGGAAGAGAAAGTTTAATTTTCATCCCTCAATATACATTTATATTTAGATAATAGTAATTTAGATAGTGAATACCAAATGAGCAACATTTAAGAATGTGCAGGATAGATGTAAAATAAGGCAGTGATAACACACCTTAGAAAAAATGTTTATGATTAACGTGGAGAAAGTGAGTTTGAAGAAATTCATTTTGATAAGTACTGCATCTTTGTATTTTAACACGTTTTCATGATAGGTTCCAATACTTGTTTATACCATCACAAAAATATGCTACATATCAAAAGCAACCTCTCTCCAAAAAACCCAACTGAGACCACTTCATTTCCAGTCTTAATCTAGACACAGAACAGTATTCCACCAAAATAGGGTAAAAAAATGTCTGTAAGGTTAACTATAATCCTCTAATCAAATTAATTTACCTAATTATTTTAATGAAAAAAACATTTATGGAAGACAATGGTTTCAACAGGAACATTCAAATAAGAAGTCCAAAGCTGGCAGAATATTTTGTCATCCCCGACATATTAAAAATAACAAAACAAAACAAAAAAATCATAAAGAAAGTCAAGTAGGAAATATAGCCTAGAGAAGGCAGTGTTTCTTGAAAATGCATTCAATATTTCATTCATTAATTATTTCATTTTCATTTCATTCTTTAATTCTCACATAGGCAATTGAGCAGTTATGGAATAAGGGAGTGTGAAGCACACAACTAGGTCTATTAAACTGAATGGAGAGGGAATTTTACCCAATCACCTCTTTTGTACTCAGAACAGGGCTAATTTCTGGGTTTGTCCATACAGATAATAGGAATCTAGGTCACGTCTTCCATGTGTTTTTGGAATATGTTTTTAAAAACCAAAAACAGGATGATAAATACACATCAATTTATGTTAACTTTGTATAAGTAGATTTTAAATCTAGGGGAAAGAAAAGGGTGAGTCTAGTAATACTCATATACAGAGGGTTTCCTAAAGGCATGCTCAAAGAGAATGAATTAGAAATAAAAGTAAGAAGCCTGGCACTGGATTTTAGAGTCCCTGCCTCACAGCTTGGTGCAGTGCTGAACATTACTATGCTTCTTACAGCAGCTTTAAATGTTGACAGGCACTGTACCATTCTGAGCAAAATTGGTTTGGGGTTTTGTTTGTTTGATTGGGGTTTTTTTGTTTTGGTTTTGTTTGGTTTTTTGTTAGTATCTCTGTTAAGTCCCCATGTGAATAAAAAAATTGTTGTCTGGAAGCCACATGCTCCAAAGTGCTTCTTCAGGAAGGAAACTGATATATCGATGAATGAAAGATAAATTCTGAATGACAGTGTTTTTCAGTAAGAGATTTTCTATTGTATTTTGCAACCCAACTTCAAGGAAAAAAGGATAAATTATATTTACGTAGAACAAAACAATAAAAAGAAGCATCAGATGAATCATACTGTGGAAAAATGTACAGCTAGTACACAGCTTGATAAATCCATAGTCTCATGGGTGACCAGCATGATGACACTTTGGGTACAATGGGGTTATAGCATATATATGAGTGACATCACGTTGGTGATGGTCAGCAGTGGGGTTTCACAGGACTCCATCCTCAGCCCTGTGCTTTTCAACATCTTCAAAAACAGCTTGGATGCAGGATTCACGAATGATAGTTGCATAGCAGATAGATAGCAGGTACATAGCATAAATTTGGAGGAGCTGCTGACACCATTGCAGCAAAGGAGCCCCGCAGGGAGTTCTCAAAAATTCAGAGGGCTGGGCACTCACCAACTATATAGAGTTTAACAAAGATGAGTGCTGGATTCTGCACCTGAGAAAGCTCAGCCCTGAATGTGTGCACACAGTGGGGAATGAGAGCCTGAAGAGCAGTGCTGGGGAAAGGGACCTGGCATTCCTGGTCTTTGGCAAGCTGTATCTGAGGCAGCAGTGCCCTGGCAGCCAGGAGGGCCAACCCTATCCAGGGGACATCAGGCCTGTCCCACTCTGCTCTGGGATGGGGGACCCCGCCTTGAGTCCTGGGGCCTGTTTTGGGTGACACAATATAAGAATGAAAAGCTAATAGAGGGCATCCAGAGGAGAGCAACGAAGACTGTGAAAGGTCTGGAGCGGAAGCCATTCAAAAATAGGCTGAGGTCACTTGGTCTGTTCAGGCTGGACAAGAGGAGACTGAGAGGAGACTTCATTGCAGTCTGCAACTTCCCTGTGAGGGTGAGAGGAGGGACAGACACTGATCTCTGCTCCGTAGTGACCAGTGACAGGACCTGAGGGAATGGCTTGAAGTTGTTTCAGGGGAGGTTTTAGCTGGATATTAGAAAAGGTTCTCCACTGGTTGGGCACTGAACAGGCTCCCCAGGGCAGTGGTCACAGCACCAGCCTGACAGAGCTCAAGAAGAGTTTGCACAATGTACTCAGGCCCATGGTGTGATACCTAGGGTGTTCCATGAAGGACAAGGAGTTGGATTTTGATGATCCTTGTGCATCCCATCCAACTCAGCTTATTCTATGATTCATGTAACAACTCCAAAACAAAGTTAATTTTATGTAGCTAAATGACTACAGTTTATAAATTTCTTGCTTTTATAATGTCATTAAGTTAGCTTTGGCTCTTTTTCATTACAGTATTATAAGAAAGTTAATGAAATAGTTAACTTAAGGAAAAGGGAAAATCACTCTTTTTCACTTAGTGTACAATATCTTACTGTGTGGATAGTCAAGAGTGGATGTTAAAACTAATCAATTTTAACTGCCAAATGTTCCTTTTTTTGTAAGAACTTTGATCATGATCCTCTGTTAAGTAAAAATCTGTCACATAGAGACTACTTAACTATACTGGTTATATATGCGTTTTAATTAATTTATATTACTGCTTTTCACTGCAAAACTTCTCTTTCCCTCACACTAAGAAACTTTGTGTTTTAATTATATATAAAATTTATTTGGTACAACAAGCATCATTTAATTTTCCATAGTTTCAGTTTATTTGTAGGATTTTGACTTCCAAAATTGCACTTTAATCTCCTTCTCAGGTCTTCAGTAGAAATAACAGCAAGAGGAAATATTTAAATAGCACTCTTTGTAACAGAATTATTTTCAATCAAATTATTATATATCAGTTTCTTTTTCTAGGCAAAGATTTTTTTTTTTACTCTGGTCCATGACTCTTTCCAATGACCTTTATATTCTCTTCATGACCACACAGTTGATTATAAAACCATATATATAAGAACAGTTCTAGTAACCCTTTCCAATATATTTATCTATGAGGGAAATAAGAAAACTGTTGTTAAATTTCACTGAAATCTATGCAGTTAACATCTTTATGTTCTTTAGTTGCACAAATATTTGGAAAAAGGAATTGAATCAGTTCTTTCTAACCCTATCTTTCTTACTGTCTTTGGTTGAACCCATCGTATTTGAACACATATATGTTAAAGATATTTGAGTCCTAGTCCCCTGATTAAAAAAGCTACTTGTTTTCCTGGTCCTTGCAAATACAATCCTAGTATAATTTCTAGTGTCTGTGATTTTTTCCTACAATGCTTAGACTTACACTAGAATTGAAGGATGAACAAAGCAGCACAAATGAAAACTCCAGTCCTAGTGATCTTTCACTTTTTCGCAATCATTTTTAGCAGCTCAAGGATGAGCAGTTGAATGATAAATTAGCTACGATCATGTACAAATCACTAGTAAAATTAATATAGAGCCTTTTCCAATAAAAATAACATGAGACATTTCTACTACTTATCTGTCTTCAGAGCACAGACAAGAATTAACTATGTAATGATATCCTCTGAACTTTTCTTGTCTTTTTAATGTGGAATTGTGATTCAGATCCAAAAGAATAATCTCCACTTGTCTATAACAAATTTTCTTTTGAACTGAAAATCCTCCCCTAGGATTATTTCACTTTCTGGGAATACCTAAAAACAGTGGTGTGTGCTTAAAACTTCCCCTGAGATTCCCTGGCCAGAGTAGAGCAAGGCAAAGTCTTACCTACCCACCTCTTAAAGATGAAAAAGTAGTGCAAAAGAAAAGAAAGCTTTCAAAATACACTGGTTCAGGTGCTCCCTGTTCTCTCTTATTTCCACAGGGACTAGGGAGATTAAAACCGTGCCACTGTATTTGCTTATTCCATAGTGCATGAATAGAAAAATAGCTGTCAATGTTTTGCCTTTAGAAAGGAGCATAATGACCAGATCAAGATTAAAACTGCAGTCGTAGGGTAATTTTATGATGATCCTCTATTCCCTGATCCTCTGCTTTATGCCCAGAAATGGTTGCTGTAGTTTTAATTGGGCCCTGGGCAGGGGAGAGTCTTGGGGCTCTTGGGCTGCCTTTTTTTGAAACCAGGTGTCCGTGGTGCTGGGAGGACTGGGCTCTCTTCATTTGCTTGGACAACTTGGCTGTTGTTAGCTTAGGCAAAAAGTCTTTTCTTCCTTTCTCTGGCTTTGGAGACTGCAACAGCAATCCTTCAGAGGCCTTTGATTTTTTTTCTTGAACTGCTCAGTTTGGTTTGGTCCAAGACCAGAGGGGACAATCAATGGGGGAAGAATCGGCAGTGGACCAGCAGGGAGCCCAGTGGCTGCCCTGTTCTGGCCCCAGAGCTCAGAAAAGCTGAACCCACAACAGAAAGGACACCAAATCCAACAGCTTCACCTCCTGTGAGGAGGAGACCAACATCAGACATTCACTATGTTCCCATCTGGTTTCGCCAGAGCTGCTGTATGGACTCTTTAGTTTTTCCATCCCTGGGGCAAGAGTTGGCACCATTTTTTTTTTCTCTTCCCCACCACTTTGCAGCCGTTATGATTTTTACCTTTTTCTTTTCTCTTTGACTGATATTTTGGGGTTTTTTGCTATGGTTTGAGCCAGGGGTGGGGAGACAAAATCTGGTAGTTCAATATCTAGCATTTATCCACCATTTTTTCCTGTGCAGTGTTGGCAGTTTGTCAATAAATGGTTGGATTTTTTTCACTTTCATCCACTAATGTTGATCTCTCATTCGCAGAAAGAGATTTCTGGAATCCTTTTGTAGAGGAAACACTCATTCCAGAGTGTTTTCTCCCAAACTTGTCTCCAAACTGAGACAACTGCTGGTAGAGAAACATCTCAAGAGAAGGAGTACGTTACAATTCAATTCACAGTTTGCCTCAGGGGCAAGAGATGATTACAAATTGTGGTTTTCTTTTCACTGAAGATTTGATACTCAATATTTGGCATTATTAATCAGCTTACATGCAGATTATGCTAACTAAATATACTGCTGCTTTTTTTTGCCACACAGTTTCAGATACACTTATCTCACATAGTTAGCTACTGATAATATGAAATGAAATCTTGAAATGGAAGTCTGAATAATGCATTACACGTGTGACATGGGAAATTACATAACTCTATGGGAAGACTGCAATTCATAATCTGGACATTTTGTTCACATAGGTGCCTCAGCTAGTCATTGAATAATTCTATTAATTTAGAATCTTATATTACACTAAGTTCAGTATAACCAGTTTCTCTAACTCCAAAATGATGGTATTCATACTCTCAGAACACCATAATTTGGTATTAAATTCATGATATAGTAAAAAACCCTAACATATTTCTGGACCAGAAAGATAAATCCACTCTTTTTGTCAACTTCCAGTTGTGTCTGTGATTTTCTATCCAGAGGCATTATTGTTTAACCTCTATCTTCCTCAGTTATTTCTGTATGATTTTTTTTTTTCCACTCACCTTTACAGGGTCTGTATAAGACATTTAGTCTTTAGTACTTATTTAGTACTTTCAAGGATAGAACTCATTTTAGGGACAGATGTTGATATTTAGAACCCCATAACCACATCCTTTTTGACTGTGAAGTGTAGGACATAAGGGTCCTGGCTCCCTGAGGTAGGCATGTTAGGAGAAATCCTCTTGAGAATAAGACCATCTGGCATACATTTTGATGACATTTCAGCAGCCTGGCAGGGCTTCTGAAAAAATTTCAGATGTTTCAGTAGGAAGAGACAAAATAAATATCTGTGTTACTAGGATACTGAATTTTCCCTGCTCCTATAAACAAGAAATAGGTCCAGATTGTGTTCTTTTTGGAGTCAAATTAGAGGTGACATCAGTAGAATCAGTCCTACAATAGGACAGGAATTGTTCCTGCTATAGCTACCAAAATGTGGCAAATATATAAAGAGCAAGTATCCTGAAGGGATAAGGTATCTTTAGATGAAAATGCTGAGAGAAAACAATTCTCTGAATAGTAGGAGTTAGATTCAAAAGCCAATTTAGGAGAGAAATAGAGATAGGATCTAAATATTTCATACTTTGCCTGAATTGATTGTACTGGTGATGAGGGACAGGAATTTGTGCCTTCTGTAATATTTATTGATGGACCCCTACGAATGTGATTCAGTGAAGCTCATGCAGGTTGACTTATAAATGTTTATAGCCCTATGGTTATCCAGTTCCTTCCTCCCCTAGGTATCTGGCTATATTCAGGCTATTTAGACCACTCACTTTTATTTCAGCAGGTAGAGTAATGCAGCATCTCCACACTGCTATTAGGCCTGAAAAAAGTAGAGCATCATTCCAATATATTTTGTTGCACTATAAAAGTCTCTTAAATGCTCTGTCCTAATTCTCTAAGTAACTTTCAAATCTGTACCCTACCATCTTTTAAGTACTCAACACTAGTTTTCTATTCCAATTCAAACTTGCCCTTTTCAAAATATTTAAGAGATTAAAGTTCTGAGCTCTCTCACATTTCATTTTAAAAATAATTTTGCTACTCTTACAGTCGTGTGGAGAAAGCAAACTGTAAAATTTTCCACTAGGACAAGTATCATTGAGTCAATTACTGACAGAGACTTTGTTCTTGAAATTAATCATTAACCCTAAGATACTTCTCTTTCCTTCCTCCAATAATCATTTCTGATTCTAGGCCCAGAAGTAATTTAAAGGTTCTCTTTGTCACCCCTCAAGAACCACATATGCATAGCACCTGTCTCCAATTCCTGCTGGATGATTATTCTCGGAAACACTTCTTTATTTCAGTGGCTGTTCCTTGGAAAAGGCTACTGCAAACTCTTGTGGCTCTTTGGATTAGAGTACCTTGCTAAAAAAGGTTAACAATTTATCTTGATCACAGGCACCCAACCCAGTACATACATTCCAGAATCAATAATGCTTTTGACTGGCTTGCAACTCACTGATATGTGTGCTAAATTCAGACTAAGGAGTGAGGAGGAGATAAAAAGGAGCAAGGCAGAAGAGAGTCCTCTGCCTTTTCAAAGCTCTGGCTCTGAGGTAGGCTTCCTGTAAAGATAAAACAGTTGGAGGGCATAAAGGCTTGTGGCACTAGGCAGGTGCTGAGGGGCATTGTATTAGAAGTCTTTGTCTCTTGTTTTTGAGACTATTATATGCCATGGTTGTTTTACCACAGCACTGTAAACGAGACTATAGTGAGTCAAAATACACAGAGTTTCAGAAAAAAGAGTGATGGAAGAAGTCTTAAAATCTCTTGTAGGAGAGATTGAAGAGGTTTGACATCTCACAGGGTGACACAAAGGTCAGCGCATTGACTTTTTTGTTTTTTAATATCTACCTGAAAAAGAACTCTACTATTGATCTGTGTTTCAGGGAATACTTTATACCAATAGTCTGGAAAGAAGGAAGGAGAGAGAGCATGTAACTGTTTTCAGCAGTAACCACAGTTCCAGAGGAACAGTACTCTTATTTCACTCTTTGGTCAAGTAAATGCATTACAAAAATTGAAATAATATAAAAAGTCAGCATACTTCAGGTCATTACACAGTTATTCAAAATGGTTTACTTTTTACCGGTTACTGTAGCCCAGTACTTATTCTAAAGAGACAGCAAGCTTCACCTGTACTGCTATGCACCAAAAGGATGGACAGGTTCCAAGAACTCTGTCAAAACAGGGAACACCTGTCAAAGGATGAGTAATTTCGGGCAGGCCAGAGACAGTCCTTTACATCATGGGGAATTTTATCATAAAAATATGAGCTCCTGTGATGCCTTTTGTGGCTACCTAAAAACAGAGGCCAGACAAAATTAAGGGAATAAAAAGCAGTTATATTTATTGACGGGCCTTTAGGTATATTTCGGGCAGATAAAGGCCCCCACAGGCTACACCAAAAATGGGCAAAGTATCACTGGTTTTTTCACCCTTTTATAAGTTTGGTTCATTTGCATATTGAGGGTTAATGGTCCAATTACAGCTTCAGGTAATGAAGTAATTTACCCCAAGTTTGCTCCCGCCTAACTCACTTTTGTTTACATTTCTTGGTGCCTGGGACAGTGAGGTGTCCTTGATTCCCAGACCTAAAGAGGAATTGTTTTCCCTGACCAAAATGGGAAAGCAGTAGCTAACACTCCATATGGAGTGTTCAAATCATACACTAAAGGATTGCAGTATTACAAATATATGAAAAATATAAAAGCTAAAATCCTAAGGTATCACCTGCATCGTTTGGATCTAAATTTTAGTTGCTGATACCTACATACATAACTAATTTGTATGAAGAAAAGTTACCTGTTTCAGAATAAATCTTCTATAAATCTTAATTTCTTCTTGCACTGAGAGACTCACTACTGAGGTTGTATTCATGATGTATTAAGGCACTTTAGGATGCAGATGGATACTTCGGGAAACCTGTCTTGTTCAAAGCTCCTAGTTACCCAACTTCCAAAGTAATTACATTTCTCAAGCTTGCTTTTTTTTTTTAAGTGAACTTTTATTGAGCTTCATTTAAAATATATACTTTTTTTTTGCTGTGGTTGCAGTAAAAATCACTATACTGCAAACTATACTTTTCCGATAACAATTCCAGATGATGAAAGTAATACATGCAATATTGTCTCCCCAGCTGAGCTTGTAAAATTCTTACTTTGGAAAGGAAAACCAGCATTATTTTCTTCAAAAATGGGCTCTTATCATTTTTGCACTCTTAGAGAAAACGGCTTTACCACTTTATGACTCCTGCCTGAAAGTGAAGTAGGAAGAAACATAATTTTATATTTATGGATACTCCTGTCAATTATATCACTATAACACCCACAGAATTTGACACAGTTATTTAAGATTTTCCTGAAACAGTTTTATTTTTTCAGTGGTTATTTGTGTAGGCAATTCCATTGTGTATAAAATGTATAATCTATTATAATTCTGAGCTGTTTGGGAGTTAACAAACTAACACCTGACAAGTGAAAAAACAGCAGACAATATAAGGATTTTTATTAAAGATTAGAACAATTTGAAAATATATCTTCCTTTCAAGAAATGATGACTTGTTTCTTTTTTGTGCTTTATGTAAATCTGAAATAATCAATCACCTTTAAGCAGTATGTATTTAGCGACACTTTTTGTCAAGTTGCTTTTACATTAAATCTTTACATATTGTTTTACAAATCTGACTTTCACTATATAAGATTCCTTGTAATAATATGACTGCTTTTCAGTGGCACTATGGATGCTAATACAAATTCAGAACATACCGGCATAGACTAGTAACCTATCAGAATTTGGTAAACATTCTTCACTGTGTAAACAGAAAAAAATTATTTCCCTAAAGAATCCGCTTTTCAGTCTTGAACAAGCATCTCTTTGCATGTTTCACCACTAAAACTGAAAAGAATTCTTCCAATAATCTCTTCTTGACATTACTTTTAATTAATGCATTAATTCTGCGATAGAAACAGAGACATCATGAGAGAAGAGATGCTCTCCAAGCATATTGATGTCATGTTGCAGCTGGCAATGTGGAAAGAAGATAACTTTATTCTGACATACTATGGTAACTGTTTACAAAAGAATAAATGATTCTTTTTCCTTCAATTACCTTATCATTATTATTATTATTATTATTATTATTATATCAATATTCAAAGCTAATGGGATAGTTCTGGTGGACTGGTGGTCCACTCCTATTGTCTGAAATCACAGACAAGATGTTTCCCAAATTCTGATGTCCAAGGTGGTTTACTCAAGAGGTGAGTAAAAAAGCATGAAAATGTAAAAACACTGATAAGGAAACCATATCTAAGAGCTGAATACTTCTTTCAGCATCTCTGTATGGAGATAAGCTCTTTATTATAGCTATTATATCTAATTAGGCAGGCATTCTTGACAAAGTTTATTACAAATCTACATACGAATTTACCTGATCAAATGTTCTTAATGTCTTTATTTAATTTCGTTACATAGAGAACTTGTCTCCTGGCCCAAAATCTAATATGTTTGTATTATGAGTTATGTTTTTTGAATCTTCTCCAAAAAGAGTTCAAAATGAGCCTAAGCATGTCTTGCTTCCACCCAGAAACTGAAGTACTATACAGAATTATACTTTATATAGAAGGATTCATTTATTTTTCAAAGTCTGCTCGTTTCTAATTACAAAGAGATGCCAGTCTTCACAAACTTGGTCATTACTCACAATTTAATATTAGGAGGTTTGACCACTCTAGTTCACCATTTGTTGCAACAGTAAAACTTTCTTTGGCAGCAATGGAAGCAGGCCAGGTCTAAAGTGCAAATGATGTGTATGAAAATCGGATCAGACTGCTCACTAAAGTGTTGGGAGTTGGTTGTCCTCCAACACCCTCCCTCAGTCCGGTGATTGTTTCTGTGGATTGATAGAAAGGGAATAGTTACATAGGGAGGGTATATAGGATGGTGTAAATCAGCTTTTTAATTTTTTAAAAAACATTTAAAGCAGTGTGCTGCCTTCTGGGTTAGGATCATGGCTCTTGGTTATCACCTGCAGTTGGGAAGACTCCTGGTCCCCAACATTCCCTTGCTTCTGCTTCACTCAACAAGATCTAATCTCCCTCAGTAAGAGATACCCTCTAAATATAATAATTTTCAGTCTCATTTCTACTGCACTTCTCCTCTATTTGAACTAGTGCTTTACCTCTGTAGTGGATCATGTGTGTTGCAGTTTAATGAGCTCTATCCTGATCATATCTAAAGTTTTCTTTTTAATGAAAGGGCACAGTTTTACTTCATTATCATTCCTCATCTAATTAATATATTTTGTTTCTCCAATTTCTCAGAAGGGTATGGGGACTGATATTTGAAATTTTCCAAGAGCTCCATGAATCCTTAGTACATGATTCCCATTCCCTAGTTTCTTGTTCCCTCCTGAGGGTTTCCTGTCTTTCCAATGACCCTTGTAGGGTCAATTAGAGTAACTTATTTTCTTTTCTCTTCTGGTTGCCTCATGTTCTGCAGCAACCTGGAAGAGCTGTTTCCCCAGCTGATCTTGCAAAGATTATATATTTTTATTCTCCTTTTTCCAAGAAGCTAATCATTCCTCCTGTGCAACTACTAGACATGTATCCAGAATGGCACAGACAACTGCCTTTTCTTTTACATGTTTTAGTTTTTCTTTGTCTCTTAGAATGGTGTTTCAATTTGTTACAACTTTTGAGTCATGCCAATTATGTGCACAAATCATACCCACAAGGATAAGCTTTATAATTTTTTAATCTTACCAGTAAGACACTGTCCCCATTTGATTGCCCTCAGTAGTCACATTTTTAAATTCAGTCATTTTAGCTCTCTGAGAGCTAGCATCCTTCTTCCCCCTTTCCTCTGAGAACAGGCAAACTTTCCTCCAGGAGGATTATCTTGTACAAGTTTAGGCACTATTAGTTAGTCCATAAACAAATGGATCCACAACATCAGTAAAAGGTTGTGACCTGCCTCTGAGGAAAAGACAAAGTTTAATTCCAGGGCCTAAGTAGTTTAGCACAAGGTGCAAGATGCATAAGTAGAATCATAGATTTTAAAAACCATGTGACTTTGCTTTGAATCAAAACAAATTATCAAAATGCCATCTAAGGGACAATATCGTAATATGGAAATAAAGATGGATTGGAAGAAGATTTAAGGAAGACTTTCTTTTGCTAAAATATATTATAATGTAATTCTAACCTAATCTAATATAATAAATATATTAGAGTGTTGTGATATGATATGATTGATATGATATGACGTGATATGATAATAATATAAATACCATAAAACATAGTAGGGGTGACTTTTTTGAGTCAGAAATCATAAATAATCTATTTTTTAATTCATATAATTGCATGAGTGATGGGCTTACACCAAAAAGAGCCAGCAGTAATCATAAATAATTTAGTTTTAGAATATTTACTTGTAAAGATTAAAATTTTGATCAACATAAAAAGGTGAAAACCCAGAAGTATATATTTTATGCTCTGTTTCTCAGTCTCCTTTACCAAAATAACTGTGTTACATATTTCATATACTATATTTGTATGCATTTTAAGGCTTTTTTTAGAATTAAACATCAAAATACTTTTTAGCTAGGGGAACTATGTCTCTAGTTTCTATGCTTGTGCAGGAACTTTTGAGTTATTATGATATGTATTATTCTAAATATTTTGTTGAAGATGAGTTCTCATGATGGAGAAATAAAATACTACTCACAGAACAGGAAGAGATTAAGATATTGACTAGGAGATATCAATACTTCTATGAAAAGTCAATGGGGTTGAAAGTAAATGTGAATTGTAAATCAACCTTAATGAGATATTCAGATGTTTTCTAAAATGTTCTTAGCTTTAGAGTCCAAATATCAATATTTAAGATTTATTTTAAAATATGCTTTTCAGAGCTACTCAACTCATAATCTAGACAGCCTTGACTAAGAATTTACTAGCCATTTTATTGACAGATGGATGTTTTCTGAAACAGCAGGGAAGATTTGATGACTTGTTGCTCAGAAAAATACATTTTAATACTTTTCAAGCACTCTGTTGGCCAGTTACAAATTTTAAAATGCCTCAGTTTTAATCATCCTATGTATTATTATTTTCTTTGTAAAGTGGATTGGAAGATAAATTTTCAAAGACTTTTGTGACTACAAAAGCAAACGTCCTTCCTACTGATCATGGAAATAGAGAATAGAATAAAAAAATCATGTAGGTTGGAAATTATGTCTAAGGTCATTGAGTTATTCCCAACCTAGCAGTGCCAAGTCCACCACTAAACCATGTTCCTAAGCTCCACTTTTACACATCTTTTAAATACTCAGTCTTCTCTTCTAATTGTAGTTCATCAGAGCAAGGGGGCCTCCTTAAATGTAATTTGCTGCAAGTTCTTGCTTACAGGGTATCTCTGCCACAGAAGAAGAGAAAACTGGTTTCATAAACACAAGGAACTACCTGAACACTGCACTCACTCTCTGCACACAGTTACTTTACCCTTCAACTTTCTTAAAGTTCTGACCTCTTATGTCAGAGGCAAAGGCCACATTCACAGGGAAACATGCGCTAACAAAGATCACATTGGTTGAAAAGTATGTTCTTTTCTTCTTTTACAAAACTTAGTTTGCCCCTTTCTTTACAGCATCTGATTGATAATTTGTCTTAAGTAGCATTGAAACAGTATTTTTTGAAGTTTTAATGTGTCAAATTTCAATGCTCTTTTATACCTAAGCAGTACAAATCTTCCTGATTGATATCACAGTCTAAAATATTTTTCTCACATTTTACTAATCCTTTAAATTTGGTCTGCTTTTTAGAAGGAAATACATCTTACTAGATTGCATGTGTTTTTCACATTTTTTCAGAATACAAAGATATTCAGAAGCCATTGAACTGCCATTGAACGGATTGGGATAAGAAAATGATAGTAATGATACTGAAAGCTGGAACATTTCTTAGAAATGCAATCAAACTAACAAGGAAAAAGCATAAAAACTTCAAAATCAAGAGAACTGAGTGAGTTCAGGTCACAAATACCATCCAGTTAAAAAGTAGCACTAGTTTCAATAAAGTGGGTGCACTTGGACATGATTTCTTTTATGTGGATGAAATTCATGGAATACACATATGGTTATGCCTTGTCACACCTCTCTCAGCCTCTTCCGCAAACCACAAATGCCCCTCAAGGCACATTTTATTGTTAGCCAATGATATGGTATTATACTAATATTTAACTGTGATATTTTAACTTCCTGATAATTAGGACAGCTAAAAATTTCCTTGGTTACAGCAAGAAGAAATATATAATAAAAAAAAAAATCTCAGAACAAACAACATCTAATCCATTGCAAAGAGATGATACACAATCTTTTTTTTCTTTTTCTTTCCTCAGGCTCCATACATGTACAGAACACTTCAGAGGAGGTTTTCTCTGTGTTAACAGTGCCATCTAACAAGTCACATTTCCTCTGTTGAGAATGCTCATTCTCTTTCCATGCAGACCTGAAGGCGATGTCTCCCACAGGGGCTAGTAAAAATGCTGGCAGACTTATGATGTGTGTTTTGTACACATCAGCTCACAGAACTGGAAAGATGCACCCCTGAGATCAACTTGTATTTTTCTGCAATCCACTTGAAGTTTCAAGAAATTGCTTCTCTCTCTCTCTCTCTCCATTTCTTCTCCATCCCTCCTCTTAGTAATGACTTTATGCACACATATGTATTTAGTCTCTATAATTATGAATTAATGCCACTTCTTGATATAAATAATTGGCATTATTCTTGTGATCTTTACTAATAACAGATAAATGCAAAGGACAAGACATTGGAATACAGTTAGGCACTAAAGGAATTAATTGTTTTCCTCTTTACCCAATCATTAAAATTGATGACGAACAACAAATTTGACAGTATAAAACAGTGCAAATAGTAGACAACTACTGGGGTTGAACTATTACGAGAGAAAGATCTTTACCGGTACTTTATTTCCACTTACCAAAAGGGACAAAAAGGGAGGAGCACATGAAAAGGAATTGTTGAGGCATTACTTCAAAAAATATCACTGGAGTGAAAATCTGCCCCTAGGATCTCTGCTGCCACAGATAGAAATTGAAAGCACAGTAGTATAATGTGGTTGGACTTACCAGTTACTTAAAAGAAACTTAATCACCAGGGCAGCAGAGTTTCTGGGCTTGTTTGGTGGGGGTGTTTGGGTTTCTTTGGGTTTATTTTTGTTTTTCTTTTTTTTTTTAATTTTATGTTTGAAAGTTTTTTTGTTTGATTGATTGATGTTTTTGTTCGTTTGTGTGTGGGGTTTTTCTGTGTCTCAGCAAGGCCGAGCAAGGTCGGAAAAAATATCCTTTGTGGCTTTTTTCCTTACTTGTGAGAAAATAGATAAAATTTTTTAAGGGAAAGTATAGCATTTTGAGCAGATTGAGATATAGATGAGATTTGTGATATTTTTCCTAAGGCTGCATAGTAACTTTCCAGAAGGAAGAGTAATATTCTAAATAGACAACCATGAGCAGATAATTGTGTTTTTAATGACCAGAAAAGATTTCATGTTTTATGTGTATGGACAGAGCCAAGATTACCTGTTAGGGTTTTGAGAAAGTTCTTCCAATGTGACACAAGATTTTTTAGCTCTAGAATCCCTCAGACGTTTTTTTTTCCTCAGAAGTAAAAGTTACAAAAGACACAATATATGGAAAATTAGAGCTGAGTTCAATCTGAAGTTCTTTAAATTTTTATTTTGCACTATTTGCATAGCAGTGAACAATTGTTGACACTGTCAGGATTCAGCTATAAATAGTTCATGGAATATGAAATATAATTGCAAATTTTGTATACTCCATGGTCTGAAAATTAGTTACTAAATGATTAAAAGAGTCCAGATTGTAGAAAACAGAGCAGTTACATCACATAGTTCCAAGAAACAAACAATAACGCCCCCCATTTAACATTGCAGAAAAAAGTAATTCAACCAATTTCAGGAATTAAACATTGTCTTTATGAACATGATGAATTATGTCTTTATAAAACTCACTGTAAGGTGTAATAGGGATGATGCAGTCAATACACAGAAAAATATAACTTTAAAAAAAATAATCTAATCTCTTAAAATCAGGTTTTAAACTCAAATAATTTTTTCATACTAGTTTAAATATTTTCTGCATAGATATTATGGGAAATAATGGTAAATCAATGGTTTTCAAGGTAAGTGCATTACTTTCTTCCTCATAATGCATAATGTTATCTCAATACTAAGGAAAACTGAAGATCTTAAAAGTTAAATAAAGAATACAATACAACCCTGCATGTTTTGAGAGAAATTTGGATTCTTTAACTTCTTTTGCTCTTTGGCCCACAGATCAAGCACCACAAAGAGGTCAGCATCAGTGATAGGTTTAATGTGAGTTTGCACATACCTTCTTCAATTAACTACCCTGCAAGAGCTTCTTAATTCTCTGCCAGCCCAGAGCCGTGCAATGCAGATTGAGCTGTTGGAACACATCTGTGCCTACACTCACAACTCCTGCCTCCCTCTGAGATGTGGGAGACCATGGCTTGTCTCTTCTTGGGAGGCAATGGCTGTGACCAAGCTTACACAGGAGAAAGAAACTTTCTTCCTCCCACTCACTCCATGCTGCACATTTTCAGAAAGCAAATTTCTCAAGCTTGGGAAATGAATGGGCTGGAATCCCAGCATAGGCTGAGCACATGAGCCATTAGGCACATGGTTAAGCAAAAGCAACTTCTATTGTTTGGTTCTTTGGAACCTCTGTCATTTGTTTTACGTATGTAATACTTGCTAGATGAAGCCTCTGTCACAATCAGAAAGTTCTGTCTTCTGCATGAGTTATCAATATGATAATCACATATCTGTGATAACATTATATTTCCTGTAGATTTTGAGAATGCAAGGATTTGATTAATGAAATTATATCCTTTTCTGTCACTGGAATTTAATAACTTTCTAAAGCCCTTTCACTTGTAGGGCCAGAGAATTTCCAGATATGTATAAACATGCACACAGAATAATTTAAGTAGAATAAAAGTATCATTTTGAACTAAGTTTGTCCTTATACCAAATTTAATCTGTTCCATTTACAGGGGTTTTAAAGCCCTGAAAGCGAAAAGCAGTCAAAAATCAAAGCAAAGCACTTGCATCACTCTATTTATAGTTTGATGGGTTTTTCTAACAAAATATAATTTACTTTAATGCAATATGGTTGCTTTTCCAGTAAATAACATTTACTCTGTTTGTGAAATTTTCTTTGTTCTAGTTATAGAAATAAGATCTGCTACTAAACTTCACTAATGTAATGATTAAGATGAAAACCACCCTTGGATATTTTGCTGAAAATGTCACAGATTTACAGAATATTCTGAGTTAGGAGCAATTCACAAGGATCTCAAGTCCAACTGTTAAATAAATGGCTCATGCAGGTATTAAACTCACAATCTTGGTGTCACTAGTACCATGCTCTGAGACACGGCTCTTTGTCACTCTTCAAATTTTTTTAAATCTAATTCTCTGTAAAGACAGAGATCTGAAACTTTACAATCTCTCAGTGAGGTGAGTGGCAAAAACTATTTACCCAAGGACATAAGAGTAAATGTGCATGCCAACTTGACTTCTGCAGAGGCTAATTAAAAGTGTTCTGTTTATAGCAGGAGTTTAAGACATGATCAAAAGCCAAAAGTAGTGGAAATTCGGATTTTAAAAAAAGTTTAATGTAATAAGAAAATTACATTTTAAGTAGTCTGAAATAAATAAAAATCCAATTTGTAATAGTAATTAAGTAGGTAGATGGAAAAAAGCGTCTCAGCATTTATCTGTACTTAGTAGATGTATCAGCATGTGGCTTTTGACATATGATAGATGAGTAACCTATGTACTCCACATATATACAACCAAAACATATAGACATACAATACATGGCTTCTTTTGTGTTTTGGCAGACTATTTCACTTTTAAAATAATCAAATTATCTGGTTTTAAGCTTAATTATAAAAGCAAAATGAAACCAAACCAAATAGCCTTTAAGGATGAAACTTCCTGTTCCAACTTCATACACAAACTAAAATTTTACAGCTGAATCAGAGAGTTATGAAAATAAGAGGGTTATAATGAAACTGGTGACTAAGTATTATGAAACTAAGTATTTCAGTACTAGCAGGTATAGCCATGACATAAAATTCCCTGGAGAAAACACACAAAAAACCCAAACAAAAAGACCCCAGTCCTCTCCCTTAAAAAAAGCCCAACTAAACCCAAAATACAAAGATTCAGCAGTCCCAGAAAAAAAAAAACCAACAATGCTTTGGGATTTGTTATTGAGGAAAGGGAAGAATGGAAAACATTAGAAACAAAATCATGGGATTCTATTAAAAATATTTCAGCCATTCTCTCCTTATTGCTTAATAGGACATATGACTAATTAAGAACTTTGTTGTAAAAACACCTGTGTAAAGATCTTCTCAAGGGTACAGCTTGGGAACCATCTTGAAAGAGGGGAATAAGATACTTGCTATAAAATAAAGATTAAATTTTTTTCTCAATTCAATCTCTTGATGTTATTCTAAAGCCAATAGGAGTAAGAATAAGGAAAAGCAAAAGCATGTTAGGTTTAATGATGTTGAACACTCAGGAAAAAAAAATACATGTTTTCTTTATTTTTTCCCCATTTTTATGTCACTTATTTGGTGGGTTTTTGTCACAGACTAATATTGACTAAACGTTGATGATTTTTTTGGTGTGCATATTTCCTAAACATGAATACAGTGAGCACCAATTTCCCCAAGACAACAGAACAGCTCCAGAAAATTATGGATCTGAACATTAAATTTCCTTCTAAAATATTTTCCTCTCTATTTATTTTTCTGTGCTTCTGAGCTTTCAGAAAGACTGATACTATCTAATTATATAATTTTTTCGAAGTTAAATTTCATTGATCTTAAAATTCCACCAAACCTTTTTCCTTTGAAGATCTCATACTCTCTTACAGTTTTGTGGAAATATTTCAGGTTATTAAAAGTAATGATATTTTCCATGGGGAGTCTGAATTCCTGGTTGAAAATTTAGAGTCTTGACACCATTTAAGAATTTTTATATGACAAGAAAGCATTATCTCATTTCCTGAGATACATACAAAAGTTAATTTTTCCCTTGATGTCAGACCTGAGCACACAGTTTTCAGGAACTTGACAAATGAAATTACTGGAGTCTGACTGCAGAGAATTCCCTGATTCTTCTATTGATAGACTCTCTATCATATTTCTATCATGCAAGAACAGAATGTGACATAAAGGAAATGCCAGCAGAAAATTTATATCAGTAACAGAAAAGGTAAATAGAAGAGAATCTTCTCAGCTTTAAAATTAAAGTGGATTTTCAGAGTGATCCAGGTGGAATTGCCAGTATTCATACTAAAAATGTAGACTTATACCCACAGTAATGTTGTGGGTCTTGTTTAAAGTTATTTTGGTTTTTAACTTAAAAAAAAATTTCTCATATTGTGTCTAAACTTGTCTCAAAAGGCAGAAAATGTTCCCATGAGTTCCTGGGATATAGTGATCCAAGAATTTAGCCACATAATGGTTTTAAATGTGCTAACATTTTCAGAGAAATGCTACATAAAGAAGGAGTCCACCAGGCTACCTGAGTGCTTAATGAGTGAAAATATTTCCTATTTAAGGACACTTTTGAAAGTCATAGGAAAGATAAATTTTCCTTATATAGAACTACAGAGGAAATCAAATCTATCCGTAGGGGTCTGGTCAGTGAATTTTGGAGAATTCTTTAGGAAGAATAGGAGCAAAGAAAGGAAGCACATAAAATGTAATGATTGTTCACCTTTTAGTGTCATATTATTTTTAAAGTTTTAAGTAAGATATATTTGAGTGTTAGGAATAGGATAATGCTACACTTACAATAATAAAAGGAATCCCTGGATACTTACTTGATGTTTATTTGACTTATTTAAACTGATTTTAATGAAACTAAATGTTTACACACACACACACACTTCTCCATATATGTGTGTACTTATGAATGAATAACACATAGAATGCAGGTTACAGATTAATGAAACAAGTCTTGAATGCTTTTTCCCAATTTGAACAGAATTTTCAGAAAAAAACCCCATGACTAAACTGCAGGATAGAGGAAGACAGTAATAAAAAATGACAAGGGAAGTCTACAAGTTGATGAAAATTAATTTGACCTAAATAAAAAGCAGAAAGTATACTAATCTGCCACATGAACTTCACAAGAGACTTAGCATATAAATATGAAAAACAGGCATTTTACTGGTTACCAAAATTTAACCAGTAAAAATATTTACACTAGCTGTTTTAAGTTAAACATCAATTTACACCATAGCGATCTTTCTGAATTTCCATTCAAAACAATAATAGTTAGAGGTCTTTAAGTGGAACAGTAATTTTTATTCAATCTCTCTTTCTTGTCATGGCTAAATTCAGCCATTGCAAAAAAAAAAAAAAAATTCCTAATTTTTATTTTTTGAGGGCTAGTCTAAATCATCAAGATTTTATTTTGCCTAATAGATATGCAAAAAATATTTATGAGGATGAGACACCTTGGAGAGAATTAACAAATAGTAGGGAGAATATATCCAGTTGAACAAAAGAAACCTAGTGATTCATAAACTCTGTAAGTTGATCAACTTTGCAGTAAGGAAGCTTGAAAAAGTTAAATGAGTTTAAAATATTTAGTTGACTTTCTCTCCTGAAAACCTACCTTGAAGGTATTTATGTTAGGTGTCAAGTCTGTTCAAGCAAGCAAGAAGTTACAATCTCAGGTATTTGTATGGTCAATTTAATAGTGTTCTGCTAGTCTTCACATTTCTTTCCAAAAAACTAGTTGAAATTTTGACTATAGAAAGCAAAATCAAGTATTAAATACACATCGCTGTTAATAATTTTGTCCACATGAAAAGTCTTTTTTGGTGGGGGAGGAGGGGTTTAAAAACTACTTCATAGAAAAGATTGCAGAAAAAATTTATGTTTATAATATATAGGTAATTTTTCCTTCTGAACAAGTAATATGTATCACCTCTTTTCTTTTCTACTGTGAAATTTCACTCTAATAGATCTTTCAAATCTGTAAGTCTGTTAGTTATACAACTAACAACACATTTGTATAGACATATTTACAACTGCTTTCAAGCTTCGGATATGTCAACTTCACAATCTATTTCATCACTCAGATCCTTACTAATGTACTTACTTTAGTCAAGAAATCCCCAACTTCATATTTTCCAAACCTTCCATGTTTCTTGAGCTTCTGATTTTTTTGTTTGTTTATGAATTTTTTTCTTTGTCAGATTTACCATTTCCCCATAATTATGACTAAAATATATTATCATTTAACAAAGCTATGCTCTAATTCAATTCTCTTTACTGACCAGTTAATTACATACTTAGTCCAAGGGGTTTTTTATCTGATCTCCAAACCAATATGATGGAGTTATATTCCATTAAGCTCACTGCACTGAAGTTGTTTTGGTGTCATCTATTTTTTCTGTTTACATCTGATTAACTTGATTGCTTTCAACTCTAAGATTTCATCTTCCTCAGCAACACATCACAGCATAAAAAAACACCATAGTTCTTTGCATCTCAGTGATTGTATGCACAGAGACAGAAGTATCCCAGAAATTTCCAAGAGGTAGAATTTTGCTGCAGTCTACAACTCACTTAGGCAGAGCTAGTGTCTTACTCAATACAATTAAAAGATATATTTTTAAAATTAGTATTAAATTAAATTTGAAATGCAGTATTTAGCATGCCTTAATTTTATTTTTGAAAATGACAGTGTTGGAAGCATATAGATTCCATATTTGTCGTAATTATAGTTCTTAAGTATAAGTGAGCAACAATCCCATTTTTCTACTATTTCTATTTTTGTTCTCTAAAACCATATGAACAATATTAAGACCACAGCAACATTACCTGTGTATAGGCTCACTCTGTATGCCTTTACATATATTTCAAGAAATGAAGTCTAAAAAACCTCTGGTAGACATAATTTTAAAGAGCTGCAGTGAGTAAGAAATAAAAAATCATTCTGTTTCTGGAGGCCCTGCAGTATCCCAGGATTCCTTTGGTCAAATTTTATTTACATATCTCATTAGCAATAGCTTTAGATTTCAAGCTGTATTACTCATTCTAATAGTTTCACAGTGTTGTCTCTTCTCTTCAATGCTCTTTTATAATGTAAATTATATTTTATAAGCAATATTTCCTTTTCATGATATATTTACCCTATTGCTTTCTCATTAGACTTTTTATAGCTTTCATAATACAAGCTAGAATACTTTAAATGGTCACAAATCTTTGTAGTAGCTGGAAACAGAGAAAATATTTTTCTACCTTTCAGTGACTGACATAAATGCAGTTATATATTACAAGTGAATCAAAACCAAGGACTGGACTAGAATATAAGAGAGCAACTAATGCACTAAAATGAAGTTTCAGAAAGTCCATTACACAGTCTACTATAAATTTCTCTTAAGTGCTGTCTAAATGACAATGAATTTAGAAATGTCAGATATAATTCTTGCTAAATTTTTATTCCAATCCTTAGGAAAAAATGCCTATATTGTGACCCTGGGTATATAATTTTTGCAGTAATGGATTCTTGCATATTCACTGCATCAGACTGTAGGAAGTTACTTGTGCAGCCCAAGACACATGCTTATGCTAACTTAACAATTATGCCAAAGGAGAACTAGCAACACAGGTAAACAAACTGAAAACACGATTTGAAATTGGTTTTGTGAAAATATTTGAGATAAAGGAAAGGTTGATTTACAGAATCAAATGTCTCTAGGGCATATGAATTACCTTGCAAGAATAGTGCATGCATGTGAAGATTGTAACTCTTTTATGCTGGGTATTTTTACATTCAGAAATGAATAGGAATCATGCTTAGTTGATATAAAATAAAAAATTATTCCATGCCAATGAGGAGAATTATTCTAGTTCACTATTCATTCAAAATGCTGATAAAACATGTAAGCCCAGGGGACTGAAAAAGCTCAAGAAATTGATATTGGTAAAAATAAAATAAAATTGAAGATAAAGAAACATATTTTTGCTGCAGTTCAACAAGAAATTGTACTGCTTTCAAATGAACCTAAGAGAACAAGGTGGTTTCACCTTCAAGAGATAAGCATGGATTTCAGAGCTTCCTGAAATCATGTTCACCATGCAAACCACTTTCCCTATTGTATAACAAAGAATTCAAATTTGTTTTTACTATCTCCAGGCATTGCTGCTGAGACCTCTGTTTAGCCTAATACCCCATCATTTATAAATACAGGTGCTTTTTGTATGCACACTTAAAGAGCCTGGGTAGTTTAGTATTTGATATAGGCACCTTGCAAAGAAGTTAATGCTGTTCCTAAACTGCTTAAAGGACAAACCATGATAATTTATGTTACTGTGAATGATGTGCTAACAATTTTCCAACTAATACTTTTAGTACATTACTGTAAAAGTAATAATAAATGCATGAAATTCTCCATGAAATTTGGCTGATATTTAAGAGGACCACACAGTTTTTTCATTCTTGTTTATTCACAGCTCACACATCCAGTCATATGGCTATTTTTGTATGTGTCATTTCTAAAACTGAGATTATAGTGGCACTATGATTTTGAATGAGGATAAAAAATTTTATGGACAATCTGGAAATTGGAAGTTATCTACAGTATGTAGGTATGCACTTCCAAGATGAAAATACTTGTGGATTTTTTTCCATATATGCCTAAGAGAGACATGTAGATGAGCTGGTTAATTAGGAAAAAATATTTCTTGATCTTAAAGATTTCTTAATATTTTCAGTCATATATCTCATTTGTAGTTACTTGTGCTAATGTGGCCCATTTCTATTTACTTGTATTAATTTTATTCTCATGGGAATTCTATTTTCATTAAAATCCTCTTACATTACACCAATGTGACTTGAAAAAAAATTCATAGAGATGTAGAGAGTGATTTATTTAATAAATAGGGCTGTGATTCTGTTTTCATACAAAAGACAGACAAATAGACATAAAACAAGACTTGTGTGTCACTTTTATGTAATTTTCAACAATAATACCAAGTACTCTCGGATTCCTTGTACCTAAGAAGCAGTAAGAGGTCACTACTTACCTGACATCTGAATTTATTTTAGGCTTTCTTTGCGCAAGAACAATTTATTGCTCAGGATTTAATCTGAAGATAGCCTTTTTTCTTTGAAAAATGTGAAATTATAGTAATTTTTTTTGTCTGTCAGAAAAGGAAATGTTCTGGTTTATCCTCCGACTTTGTAACTAAGTAGCATTTGACTTTGGGCTGCTTTCTGGTCTAATTGATGTTTACAAAGTGAAGACAAGTGATACTAAAGGCATAAGCATTATGTTTCTATGTATCAGATATGGACATTTAAAAACATTTGCTCTACTGCTTCACAGTTGATTACAAAACTGAGATATGGCATGCTACACTCCTTCTCTAAAAAGAATTGGTTACAGGTTTCCTGTGGTCTTCCAAAGTACTGGTCTTTGTATGTTTTTGTAAATATAGAACATTTACCAAGAAAGCTGCAGCACCAATTGAGTACATGTGGTGTATGGAATTTCTCACTGTATCTCATGAGAATGCCTGAGACAAATCAGGGACAATTATAGATGAATGGACACCTGTTCTGTAAATGTGTCCTATTACTTACATAAGGAATTGTTGTATGAATAAAGACAGTCCCTTTTTTTACATGCCTAACTTAATCCTTCTGTTTGAGGAATTTTGTTTGCTGGGAGAGTTTTACTGACAACAGATTGACCAGTCTGAGCACATATCTAGGCTGAAATATGTGCTGCTGAAAAATTGCTTTGATATTTTAGAATTACTCTATTACTTTGAGCAACAGCTGAACTAAAATATGTATAAATATATATATTACAAATCTAAATAAATAAGTGATAAATAAACAAGTTCCAAGGTCCTATTCACATTATTCTGTTCCCATTTTTTTACTATTAAAAAGTAGCCATTACTTCAAAACACTATTTAAAATCTTTCTGGGAAAATATGGAAGTTGTATTACTTTATTTTAGGTAGATTTTTTTTTCTGAACCAGTAACTTACTTCTTCACAAAGTATTGAATTAAAATAAAGGCTGAAAATGTACACAGTAAAATGAAGCAATAGAAGAAATGTGTTTTGGAGATTACAAGATTAGTAAATACTTAGGGAACTGTTTTTATTATATTTAACAGAACTGAAAAGTCAAACATATTTCCACCTTTATAGCTGTTTACAGATACCTATTACTTCTGCTGAATAATAGTGAAGATTGCAATTTAGAAAAACAGAATAATGAGTCCCTCAACTCCTTATTTAGGTCTACTCTGGAAAGCTGGAACGAGCATGAACAAATCCATTTATTTGGATCCATGTTTCTTATTATTTGTTAGAAGCTTTCCCGATCACACACACCACACTTCTTTTGTTGCATCTGCAGCTACCTAATTATTCTTAATCTTGATCTCTCCATTCTGTCCTTGCCTGTCACGTGTATTTGTTCTGCTCCTTGTCAAGAGTCAGACTTTGTTTGAAACATCTCTCGCTCCCTCTTCCTGCATTGATCGCATACCACATGTTCCAGCACATCTTATGTTGAATGGAAAACTTTTGTTTTTCAAGTTTCTTCTTCCATTTTTCATCTACAAATCTTTAATTCAGTGGGGTTTTTTATAATTTTTCTGCAACACAGTAGTATGGTCAATGTAAATATCCCACAAATCTACGTATGCCAGCTACTAATGTGTTAATTTTTTTATAACTTTGTACTACTTTCTCGGTACTCTGGAGTGTCTTTGATATTTCTGTTTAATTGTCTTTTTTCTACTTGTCTATCATGCTCTGATTAATAGATTGAGTGGAGGTGAACAGCTAAACCACTATTTCACTGGGTGACATAAAATTATCTCAGACCTCAAATAACAAAATGCCTGCAAATTTTTAAGAGCTTCTGATCAGATCAACTGTTTTCATAATTTTTCAACTATAAAAATGAAATTACTTTAAGGCATTTTAGGCTGAAACTTCTCTAATAAAAAGACTGTTTCAAAGAGCAAAAGCAATTGGACCAACAATCAGAAACAATTTGTTTGTTCATTTGTTTTTTTTTAAATGAAGAGACACTGCAATAATCAGAGGATCATTAGACATAAGGCATATGGTCTGTGGATTCTTTGGAAGGTTTGTTAGATTTACTTGATATTGGATAAGGGCTTCATCTATTATACATGTGGAGGCTTGACCTCCTGAACATGGTTGAACATTGTAAGGAAAACTAAGTAATAATTCAGCATTAGGAAATGAGACTGGGTTTCATTATAAACTGTTTTAGGAGGACAGTTATGTGAAGATAACATCACCGTTAAAGAAAAAACTGAAATTATAAGAGCTACATAAGCAGGAGGTGAGTTTTGCACCAAAGGTGAAGCCAAAGGAACGTAGAAATCAGATAGATTCACTTCAGGGTGTTTGCACTGCTCAGTAGGAGTACTGCTGCTTCTGAGGCATTCATGTTGGAGAAGATGAGGAGGGAAATTTCCTAAAAAGGCAGAAAGAGAAGTAAAATAAGCTGAATGTATAGTAGAATTCGCTCTTCACAGATGTGGAACAAAAGTAATATCAGTGTTCAAAATTGTGATTAGATAACATGAACAAAGGTCTTTATGGTGGGATATGTGTGCTACCAAAGTCATACTATGGAAGGACAAAAGGAAAAACAGATAGAAAATAGACACATGCAAATTTGGCAGCTGCTAAAATGAAATGCAGAATTCTTTCTTTGAAAAAAAAGTTTAGCATACAGGTAAGGACTTGGTTCTTCTACTGCTACTCCTGGAATAATAATCAGGTCTTATTAAGTATATGTGTTTACTCCTTAAAATGCCAGTTTTTCCTTGTAATTAGAATTGAACAACATGAAGACACTGCTTCTAACAAGCAGGATAAAAGTCAATGAAGCTCTGGCATTTATTCTCCCTGAGGATTCACCAACCATTTATTCATTTTTTCTGCTTAAAATTAGTTTTCACTAGCCCAGATGTGATATTCTCAGATCGCTTCAGAGATCTGAGTTAGATAAATGGTTATGAGGAAGTTTTCTCTTCTTAAGGAGCTGTCCTCCACAACGAGGTATACTTTTCTTAGCTATAACACAGTGAATGTGGCTTTAAAAGCCATTTGAAGGCCTTTTGCACTGAAAGGCCTATTTAAAAGGGATGTGGCCATATTGATACCCTTGTCTTTGAAAAACTAATGCAATTTTAGAGGGAAAGGTCTTGATGACATCAGCATTTTATCTCATGTGAAGACACTTGTCTCTTTAATTATGTCAATCACAATAACACTACCTTAAAAAAGGGTATAGGGGGATTTTGAAAATGAGATGCTTGCTTTGAAAGTTTGACTGGATTCAGTCAGTCACATTTAATAGCATGCTACTAGGTCAGGAAAACACTTGTACAGATAACACTGGAAACTTCATAGCTACCTACTGTTTTATTCTTGTGAGCTGTAGACTTTTTATTAATTACACCAGAAAGGAGAATAGAAATAAGTAGCAACATTGCAAAACCTAATGTATTATGATATAAGTAAATAGTTTACCTAGCATATGAACTACATCCTAAAGATGCATATTTTAAAGATGCAATGTTATGAAAATAAACAAATGAATCTTTATATTTTCTGTAGAAAAACCTCTTGATCAGTAGAACCACTGATATTAATGAATAAGCTAACATTTTTTCCTATGCTGAACATTGCTAATGCTATGGTTGTAGGCCATAGTTAATCTCACTGAATAATTTCTCTGATGCTCTGACTTAAATGTAACAGTAGAAGAAATAGAAAAAATTCTTAAGGATTAGGTCTTCTCAAGAGGCCAAATGTCTGTGTATCACAACCCTTGGTGATGTTAATATGGAGTCAGTGACTGGAAGGACTTTAATGTGACTGATCCCTGTCAGGTCAAATCTGTGCACCAGGTGATTCATTGCATCTGAGGGGAGGAGGCTTAAAGAAGAGCAGTAGCACAGGGGGGAGGGGGGAAATGCTGGTAGTCTAGAGCTATGTTATCAGTCAGGGGAAGGAAAATAAAGTTATATCAGAAGGAGCAGTTATGCTAAGTTTATACTACAGTAGCAATGCCTTGCTTCATCAACTACAAACTTTATTACAACATAGAAGAGAATTTTTCTAAAATATATTTTTCCCCCTTTTGGAGGCAGAACAACAAAATATTCAGTACTGCTCTTATATTGGCATTTCTGCTTTATTCTGCTGCTGTGGGTATGACTTGAATACTTGAATCCAACTAATACAGAAAAGTTTATTGCTCTTTTTAAAAATGGCATATCCACTTTTGTTCTGATCGGCAAACTACGCAATTTTTCATTTATTTTAGCAGATAAAAGAATGTAAATCAGTGAAGTCCATCTTTTTCTTGATTTTCTAATCCACTATAAAATCAGTAGGAAAGAAAGATATAAAGAGGGATTAAAAAAAAAAAAAAAAAAAAAAAAAAAAAAAAAAAAAAAAAAC
>VWZU01016825.1:80704-107011 GCA_013397095.1 Sterrhoptilus dennistouni | reverse complement strand
AAAAAAAAAAAAGCGCAGTATGCCATTATGACACAGCCATTGCTCTGATACTTAATATAACATTCATTTTTGCTTCTAAGATTATTTGTCAAAGAAAATGGAATAAAGCCTGGTAAACCATATTAGACTCTCCTCAAGCAGTGCCAGAAGTAAACACAAGTTGCTCATATTTATAGACCAGAAAATATAAGACAGTAAGAGTCCCATTGATAATTTCAAACCCCATCTGCTCTGCCTTAACTTACTGTATAATAAATGTATCTGAAATGTAACTTATTGGTAAAGCTTCATTCTCTCTCTTTATTATGTATTTTATAATGCATTCTAGAGTTTCTTGGAAGCACGACATTTAAGATTTTATTGGAATATTCTGCTATATCTCACAAAAAAAAACCACCTTAATACTGCATTTTGGCTAAATTATAAGTCACTTTAACCTAAGGAAATGTTGGCTTGCCAGAAGTCAATTTAAACCTTTACATGTATATTTATATGTGTTCATCCATATGTACAACTACAAATTCAGATTCTACAGCTGCACATTAATGTGCATGTGTAGACTCTGACCTTAGTAGCAGGCAATATGCAGGTGATTTGAAACTTCAGTTTTCCCTTGCTAAGCAAGAAAACCCTGTGCACAGCATAGCATGTTTGAAGAAAGAAACAGATAATAGCATATTTATATACAGATTCACCAGGTTGGCATGCTTACCAGCATTATTACACCGTCTGCAAAAGCACATTATCTTTTATACTATCTAAGAATGCGGCTTAGTATCAGGCTGAAGTCTGTGATATGTCAATACAGGGGGAATAATAGGAATACAGGGGGATAAATAGGAATTCCATCCCCCACCTGCCCTCCCAAATTTTTTAAGTATATTTGAAAAATTTAGTGTTCATGTTGAATCCATATCTGAATACCCTGAAAGGCAAAATGAACTCAGAACCTTTAGGCCTTTCAGAATCTCCAGCTCAGTCTGAAAAGTCTTGCTTTTACAATGCTAAAATAAACTAATGTCAAATACAGCATAAACAAATGTAACAAGATACATGTGGTATTTTTGTCCCTGTTATAGTATTTTATAATAAACTGCCAGATTTCTCAGCACATCCATGAAGCATCATTCTGAAGGTTGCATTGCAGAAGGATCATAGAGGCAGACATTAATCTGTCTGAAGAATAGGCAATTACAAATGCATTCATTTTAAGTGTATATTGAATAAAGCAAATAAAATTATTGTAGTGTGAACATTCATTAGCTGCAGCTTTGCTTTGATATTTGTTATATATATATTATAGATATGTGCATATAATAATCTGTAAAGTTTTACTTACATATTTGATAAATAAAAAATTTGAACTAAAATACCTTTTGTAGCTTTAGGATGTTGCCCCAATTTTTCAGTCTTCTGATTGTTTTTCATTTCTACTGGAGCTTTCTCACAGTTGTGACAAAAACAAAGACTGATATTTTGTAAACAACACATTCCTTCCAGAAGGAAGGACAAATTGATGGACTGCTGTTTTGACCAGTGGGGTCTGAGGGGTGTCAACTTCATCTCCCCAGTTGCTGGTAAAAGTCCAAACTGTATTTAAAGTCTGAATCCAAAAATAAACTTCTTCTTTTTCTTGTTCTCAACTTGGTGGATGAGTACGGTTCTTTTCATGTCCTCTTGTGGCATTAGGATAAATTGAGATAAATAATAATTTTCTGTGTTCATGACAATCATGTGTTCCATAATTAAACACTTGGTTTCATCTTGAAATTAGGTAAAATAGCAAAAACAATTTGATACATAAACAAATCTAGCTATCTGGAAAATTTTCCACTAAGCAGGTAATAATGCAAAGAAGTACTGCAACAACAAATACCATGCAAAAATACTTGCAAGAGAACTGGAAATGGCACAAGTACTAAGTGGAGTACTTCACTACACTCAAAAGTCTTACTGAATTATGAAGACTGCTGCTGAACACAGCTCCATTCTAAGGATCAACCCAATAATGTTTTTTCTAGTTTTGCAGTGTTATTTGGAGCTTGCACTGCTACTTGTTCCCCGGCTTTGAACTTCACTGTGTTGCATATATGCATACCACAGCTTATCTCAGACCACTAATGTTGTTTACTTGTGTTACAGACAAAAAACTGATATTATCATCATGTTCATAATGTCCCTGATATGCAAAGATTCAATGTATCAAACTACAAATTCAGGGCTGTGAACTTAATAAGACCTAGTCAAACACACCCCCTAGTCTGAAAGGGCTCCTGATGATGATTAGATCAGAGTGGAATTTTGATCCTTAATTTCCACTGGTCCCTCACATACACAAAGAAAAAAGTATTTCTTTATGCCACTGGGATGTGCTTTTCAAGTTGTACCAGGACAATTCCCATAAGAATTTCAAATTTCTCCCTCCAAAATTTAGGGTTAACCTAACCTAAGGAAAATTTTCCATTTCTTTTCATTGTGGAAAGAAATTATCTGATTTTTACTCTCTATCCATTTGTGCACAGTGCTACTTCCTCACCAAATTGGTCAATTATTTGTATGTCACATTGTCCTGAGTTTCAGTGTAGGATGTGCACAATTTATTCTATCACCATCTTCATGAACTGTTGAAACCAGGTGGGGCAGTGTTCTTCCCAGGCCCCCTGCCTTTGGGCTCTTCTGCTAATGGCCCATCAACGCCTGGCCCATGACTCACAGGTAACTCCCTCCAGGAGTTATCTCTGTTTAATGAGCCATCAAGGACCCACTTCACGACTCATCATCCCATTGTGAGATGCTCTGCCCAGGGGGAGGAGCCAAGCATTCTCACCTGGATATAAGCTGGGATTTGGGACAGGAAAAGCAGCCCTTACCTACCGGATTCCCAGAGGATCAGAGCTACCAGACCTTTCTACAGGATCACTGCTTCAGGAAGAGCACCTCACCTGGACTGCTTCCACCATCCTGCTCAGGTTGTATTCTGACTCTGTCAGTGGTCTTTTGTATTATTGTGTTTATTTTATTTTACTTTTTTTTTCTTTCTTCCTATTAAATTGTAATTCTGGCTTGGAGTCTCTCACTGTTTTGTTTTCAAACCACTACACACATTAAAAGCATTCTCTAGCACATGCACATTTAATGAATAATAATAATGGAAATGGTTCTAAAGACATTTACTGATGGCATTTTTCTTTGTAGAATGGCAGTCACACTAGACTGTCATCCTAATGCTGGTCAAATAAAGACAAAATCCATTTCTGATCTCTTTATTTGGCCAAAGCCTTCAAGTGCTGTGGAATTTTTTGGGAGAGTATATTTTTTTAATTAATCTTTCAGGTTTTAATAGCTACACTGAAGAGAATCTGCATGTAGGTGAAGGGAAATATCTGTCTGTGCAAATCTCACCTGAAGAGATGAACATTCTTCTTTATGTAAAAATCCCAGGGGGAAGATTTCAGACAAGAGAAGGTTATTCAGTTGCAGGTAGTAAATTCAGTAAGGTTGCAGGTAGAACAATTCAGAAAGATGGAAAAACTAAGCATGATGATGGCACAGTTCTTTTTTGAATTAAATGTTCCTCAAGCATAAACTCAGATGAATTCGGTTTACCTGGTTCAAGTTACAGAATGATTTATGATGGAAAAGAACATTTTTCCATAGGCTTACAGCTGCATTTAAGAGTCAATGGAAAACAAGAAGACCCCAGACCCCATTAATATTGTTGAATTGAACTGTCATGGGAGTGGCAGGAAATTTTGATGGCAACTTTTTTGTTCAGATTTTTTGTCCTGAAGCACACAGCTCGAGCTGTATATTGCCACTATACAAAACAAATTAATTAATTGAATTCTTCCTGAGATTTTGCTCATGGAAACCAATAGTGGAGAAGCTTCTTTAAGAGATGACCTTGACATGTTCCTGGACATTAATGTCTTTGTTGTAGCGAGGGACCCAAAAGTGAGCACAGGATTGCAGGTGTGACCTCACCACTGCCCAATACAGGAGAAGAATCATTTCCCAGGTCCTGCTGGCCACACTATTGCTGCTACAGACAGGAATTCCTCTGGTCTTCCTGGCCACCTGGGCACACATGGACTCATTTCAGTGGTTTTTCTGCCAGGCAGCTTTCCAGCCACTCTACCCCGAGCCATGAAACTAACATTCTTTTTCCAACAAGATATTTACAATACCATTTTGGAATAATTTTTTCCAACTGTGACTGTATTCCAAGTATGCATTTCTTGAAAAAAAATTAGGCAAAAATGTTCAGGTTTGTTCTGACATTTGAAATAGTGTGAACATCACCTCCCTGGTATGAGAGTGAATAGTTTGAGTCACACCCCTTTCATCACAGGTGTTCTACACTGACTTCAGTGACAAAAGTAAGAGGGCTTGGGGAAAATCTTTGAAGCTATTTATTTCTATTTACTGGAGTTGGATTAACCTTAAAGTTTATACTAACAAGAAAAAAGTCTGGGTCAGCAATTCAAAAAATAAAATCCATTTGGAGGAACTTGGTTCTAAATGTGTGTGCACAGCATGCAATCTTAAAATGAACCAGGCTGACAACCACTTATTGCTTCTTCTCCCTTAGATTGAAAAACTAATTATATTAATCAGATTACTGTGCCTTAGGAGGTTCCTATAGCCTGTGATTGCGTCACTCTCAACATTTTCCTTGATAAGCTAAGGAGAGTGAGCGTCTTTCAAGTCCATCATTATGTGAATGACAAAATGAGAAAGGAAAAGCTGCTTGTCAGGAGTATAATATATTAGAGAGAAGGTTATAAATATGTGAAAGGAATACCACAAGCAAAGAGTGTAGAAAGACTACCAGAGTTTCCAGCCTTGAATAACATCTTTGACTTTTCTTTGATCTTGAGATTTTTAATATTATTTGGGGGAAAGAAGGGAAGTACAGACACTGTAACTGGACTCAGTACATGGTTATATCCAGGTAAAACTCATATAGATATACAGCTATATATATAGATAGATACAAAGAGGTGTAGATATAGATAGGTAGATATTGCAGAGGTAATAAAAATTCTGCTTCAATTAGAATATTTCCCCATGGAAANATATATATATATATATATGTCTCTTTTTTTGTCGGAATCACGACAGCAGCACTGAGGAGAAAGTCTTGAGAGCCTGTTATTAAGAGGCAGAACAGCACTAAGCAGCACATGATTGATGCCATGGATGACAACTGCATCCTGGGCTGCATGGGCAGCAGGTGGAGAGAGAGATCTGCCCTCATGAGCTCTCAGCTGGGGTACTACATCAGCTCTGGGGCCCTCAGCACAAGGACATGGACCTGCTTGAATGGGTGTAAAGAAGGGCCACGAACATGATCCAAGGGCTGGAGCACTTTTGATATGAAGGCAGGCTGAGAGCATCAGGATTGTTCATCCTGGAGAAAAGAAGGTTCCAGGGAGGCCTTGCAGGAGCTTGCCAGTAACTAATGGGGCCTACAAGAGAGCTTCAGAGTGAGTTTTTACAAAAGCACATAGTGACAGGACAAGGGCTAATGGCTTTAATCTGAAAAAGAGTAGGTTTACATTAAATATTAGGAAGAAATACTTTACTATGAGTGTGGTTGAGACAGTGGAATAGGACCCTCAGTGAAATTGTGGACGTGCCAATCCTGGAAGTGTTCAAGGAAACGTTTGATTTGGCTTTGAGGCACCATCCAGTGCAAACCATTCTATGATCCTTCATATGGCTACCATGTGCTACATTTTTCTGTTTGAGTAATTTATTTTATATATATTATATTGTAACTCAGTTTATAAGTGACTCTATTTACATTAGTAATCATCACTATTTATAATTTAGGGAATCAATATTTATTATGTAAAAAATTTCCACTAGAAATTTTATTACTGCTATTTTATTAGTGGTGGACCAAGAAGTAATTCTATCAAGCCCTTTAAGATACATTGCTAAACAGACTTTATTCCATATAATGTATCACCAAAAGGATTTTGTACTGTTGAACTCACTGCATCAAAACGGAATTATTCAAAGTCAGAGTTTGAATGCATCCCCCAAATTTGCAGTTGTATTCAAAGGAGATACTAAGCTGGAGTGATTAGGCTTAGGTTTTGTAAGTGCATTTTAGTTAACATTAATTATATTAACTCCTCTTAATTCTTTCTTAATCAAACCCTGTACCAGCTGCTCTATTATTGTCTTTGGGATCGATAGCAAGCTGACAGGACTATAATTAACCGTATCTATTCCCAGTTTAATTTATGTTTTTTAAATATTGACATAGCATTAGCTTTATACTGGTATTAAGAATTTTCATAGTCTTACAAAACTAACATAAAACTGATATAAATAAGTGGTCCAACTTAAAAATACTACATGCTAATAAGCGTCACTTAGCGTGCTTGAGAGTTAGCAGCAGAATTAGAGTGTTGTCACTACTACGTATATACTGCATCTAGCTATTCCTGAAGTGCAGACATACTAGCTGAACTCTTTTGCCTTCTCTGCTGCTAAGATGTTCTTCTATGACAGTTCAGTGTCGTGCAGACACTAAAGAATCTTTAGGGCATGTCAACATGTCAGTGAAGACCAGAGACTCTTGGACTTGAAAGTGTGGGTTGATAAGGCAAGAAGTGTGTAAATTTGAAATATTGAGTCCAGAAGCCATGTAATGCTATTAAATTATCCTTTTGTTTTGCCCGGGTGTTAGTAGTAAAAAGTAGTCAGTGATGAAGTTAAAACACAAGAACAAATTTTGATACTATGGACTGTGCTGCAAAAGGAAATTAAACCATCATCTGAACCTAGAAGTAGGCATTTTCCTGTCTTTGCCCTTCACCACTGAAGGCAAGGCTTATTAGCTTACAAATCATAGAATCATGTACTACCCTTAGCTGAAAGGGACCCACAAGGATCACTGAGTTCAAAAACCTGCAGATCTATTATTTCTATATTCAGACTGACATGGCGAAGCATACTGATCACAGTGGCATTTATTCCTCTTAATATTGTGAGCAGTTCCAGGGTGTGTGTGTGTGTGTATTCATTATTTATTCATCATTTTATTTATGAATTTCTATAGTTCACATTTTATCATCACAATAAATTTCCCTTTCCATCACTTACTATGTTGTAGCTATTTGCTTTTGCTTTTTGGTGGATGTTTTCATTTTAGTTTTAAAAATTTAAAAAATATTATTTAATTACTTTTTCACTCATGGAATCCAATAAATTTTTAAGTCATTATTTCAGGTATTTATGGTACCACCTGCTTCTGTGCAAATTTGTTTCTAATTCTGGCCATACATTTTAGGTATCAGTTATGTTTATTAGTAGCTGATACTTCAAACTTAGCACATCTAATCAAATGGGTTTTATTCCTGTGATGTTTTACTGCCACAATATCTAATGTCACGATCCCCAATGTCAGAAACAATGATCCACTAGAAAATTGAAGATAAATTTTACAAATAGCAGTATCATTTTCCTAGATAGTCACCTTATCTAGTATTTGTCATGATTATAAAATGAAGGCACTGTTACCCAACATTGTTTACTTCAGACTTTTCAAAACCTCAGAATTAATTAGTACATTTTGGATAGAAAATCCATCCTTCTTCTCTTTTGCTCATTTAATCTATATTGGTTTTAACAGTGCAATAATGTGAATCCCACAAGTTTCAGTACTACTAATTAAGGCAAATTTATGCTCACAAACATGCAGTTCTAATTCTTCTTGTTTATCACGCACATTCTTGGTGCAGGCTTATAGACAATTACAATTTCATTTTCTTCAAACATCTTGTTGGCCTGATTAATTTTATTCTTGACACCTTGATCTTATATAACTCTCCTTTATTAACATTTTGCTGTTAGCTTTATATCTCCCTGAGTAATTAATTTAACTTTTTTTTCTAGCTGGCTATCATACTACTCAAATATATGTCTGTGAAGATTTTCTCATGAGCAAAAAGGAATTGGCCCACCATAAGACAAAGTGCTTCTATTTGATGGGCCAGCAGGAGATTAATGTACTGAAAATGTAAATTCAAAACTGTGATTGTGAGGAATTATGAAGCGAGGAAAGCTGCTTGAACACTTAAGGAAAGTGTTATAAATAACACTTTATTTATAAATAAATAATATTTTTTTTTTCTATGAACAATTAATTATATGTGCAAATATTTTTGTAATGTCTGGCGATCATAGATATTGCTATTGTAGTAAAGAAACAGAAGAGGTGTTGTAAAGCAGAATGTACTACTAATTCTAAGCCAACAGAGAATTCTGAACTTGTATTTTCAATAAAATCAATTCAATTAGCCTTAATCTTCTACAGGACACAGATTCACTCTAAAGTGCAATGTACGGTGCTGTGAATTAGATGGTTCAGATCCTAACTGGAAGATGCTACTATTTCAATTAAAAACAACTAATAAAAAATACATCAGTTTCCCCTGAAAAAACCCTATTTGTAAGGTCCAGTTTTGATATTCTGAAACATTTTAGTTGGACAAATAAGGAATGTATTTATTTTTTTGCTAATTGATATGAATTTATCCTCACAATTATATATCCAATTTAATAAATGCAAATTTTACAAACAAACAGTGTTGATCTGTTCCAATCTTTTGCCACAACTGCTATTAAATATTTTTTCTTGATACATTTCTGTAGCTATATTGAACTTTATGGATTTGAAAACAAATTCATTAAATACTTTAACTAAAACTTCATGGAATGTGTTTAAAATGTTCACTCACCTCAAGCAATAACATTGAAAAAGCTTACAAATAATTATTTTAATTCCTCGTATGTTGTTGTCTTTTAATCTATCAGGCATCAGCTAATGTTTTTTTTTACTAGTAAGAATAAAACCACAGGTTTTTCAGTCTTCCTTTAGGGTTTTTTCTGCTTTTCTTTCCCCCAGATGAAAACATTCCAGGAAAGCTGAAGTAGTGACTTGAGCTACCACTGCAGGGCAGAGTTGCATCCCTGCTTGTAGTCCCCAGACTTTTTTTGCACTTTTGGAAATATATTACAACATACAAATTGTCCAGGTTTGGCAGGATTCCAGTAAAATCCATGTTCTCACAAAAGCTTTTTGTGTTAGCAGACAGGATTGATTTTCTAGCTATGACGAAAGCCCAATTAGCATTCATAGCTGTATATTGCCTTCTGATGAAATCCTGTGGCAGAACACCCGTGACTGCAGCACCAGAACTTCATTCTGCCAAGCCCACCACTTTTATTGTTTTTCCTTCAAAACAACACAACTTTTAGCAGAAAACACAGGTTTGTGATGAATTAATATATTCATGGAGCTTTGTAGCATGTGGAAAATTACTTGTATAAGCTGACCTTTGTGGCTACTGTAAAACAGTCTAATTATGGCACTCTTATATTACTATAACTAATGCAATCTCCAAAACACGAAGATTAATATTTCAACTTGCAGATTGTCTGTAAATTTTCTGCACAACTTGGTGGTTTTAATGTGCAGGCTGTACCATAATTCACAACTAATCTTTCGAAACTATATCTTTAAAGCACCAGTTCTTAATAAATTTCAGCTATAAAACTCTAGGTTTGAACTAACTCTTGTCAAAAACTGGCAATTTAAAACCAGAAGTAACCTAACACAAAAAAGTTAAATTAAAACAAATGAAATAAACGAAAGTAGATACCATCTCTAATGGTAGCAATTATAAACAAGAGCAAGTTATTAACCAGGCCTAGATATTTAACAAAGCTGACTTATATTCATTGTTTCATCCAGACCTTCAAAATCTAAACTGTGTTTCAATGGAATTTACAGAAACAGAAAACATTATGTTTCCTGCTTGAATATTATCAAAACTTTTAAGTGAGAATATCTAAAAAAATATTTCTGCTATAAATTTACATAGCCTTTCTTATATCTTTGCAAGGCATGTGGTGCAGGCCACTTTGTCAAAGAATATGTGTTAACCTTGAATTACCTGATACAGTCATAGTTGAATAAACTACAAAAGAGATAAACATGCATTGTGTAGAAAGGGATCTGTGCTGCAAATGAATCTTCCTCCTTAGTCTCTTAAAGATTTTGAAGAATTCTATGAAGAATTTTAATAAAAGTCTTTCCTTAAAATAAATATATTGTTTAAGTAAACATACTTTTTAAGATTTTAAGGCACAGATAGAATGGGACTTGGCAAGGGATATTAAAAATAATAAAACATTCTGTGAGCATTCAGAAAAGAAAGGCTGAGGAGAATGGGCCTCCCTTAAAAATTAGAAAGGAGAAGTAGTGGCAACAGACATGGCAGTGGGGGGAGAGGCTGTGGCAGGACAAGAAGCAGCTGGCAGCTCAGGTCTGGTCACACAGCCAGGACATGGTCCTGGCACAACAGCATCCCAAGTCCCAGAGTAGGATAAGCATCTGAAGCATATGTTTCGTCAAAGTGGGATTCAGTCCAATGGGATCCACAGGTACTGCCTCTGGAACATTAGACAGGCACAGTCACAGGGCAGACGCTCACCTCTGCTAATAGGTTCTTTGGAGAAAATCAGCCTTTCTTGCCTTGGTCACTCAATATCTTTGGGTCAGGATTTTGCTGGAGGAGTAGGAGTCAATGCTGTAGAAGTGGTCAGAGGAGTGAGGGAAGCTGGCAGCTGAGTGAGCTGAATTTCAGAACCCAGAACAGCTGATGGATGAGAGTCTGGAGTTCAGGATGAAGCAACCACAGAAAATGGACTCTACCATGATGAGACCGGACAAGGTATCACAGCAGAAGTCCTGTAACCTCCAGCACCACATGGGAGGCTCCAAGGATGGGTTTTTTCCCACAGGGGAGGCATTCAGTGTTGCTTCCAGGTGTAGAGCCAGACATATCACTCAGGGTGGTGAGAACCAGGCTGTTCCAGGAAGAGCCTCTGCCAGCATGTCTGGACATCAACAAAAGCATCAGTCACCTCTGTCTCTCTCCTGTGCCTGTGAGGAGTTTGGGCAGAGAGAAAAGAAGCAGCTGTCTCCATTCTAAATCCGCTAAAAGGAAACTTCCCTATGCCATGGGGATGTGTCCACAGTCAGTTCTGTTTCTGCCTGGGGCTGCCTTAAGGTAGTATGTGGTACAGACAGTGCAGCACAACTCCTTTTTAAAGGGCTACTCAGACAGTGCAACACAACTCCTTTTTAAAGGGCTACTGAGGTGAAAAATAACTATTCAGGCTGAGTTTTTCCTGTGCTGACGAACTGCTGAGCCTTGAGCACACCTTATTCTGTCCAACATGTTGAGGGCTCCATCCTTCCTGAGGGAAGAGTGTGGGTGTGTCTGTACAATAACATCCCTGCCAGCCCTTTTCTCCAAGGATGGATGAATGAGGGCACTGCTCAATTACTTAGTGGTGTTGCTCTGCACGCCAAATTTGTCTGCAGAAGTTCAGCAATGACAGATCTCCCTCATCTACTTAAGAAGACAAGACTGTGCAACAGGGCAGGTAATGCTTTGGTTTGCCCTGTGCCCATCCTAGGAGCCAGCAGACCTGAAGTTACATGGCTAGAAGCCAAGAGCCAAGGAGAAGCAGCTGGAGTGGGACAAGAAACAGATGGATAAGTCCTGTCAGGAGCTTCATCTGAAGAAAGAGAAGTTGAAGCGGGCCAAAGAGCACGTCCAGCAGAGTGAGAAGGAGCGTTGTCCTGGGTTGCAGTGTAGGATGTACACAAAGTATTTATTCTATCACCATCTTCATGAACTTTTGAAACCAGGTGGGGCAGTGTTTTCCTAAGCCCCTGCCTTTGGGGTGTCTTCTGCTAATGGCCCATTAACGCCTGGCCCATGACTCACAGGTAACTCCCTCCAGGAGTTATCTCTGTTAATGGGCCATCAATGACCCACTTCACACTCCTCATCCCATTGTGAGATGCTCTGCCCAGGGGGAGGAACCAAGCATTCTCACCTGGATAGAAGCTGGTATGTGGGACAGTGCAAGCAGCACTGGATTCCCAGAGGAGCAGGGCTACCAGACCTTTCTACAGGATCACTGCTTCAGGAAGACCATCTCACCTGGACTGCTTCCACTACCCTGCTCAGGTTGTATTTTGACTCTGTCAGTGATCCTTTGTGTCATCGCATTTATTTTATTTTTACCTTTTTTACCTTTTTTCTTATTAAATTATATTTCTGACTTGGAGCTTCTCACTCGTTTTCCTTTCAAACCACGACAAGCATAAGAGCATGACTGAGGTAAGCACAGTCTGTGGAGAACCAGGGACAACACAGCCAGGTCCATTGCATTCTATGCTGTGCTACAGATGCTGAAACACAAAGTCCAGATAGCGAGGTGGTGGGATGTGGAGGCTGGAATACACTTGGAAACAGCTGGGGAGAGCAGGGCAGGGTAAAGTGTGACTTGAGCCTAACATACATAGGGTGGAGTGTTTCCTAAAATCATTACTGAGCTGCTGGCTTGCAGAAGCTGTGGACAGTTAAAGGAGTGATAACAGAAGCAAGAACAGATGCCTCCTCACAGCTTGTCTTACATGCAGGGATAACTGGCTGGGGTTGTCCCTCTCCCACACATCCCTGGGTGGGAGAAGCTGGCTCTGCCTGACTCTGAGTTTGTGATGTCCCCGTCCTCTCCTATGAGCCCCTGCTCCCCCATCGTGCCCTTGTCCAGGCAGAGATGCTCTTTGGGGCTTTGTCTGTAGGTCCCACTCAGAGTATGAGGCCATGGGCTCCAGAAGGGCCCCCATGCACCTCAAAGGGTACCACGGATGAGGGCCAGCCCACTGCTCCCTGCATGAGAGAGAGTTTGGGAGACTTCCCTCCGTCATGAGCATCATCCTGGACAGTGCCCCTGTTTCTGTGTGACTCTCTCATAGCCACCCCTTCCATCCCTCTCTTCTCAGGACCATGATTTCTTTGAAGGTGAGTACATCTTTCTGGATTCCCTGAAGAAAGTGCCCCACTGTCCATGATGCCATTCCCATGCACTGCTGGAGGAGGTACCACCCCACATACCATCAAGGGATGATGTGCCCTCCAATATAGGGAAGAAAGTAAAAATAAATACTCCAGTTGTCAAGTTCTTTTTTTTCCAAACACCATCAGAGTGTTCCATCATTCACTGTAAATCACTCAATATTGTACAGATGGACCTGGGCAAGCTCAAGCAGTGGCCCATGGGAATCCCATGAGGTTTAACAAGGCCAAGTGCTGGTGCTGCACCTGGGCCAGGGCAGCCCCCAGTGCCAGCCCAGGCTGGGCATGGACAGAGCCAGAGCAGCCCTGCCCAGAAGGACTGGGGGGTGCTGGGGCTGAGAGCTGGACATGAGCCAGCCATGGGCACTGCCAGCCCAGAAAGCCAAGTGTGTCCTGGGCTGCATCCAAAGCCCCGTGGGCAGCAGGGGAGGGAGGGGATTCTGCCCCTCTGCCCCGCTCTTGTGAGACCCCACCTACAGAGCTGCCTCCAGCCCTGGGCTCCNCCAGAGGAGGGACACCAAGGTGATCAGAGGGATGGAGCTCCTCTCCTATGGGGAAAGGCTGAGAGAATTAGGATGTTCAGCCTGAAGAAGAAAAGGATTCTGGGTGACCCAATTGTGGCCTTCTTGAAGGGAGGTAAGAAGAAAGATAAAGACAGACTTTATTCTGAAGCATGTAGTGACAGGACAAAGAAGAATGGCTTCAAACTGAAAGAGATGAGGTTTAGATCAGATAATAAGAAGAAATTCTTTACTGTGATAGTGGTGAGGCTTGGGTACAGGTTGTGAATACCCTATCCCTTAATATTTTAGTATGCTTTCTGTTACTGTTCACAGAGGTGTTTAGAAAACAGTAAATGTTTTTTCATATACTTTGTTATAATAGTTGTTATTTCAAATACTTTAGATTTTATGCTTTTTCCATCATGGATATCAATAGTATTTACTTGCAATGCAGCATTTCAGGAGGTTTTCCCTGTTATGTGTGTCTATTGTCCAAGGAATATTTATGGACTATTCCAATATTCCAAGGCCAACTGGAAGCATAGCTTTGAGCCATCAAAAACAAGTGACAAATCAAAAAGTATATATAAGACATTGAAAAACAGCAAAAAAAACTTATGAAGGAATAGAGCGTAAGAAATCAGAGCTGAGCTTAGATTAACTCAGCTTAGTTTAGGTTCACTTCTTTTACCTTCCCTTGGCTTTCTTTTTACTGCATTTAAAATAGGATATACTGCTGAAGCCAGTGATATGTGGCATTAGCAGTGTGATGTCTTAAGCAATGCAGGGACAATTTTCACAAGCTTTGGAATAGGAAAGATTGGTACAAAACTTTCTGATAGGAAAGATTGGTACAAAATGAAGGTTACCTTGAGAGCAGAGGAGTAGACAGAGCTGATGAGAAAAGTAAGGCACACTTCCATACATGTATTTGAGCTAAATACGCAGTAATAGATTATTTCTCTGTCTAGAATTTTTAGTGATCTATATTTGAAATGCAACTGATTCCTTAAACTAAATGTTCTGACATTTCTCTAAGGCTTTCCAATGGCCCTAGACCATAAGATTTCTTTAACTTACCTTTTGCTCTATGGCTGATCTTATTTCAAATGTTTAAAGTGATGCATGAGCTAAATTATATTATTGGTGGTTGGGGTTAATTAGTAAAGCAGTTATTCTGTATATATATTCTGACCAACTGACATCTGGAAGTCTACTTACTGGCTGCTATGGAAAGTAGTAGCAATAGCAATGGATCTAGTTGTACATATGTTTCATATTTGATGCTTAATGAATTTGCGAAACAGATAACATGACTAATTTATTACAAATGATTTTCATTACCTCCTTAGGAAGGAAAGAAAAAAGGTATCTTAAAACCCTACATGGAAATATCACTGTCTCCCCTCATTTTGTTTTGCAAAATTTTATACTTATTTTTTTACTTCAGAATGGAAGTAATTTATGTATATATAATTATTTATAGATATACAGTGTTTGGAAGGACATACACTGGAAAGAAGTAGCTGGACAAGGAAGGGAGCTTCAATAAATGAACAGCGTGTGAGAGTTTAAAAATGTAGTGAAAATGTTGAATTAATCCAAATTTATGGTGATCCTTTTTTCTGAGTTTGATATATTGCAGTCCGTTGAAGAAAGTAGGAAAATGCAAAATCTGAATGGAAATTTTAACAGGTCATATCATATATTAGCAGCTTTAATCCTGATTGTTTATACTTTCCATTTCAGTTTGTAATTAGTAGGAGTATCTAATTACTGTGTACTGTATGTACACTTCTGTCTTAATTTATTCAAAAGTTATTTGAAGAAATACGAATTATCAGCACTTTGCAAGAGATCTTTGGGGCTATAAATACATGATATGTGAAAATAATTAGCAAGGGAAGATGTAATTTTGTGACTGGCTAACAAGTAGCCCAGAAAAATCCACTTGTTTGAAAATGCCAGGGTTGGGAAAGGTATGTTTGAAAAATTCTTGTCAGTGCTTCCCTGACTCCTGGGGTAGATTAGAAACAAAGTTATTGAAATTGGTACTTTGACACATTTTAGAGAAATATAAAACAAAATAATGTCCTTGCTTTACAGAATTTGAAGGAGAACTGTCAATAGAATTACTTCCAGGAACAGAGATGATGTAGAACCAATCAAATTCATAAGTTTCCAAATTTCTTGGAAAACTGATAACCCATACACTTGTGCAACCTGTCAAAACATTTTGTAGACTTATAATTTACAAAAGTTACTGTATTATCAAGTTAGGCTGTGAACATTTAAACTTGGGTGAAATCACTGTTTTCTTAACTAATTCATGAAAAAGTAAACCTCTTGAACCAAGAAGAAAAAAATAAAAAAACTAAAAAAAAGCCCTCTGTAAGACAGTTGAAGCTTGGATATCTACAGCAGGAACATTAAATTAATTATAAAGAGTCTGATATTGAAAGGTTATATGAAAGACTGAACTTTCTTGCATCCTTCTGGAACAATGACAATTAACAATACATTAAATGGAATATTTGAAAGTTGTGAATCAACATCTTGAAACCAGGAAGTCTTCACTAAAATTTAAAAAAAAATTCGAGAAAGATATTACCCAGATACATTGCTGCATGGATCTTTTCAAGTATGACAGTTGGCATAAAAAAAGTTTTTAAAAAGACAAGTGGGTTAAACATTTCTGTCACATTTCCTTCTCAAAATGGCTGATGGACAAATTTCAATACACTTGTTGTCTTCAAGTGGTATCTGGAATTATATTTTGAGACATGGAAATATACAAAAGTATGTCTAAAATGAAATCCATTGTAGCTAAGAAACAAGACGAAACATCAGAACTGTGTGAGAGACCTTCCCTGACTTTTCTCAAATTAAATAAACAGTGTTGATGTTTCAATTATCATCACTATAACTATGTATTAATTCTTTTAGCTGAAACAAATAGAAAATTTCACACATTCCATAGATGCTTTTCATAACTACTTTTCATGTCTTCTTACAAGTTTAAGCAGATGCCTCATCAGAGACGTGCTGAGGTTCAGTTCACAATTATAAATGTTAGACACATTTTTAAAATGGAAGGTCAGAATCTGAATGAAAGGACAGAATTGGATTTTTCTCTCTCTTAGCAGCCAGTGAATAGCTTTAAAAAGCCATAAACACCTAGTTATACCATTTGCACTCTTGTCAAAAGCATCAGCGTCAGATATTTAAAGCATCTGGGATATTACCTACTCCTTTTTGCTTGAAGTGATTATATGATTTAAAGTTAATTTTTGATCCAGTAAGAAAATGAGATTTCAAAAATTTGGTATTTGCCTTTCTACTGAAGTCACAGATCTGCAAAATTACATTAAAAATGAATGTCTTATGTTACCATTTCAGGAACAATAGTATGTAGTTTTTACAAATCAAAATTCACCTTCTTAAATTCTACAAGTTTATGTCCTAAAATGGATGATTTCCATGTGTTTCATTCTCACAAATTTCTGAGTTGGAGCAGTCCCCAGACTGAACTTATAGGTACTGAATTTTGCAAAAGGGAAGAGTTTAGGGTGACTTTGGTGCATCCAGTGGATCCACCCTTATTTGATGGGCTGTTTGCCATACTGAGGCAGACTGCCACTGCAAGGTTAAGATGTAAAATGAGCTGGGATTTCTCAAAAAATGTGTGGAAAGAAGACAGTTCTGTCAAATCATTCTGGTAGTTCATCAGAACTGGTAGATTGTCAGCATTTTTCAGAAAAACTAAGCTCCTTGTTTCCATGTCTCTCTTCAGATCTTATACCTGGCAGTGGTGTGTTCCATTGGTATTTCACTATTTCAACCACCACTTATGAGACTGCACTGGCAAAGAAGCAAATATTAGTTCCATTTGACCTAATACTCCGTAGCTGGATCAGTGAGTTTTACACAACCCACAGGTCACAGACAGAGGAGAGCCTGTGTCTGTTATCTGGTGTACCCACGAGAGACAACCCTTATAACAGAGCTGAGTACTGCTGGCAGGAATCAGCTTCACACAGGATATGGATTTCTGAATAGATTGACCTGTCAGACACTTCGGCACTTTTTCATCAATGAAACTGTCTGTTACTGGGCAATAATAAAAGGCTCCTAAATTGGCTTCAGGAAAAAAATATTAACTGAAAACTGAAATGTTCCAGCTGAGAAGAATAGACCTAATATTTAAAGCAGCATAGTTTTTTACCAAACAACTCCAGATAGTCAGGCATTTGATAAGAAATTAATTATATTATTTTATCATAGTGGATAAGTGTTATGATTTATACTGTTTAGATTTGGGATTTTATTTCACAGGTTAATATAACAATGCCAGAAAAGGAAAGAAAATATTAAGGACTATGAAAATAACCCATATTTTCATATCTGTGTATAGCTGCAGTTCTAAAACTGGATTACTTGAAAAGGAAATACTAAAAGAGACTACTAAAGCCAAAAGAGCTTACTAAAGCTAAAACAGATTCACGCTATTCCTTTGCCCATATCTTTTAGTAAGATAATATAACTGAAACAGCAGCACTCTTTTTCAATGAGGAAGCAAATTTTTTGTTTCTTACTAAGTAAAGCTCATTCTGCTAGTAAAAATAAACACAAGCATTGTAATGGAACTGCGATCACCAGGGAACTGCAGAGGATCTTTCAAGAATTGCTCCATGTTTATAAGAATTGAAATGCAAATTTTCCATGACATCAATACAGTGAGTTGGAATAAGATACTTCATATGTAAAGTAAGTGGGGAAAATCCTACAATTTCCGTTTATTTTGGGGTTTCGTTGGTTGGTTTGGTTTCTCATTTTTATTTCTTATTTATCTATCTCCTCTGTTGTGTTATTGGTTTAGAACAAAATTTCCTTCCAAAATTATAGCCAGTGTTAAACTGTCAAGTCTGCTTAAAGAGAGAGAGGAAAATATGTTACTGCTAACTTCTCAAGTTCAGTGTACTGATACTTCTCAGTTTTGGATGACTGGTCAAGTTTATGATGTGTCATTACTTTCTTTCATGCTTTCTGACCCTCTATCAAAATTGTATTTTTTCCTTACATCCTGACATTACATCTTCTTAATAGGTGAGGTATATTTTTGTGACACTGTAGAAGGATAAATGAAAATGTAATTTATTTTCTGGCCTTATGAAGGGAGTATTATAAGTTATTACAAGTCTACCAGTTGCAGAATAATTTGTGTAGGCACAAAAAAAATGAGTTCTATGGTCAGTAAGCATATATATATATATTCCTATTTATTTTGGAAACATGTATCAATATTCTGTGCACTAATTAAGAATCATTTGCTTATATTTCTGGAGTCCTATTCAGCTTAATATTACTTATTATAGGTGCCAGTCCTGCTGAAGACAATGTGCAAACTTTTTAGGTTAATGTGATAGCAAAGACAGACTAAAAATGCAGGTAGATTCAGACTCATAGCTGGATGAATGGGACAGTAGGAGAGATGTAACTTTTTAGCTTCTCTCTTCTCTGACCACTCTACTAATATCCTAATCCCCTGATCTATCGAGTCATAACAATTCATCTAACTGTAATAGTGCACTTCATAATTTGCACATGTGAGGTTACATGTTAATCACTACAGCTCAATACTTAGAGCTATGAGGCATAGCAACATGCTTAATTTTCAGACTCCAAGGTATATTTTTCAACTGGCATGTGCATCTTCTTATAACAGAAAGAATTAAATATTTACATGTGTGACAAACCTGTAAGTATAACGCCACTGAAATTTCACATAGGATTATAAAGAAATATTAGTGGCTGGGTTTACAGTGCTACTCAGGCACGAACAAAGTTCTTGATTCTTGGGTTGCCAAGCCCAGCAGCTCAGCAGAGGTGAGGCAGTTGAAGCTCTGGGTTGCTGAGTCCAGCTATGAGCTTTGCTGAGCCTGTGCCCAGTAGGCATATATGCACATATGAATAAAACATATAAGTGTATGCATTGGCCAATCACACAGATAAACACAAAGAAAGAAACCATTCCACTAACACAAGTACAGGTGATATCAACAGCATCATGCTATTCTCCTCTCTGTCTGACGAGGGTGAAAACCTAAATGTACTATAAATTTACATTAGTATGCACACGTTTAGTACAAGTCTCTTCAGTAGCAGATCAAGACAGGCTATGCGGCAGATTTCAGTTGCATCCCCATTCAGCAGCTGGTCTTTTCACACAGGAAATACCCACACATGGATGTGCACTTACACCCACTATGGATTCCACTGGGGTTTGTGCACTCAGTCTAACCAGTAGCCCCTGGATCTGATCTTCCAGTGGTTCCATGAACTAAGATATAAATGCAAGAGTCTCTCTGCCAGCTGATTCCAGCTCAATGGCCAGTAGTCTACCTCAAGACCCTGTGATTGCTCCAGCTGCTGATTTGGATCCCTGATAACTCCAACAGCCAAATCTCAGCCCCCCTGATATCTTCAATATCCAAGTTTATAGCTACCTCAGCACTTGCTTCTCAGCCTCTCATCTGAATTTCCATCTCTTGTTCACTAGCAAAATCCCACTGACATGCATGCCCATACAAAACACATACACCTTTGGCTGCTGCCACCCCAGATATGGTGTGTAACACCTCTCTGTGAGATCTCTGCTGGCACTCACCCCTTCACTGACTCATGGCTCTGGAATCTCTATCCCCATAAAGATTAACCTCTTATTGCAGAACCTAACACCTTCTTTCTCTGTGGACTTCTGCCAGTGAAAATCTGAGCTGTGATAAACAATATACAAAAATGATGCAATGTTCCCAACAAGATATTTTCATTATGGAATTGAATAAAAGGTAAAAATGTGAAGTGAATTACTCCATGGCATGTGAATAATCCCTGCTGTTTCAATTCAAATAAAAATTTAACTGTCCCTAAATGGATTTGCTGACATTTATGAAATGCTAGAAAACACTGCAAAAAATCCTGCTATGGTATTCCAGAAATGCTAAAGTACACATTGATTAATGTCACCAAGAGTACTGAAAGATTGGTCTGTTTCTTCAAACAACAACTGAAAAACAAAATTTCTAGAATATGTATTAATTATATTTAAATTCAAACTGTTACCAAGAGCTTTTCTTTCAGTGTCAAATGTTAGCTGATATCCTTTGTCTACCTCTATACAGCATTTGCAAATAATGTTATTTTTGGATTATTGTCTATAAAACTCTCCATCTGAGCTTTTGGTTCCTTCTGGTATACAAGAGGATTTAAAGAAAAAAATTGTTTTTTAAATGTGTTTGCTTAATTACAGGTATTATACACACCATAATTTTCCTCTAAAAATTTGACTTTTTAAAAATGCGGTTAAATAAGTTTCATGGTTGTGCAATCTTTTCCATTTTAGTTATTCTTAAATCCAAAGCATAGTTCCCTAGGCACAGGAACAGGAGCATGCCTCAGTGGATTTAATATACCTTTGAATTATTTTGTTGTTCTGTCCTGTGACTGTGCCATTCTGCCTAGCTTTTGTCCAGGTATTACTGGCCATAGTGGAAGCAGAGAGCTGTGTACTCCTATTACTTGGACATAAACTGCCTTCCATATAAATGTAATTGAATATTAAATGCATAAGCTCACTTAAGTAGTATAAGTACAATAATAAATATTATTTCTATTATCCTAAAATACAAGTATTTTAATAATTCCATTTTCAATGAAGAGAGAAACAAGAAAACCCAGAGTTGTTAATTGTTGGAAATTGTCCCATCAAAGATTTTCTATGGTTAGAATGTAATGTAAAATTGTAATGAATCTTATTGATAATTCTCATAGCTACTGAAAAGCTGAAAAGTAATTGCACTGAAGGAATATATCAGAAAAAAAAAACAAAAAAAAACAAAAAAACAAAACAAAACAAAACAAAAAAAAACAAACAAAAAAAAAAAAAAAAAAAAAAAAAAAAAAAAAAAAAAAAAAAAAAAAAAAAAAAAAAAAAAAAAAAAAAAAAACAAACAAAAAAAAACCCTCAAATCTGTATTTGCAAACCAAAAGTGTTTTTTATCTAAGAAATATTCAGATTATTTTCTAGAGTAACATTTTTCTTTTAAGCATTGAAGAGCTAATATGACTTCTTTTTGAACATCTGTAGTAATATTTTCAAACTATTTCTATTTATATGCATTTTGATACAAATTAAAAACTACTGGTTTTAATCCAACAGCTAAAATAGACTGAAGTAAATTCTGTCTCTATTTTGACATTACATTATAAATAGCTTTTAAATTGTAGAGTAACAAATCTAGTCTATTTTAGATCTGTTTTTGGGATTTTATAGACTTCAGAAAACACATCTGTCTTTTCTAACTGCATCATGTCTTAGTCTTTGGAAATTTATCTACATGGAAGATAAATACCTTTAACGCTTGATCTTCAAAGATATCTCAAATGTCCACCTCCATACTGTACCTCCTAAAAAGCAACCTTAAGAACACCGAGGTTGTTAAGGTCAACCAACAGCGTTGAGGTTGTTAAGTTCAAGGAAATAACGAAAACATTCTACAGGCACTGCTATAAGACAATGGACTAACAGAAATCTGGGTTCATATAGGTTGGAAAAGATCCTTAAGATCATTGAACTTAACTGTAAACCCAGCAATGCAAATTCACCCCCTAACCATGTTCCTAAGTGTCCCTCCTACATGTCTCTTAATTATCATCCGAGAAGGTAATAAAGCCACTTAGCCACTTCCCAGGCAGATTGTTCTAGTGCCTAACTGGCCTTCCAGTGAAGAAAGACAGCCTCAGACCATCACATCACTCGCAAGTTCTTCTCTGTTCTTAATCAGCAAGTCCATTAGGTGTCTTTCTTAGTTATCTGCCTAGCCAGCTACATGAGGAAGTTACCAGCCACTCACTCCACGAGCCTCCTGGACTGTTTCCTCACCAGCAGACATCTAGTAAATGGAAATCCCTGTAAGAAAAAAGGCTAGTGATCATAAGACTTCTTCCTGCTTATAAAATGTTTCATCTGTCTCTTCATTCTGGTTGAGTGATCTGTAATAGACTCCCACGATTACATGCGCTTTGTTGGCATTTACCCTGACTTTAATCCATAAACACCCAATATTGTCATTGCCATTAGGCTCTAGAGACTCAAAAAGCTCCCTAACATACAGGGTTACTCCCATCACCTTATTCTTCGCCAATCCTTTCTGAAGAGTTTGTAGTCATCCATCTCAGCACTCCAGTTATGTGCTATTCCTCCATGTTTTCATTATTGTAATTACATACATCATTGTTTTCCAGCTCCTGTTTGTTGTCAATACTGTTGTGTAATGTTGTGAATGCACTTCAACTGGGTTCTTGATCCTGAGACTTTTTTTGAGGGGGAGAAGCTGTAATTGTCACTATTAGAAGCCCTTTGTGACTGTTCTCAGATGCTTCTGTGGTTTCTAATACACCAATAATATTTTAGTTTTTGATTCCATATGTATCTCCATCCCCTTGCTTCACTGAGATTTCCAGGCTGCTGTGTGCATTAGTCAGGGGACATTTCAAAAGTGTACCCAGCACATTGTGGAGCACACCAAAGGGGCATTGAGTCCCTTTTCAAACATTGAGCCTGCCACTCCCAGGCTTATCTCTAATGGGACTAATTTTATCCCTTTTCCTTCAAATCTAGGTTAAAGCTCTTTCCAAGAGTCCTGATAGCTCCTGCACAATAATCCTTTGTCCCTTTGAGACAGGTGTACCTTATCTGTCATCAAGTCTGACCCATCAAGATCAAAAAACTCAAAATTTTGCCTGTGATACCAGTCATGGAGCCAGGTACTGATCTGCTTGGGTTTTGTGTTTCTTCTAACATCATTCCCTGCAACTGATGTTGAGAACACTGATGTGCTCCTGATACTTTAAACAGCTGTTCCAAAGCCCCGAAGCTTCTCTTGATTGTCCTATGACTCCTTAATTCAGCTTCAGCTCTGCCTACATGAGAAATCAATAATGGATAATAATCAAGAAATCAATAAAGGTTAATAATCTAAGGCCCTATAAGATTAGGAAGATTTTTTTTGGTCATGTTTTTCAACTGGGCCACAGGGAAGTAGCAGAATTTCCTAAGAAGTGGGTCCAGTTGTTATGTTTAGTTAATTCAAAGGATTTTTCAGTAGTTTCCAGGATTCCTCAGTGAATGGAAAAGGACTTCTTCACTTCTTTATTGCCTTCTGCCACTTTAATAACCCTTTACTTCTCATATTCATTGCTTTAACTTTCCTCTGTGCCTTGGAATAATTTCCCTTTGATTTACTCCATCTGCTTCTTTCTTCTATCGCATTATCTCCTGATAAAAAATGAACCTGTAGTCTGCTTCTTTTCAACAGAAAATGACTGCTTCAATTGATTTTATAATGTGCCCTATACAAACTGAAACAAATGGAGCAGATAAGTAAAAACATAGTGCTCTACATTAAGTACACTGTAGACATTTTAAGAGCTTTCGAACACTTGATTGCTCTGTAGTTCACTCTGAACTGTGACCAAAGGAAAAAAAAAAATGGAGAAGGGACATCTACTTAGACAAAAACTATTCCTATTCATTAAGAGAAGTCTATGGTGGTTCCTTCTTCAGTACCAGAATAATCCTGACAGTGTTGTTAAGAAATTGTACTCTCTTCTCGACTTATTTCCATGACCTTAAATGATCAATTTAGAAAGAAATGGCCTTTTATGATAACAGCAAAATAAAAGCCAGTAATTGACTGAAAAGCATGGGTCCAGCTATCTAAAACCACTTTCAACTAATGGAAACCTGTGTAGACAGTATGAAAGTTTCAGCCAATGACAAAAAAAGGTCACATCACATTTTAAATTTTTTTAAAGGAGAAGTGAAGACAAAATGTCTTTATATCAATTATGGACACTACAACTTAGAAAAGATGGATAAAAGAAATGGCAACACTAAAAAATAACCATAGAATTGCAGAATCATGTAGATTGGAAAAGACATCAGAAGCCATCTTGAATGGCTCATCACAGAAATTTAGTGGTGTGTATTATATGCATCTAAAGTAATTAGATAAATGCATTTAATTATATATATGATGGGGAAAAATCAGCACTTCTATTTTTTGTGAAATCAAAGTGTGGTAGATGCAGAAGCTGAAAAGAACATAACATCAGTAACACAATTTCTTCAGGATTGTGACTAATGCTACTAAAGTGTTTCATCTATTTACCTTCACCTGAACACTGCTTTTGGGGAGAGTAAAAACAGGGGGAGTAAAAAAACAGGCTGACAAATGCATTGTGAAATCTGTCTATACTAATCAGCTGATGTTCAAATAAGAATTTGTGCTTCTCTAAAATGCTTGAAATCACTTTTAGCTCAGATTTAAAATAATTTATGAAAATAATTCTTAAATGCAATTAAATACAATTTGGATTAAATTAATCCAGGGTATAATTTTGTCCATGTAATCATCCCTATAGAAGAAAAAAAAAATAAAAAGAAAAAGAAGCCTTTAAGTATTCTAAATATGAATTGTTTTAGAATTCAGCTTATATTTGGTAAGAGCAAAAGAGTAAATCTACCTTATATTAATCTAATTCTTCATCATATTTATTAAGCACACTATAGTACTTTGAGAGAAAATACTAATCTCATAAAAGACTTTTTTTTCTGTATATAAGATGACAAAGCCATATATATAGTCTGACTGTTAGAATAAAACACACAGGAAACATATTTTCCCTTTGTTTTGAAGACACAGGTAGCATTTTTTTTTCAGTATTTGGATTATGTGTCCACATTTGGTCTTCAATACTTCAGCCAGATTTTAAAACATGTAGTGAAGTTGCTCCTTTTCATGATGTAATGCATATTGTGTTCATTGATAAACACAAATTAAGTGTTCTAAAATACACTCTATAAAGACTGAGCTAATTGAAATTAATTCATCCTAGTGTTTCATTTCCAGGCAACTTATGGAATATTAAATTTTGCACACACATTTATATATAGTGGCCAGTATTTCTTTGACAGTCTTTATTTTCCTCTCTTTCATTTATAAATCAAAAATGTAAGCAAGGTGAAGGAAAAGGTTTATTTTTGGTTTGTATTTTACCTGATGCCATGGAAATCAATATTTTATTCTCACTGAATCCATTTACATATGTCTAACAGTAGACAAGTTCACTATTCATAGGCCTATCCTGGGGTCAAAATCTACTCAAGAATGTCCAAATTAATCTGGGCAGTTATGCATTACTGTGCAAAAATACAAGTCTAAAAGAGTTCAATTAAGCTGATATACCTAAATTTTTTAATGGGAAAAAATTGTACCAGCCAAAGGTATAAAAGTTGCTGTTGCAATGTAAAATTGGTGAGTTCTTCACATTTAGTATTATGCAATATCAACTCAAAGTAAACATCTCAATGCTTAAGAGAAGTCTTGTTCTAGGTGCATATATGAATTGGCTACACGTGATTTCATTCCCACATCAGGCTCTCCAGATCTCCTAAAACACTTAAATGTCTTCTGACTCTGGCAGAAAAGTAGAAGACTTCTTGATATTTTATGAATTTTTAGTAGATATTACAGCCACTTCTTATCCCTAACAGTTTAGATTTAATCATAAACGTATTTTGATAATTTATTTTCAAAATAAGGTGGATTTTTGAGTATGTATCTGCCTTACTCAAGAAGCAAGGGACCATACTCTGTTCTCTTAAGAGGTTTCTTCACAGCTTTATTGCATAAACTATGGGTGAGGATCTCTTTATTCCCTCTAACTTGCATGTAATATGTAATAATAGAGCTTTTTTCAACTAACGATGTTAAAAAAAAAAA
>VWZU01016825.1:62185-80663 GCA_013397095.1 Sterrhoptilus dennistouni | reverse complement strand
AAAAAAAAAAACACAAAAAACCCCCAGTATATGCTGCTTTGCACGATAAGAAAGACAAACCTTAAAAGCCATTACATACAAAACCATCTGTGGCATTTTTCTTCTCTCTTTCTTTGTTTGTACTTTTTGTTTGTCTTCCCACGTATATCGGCAACACCCGCACAGGATGTCCAGAAATCCTACTTCTTGTTATTGTCATGACCTCAGAAACTTTATCAATCTGTAAAAAGCAGTAACTGTCTATTCTGTGACAGTCTTAAAGTAGTCAAACTAGGAGTTATAATCAATCCTGGAAATAAATTATGTCATTCAAGTTTTCTATTCTCCTTCTTCTAAACAAGAAAGATAAAACAGCCTAGTTAGGACATACAGATACAGGGGAAAAAAAATGTGTCCGTTTCTTCTGGTGGTTTTAAGCAATTTTTGCATTTTCCAGTGTAAATATGGGGACATCTATGACGACATTATCAAAATGTTTTAAATTGCCAACACTGCTGCTTTTCACTTCTAATATAGTCTTATGACTTTCTTAGGTCAACATATCTTTCAGTTCAGAGAGGGGATTGTTATTTACTTAGTCTTTTTTTCCAATTACGATAAGCAGAATGGAAATAAACAATACAGTGTAAATTTTACACATCTAATTTTCTATTGAGTTCATATCACGTAAAAAGTCACCATAAAGCTTGTAAATCATTTCACTCGGATAAACATCAGTGGATTTCTGTGTAAAGGTTGCAGTTGCACTTACTGTAGTTGGAACTGCACAGCCTGAAGTGTAAGGTAATGCCATTGCAAACAGTGTAGATTTGCAAATAATATATATATATAACAAATGACAAGACAAATGGGATGTTTTGAGATTCAGATCAGCACATTAACTTGTTCATCAAATAAAATCTGTTGCACACACAAAGAAATTTCCAGCACTTTTTATGACATTGTAATTTCATGCTTTTATAATAATGCCTTGTTGGAAGGAACCCGTTTAAACCTGAGTTATTAATGAAGAGCAATAGCAATCACCCCAGGTTTTGGCATATGTTTTGTAATACTTTTGCCTGAGAAATTTGTATTATGCTTGAATGTTCTTTACTAATACAAACCATAAATAAAACTGAAAATATTTCAGAGCTAGAAGAAATAAAATGTTTAAAGAGAGAAAATTATGTTTGTCATTATTTGCTTCTCCATATATTGGATGTAGTTTCATAAAACCTAAACGTTTGGGAATATTCTCTCTCACTGTTACAGATAGGTTGTTTAAAATTAGTTTACATATTTTATTTTAAAAGATAGACTAATTATGGAAAGTGTGATAAAACCAAATAAATCATTTGGCATTATTTCCCTGATTCTGTGTAATGTTCAGAGGCACTGGAAAAAAAGGTACACATTACAGTGGAAATGGTAAGACAACTCTTTCTCTAGAAATGGGTGCAAAACTTGCTCTTTTTTTAAAAAAAGGGAAGAGAAGTGTCTCCTGCAAATTACTGACCCATCAGCCTTGCCTCTGTGCCTGGGAAGTTCATGGAACAGATCTTCCTAGAGTCTTTGCTATGGTACATGGAAGGCAGGGAGATGATTCAAGACACCAGCATGACCACCAAGGGCAAGTCCTGCCTCATCAATCTGGTGGCCCTCAATGATGGACTGACTACAACAATGGACAAGGAAAGGGATGTTTGTGTCATCCATCTGGCAATCTATAAGGTCTTTGACATGGTTCCCCTTATGGTATATCCTTATCTCCAAATTGGAGAGACTTGAATTTGATGTTCAGCAGATTAAAAATTGGCTGGATGATCACATCCAATGGGTAGTGATAAACAGCTCAGTGTCTGGATGAAAACCATTGATAAGTGGTGTTTCTCATGGGTTTATATTGGGACTTCATTAATGCCATCAACAGTAGGATCAACTGCAACCTCAGCAAATTTGCAGAAGACATCAAGCTGAGCAGCGAGGTTCAGATCCCTGAAGGATGTAACACCATCTAACTGGACCTGTAGCAAAAACTGGATCCATGTTAACATGGTGAGGTTCAAGAAGGCCAGGTGAAAGAGATTGAGAAAACTGGTGGCTTTGGTGTAGGCTGTGGTGAAGAGACTGAGAGCAAACCTGTAGAGAAGAAGAACCTTTTGGTACAGGTGGGTGACAGGCTTAATAGGAGCTGGAAATATGCACTCCCACCCCAAAAGGCAAATTGTGTTTTGGGCTGTGCTGAAAGCAGCATGTTGAGGGAGGAGATTATATTCCTCTATTCTATTTTCATGAATCTCTCTCTGAAGTACTGTGTTGAGCTCTAGAGTCCTCAGCACAGAAAAAATAGGGACCTGTTGGAGCCAGGTCTAGAGGAGGGCCACAAAAATGTCCATGTGGAACACTTACCCTGTCAAAAAAGGCTGAGAGAGTTTGGGTTGCTCAGTCTGGAGAACAGAATTATTGAGGAGGCTTCATTGAAGCTTTCCAATATTGAAAAGGGAATTACAAGAAAGATCACAGAATCACAGAATCATTTACTTTGGAAAAGACTTCTGAGTCCAATCTTTGGCTAATCACCACCTTGTCAACTAGACTATGGCACTAAGTGACACATACAGACATTTCTTGAACACCTCCAGGGGTGGTGACTTCACCACCTCCCTGGGCAGCCCATTACACTGTTCAAAATCCTTCTCTGTGAAGAAATTCCTCATGCTCTCTAACCTGAACCTTCCCTGGAGCACCTCAGAGCTATGTATGTCCTCTTGTCCCATTAGTTGTCTGGGAGAAGAGCCCAACCCCACGTGGCTGAGAGAATAATGTGGTCCCTCAGTCTTTCTGGAAATAAAATGGGAAATTCACTATTAAGAGCATTGAGTTAAAGACTTTATATCTATCAGTAAAAAACCATTGTTTCGAACATTCCTTTATTCATCTCTTGGTCAATGCTGGGGACATACTGGGAATTTATTCACCATAAACATGTCCAATGAAACACAGACTTCCATGGGTTTATGTACATTGCAACATTCAAGATTTCCAAGGCCCTCTCCCCAGTACAGCCCCAGTTCATTATGTCATAAATGCTTTCTGTAATTCAGTCTTGCTGCTTTTTCATGGAGTAAGGCTGCTGTTTAAGATCTCTTTATTGACATAATTTTGGGGGTGGTAGTCAGTGCTTCCTGTCCGCTGGGTGAACTTTCATGCTGGCAAATCGTAGTGCATGCTTGGTCCAATTCTGCTGAGTCACAGTTTTTCTATCTTATGGCTTTAATTACTATTATGACATTCCATCTATCTTTGATTAAAGGATAACTCAAAGCTTATCTAGCTAAGCATCACTTTATTGAATTTGCTGTTCTAGCTAAACAATCATCATTGATTGAGTTTTCTGGGGTCTATAGGTCTGTGGAGCAACTCCATTCAGATACAGTGAGGATAACTCCTTAATTTTCTCAGGGTACTTTAATTGTTCTTCTGAAGCTAAACTAAACATGGATTTAAACCAAAACCAGCTAAAATAACAAAATATAAATTTTCTAGCTAACTATAGCACAGCTCCTTGCAAAATTCAAAGGGCCACCAGGAATACATACAACTTTTCAGCATACTAGTAGCACATGCATCTCTTCTGTGGAAACATGTCAGAAAGCTGAAGGCAAAGAGCTCAGGGGAGCAGGGGAACTGTGGAAGGTGAATTTAATTTTTTTTCATTATACTCATAGGAAAACTTGCAGTGAACCCAAATGTCCCCTGTTTTATTCATGTGGAAATATAAGAGTAGTGTCTGAGAAATTGTGGAAATTACTGAACCTTAAAACATTGCAATCGTAGGTGAAGAGAAGTGATATGTACTCACAATCAAGGTGAACACAAGTGGTAACAGGTTTTGAGGAGTTCATTGGATTGCTGGTACCTCACATCTTTCAATTACACTATCCTTAACATACCTATTCACATTATAAATTAAACTGAACACATCCTTCATTCTGTTCCTAAACCAGTGTGTGTGTATTTGTGAATGGTTCATGTAGATTAATCAGTGAAAATAGCACATCACAGTACTGGCAATATGATAGATCAGGACTGATTCATTTGCTTCACATCACAGGAATGAACGAATTCACAGAAGGAAGAGCAAATAGGCCTGTGTTCTCATGTGACACAAGTTGGATTGTGCACCTGAAATTCTGAGGTAGAGTACAGGTGATTTTCTCTTCTTTTTTTCCAAAGTATTAATTTTCACAGTACTCTGCAAAAATTGCAAAACATTGTCAGATGTGTGCACATTTAACTGCATAAATTAGTCTTAATTTTAACAAATGCTCTGAATGAAAAAAATTTAAGTCATAAATTCATGGCTGGTAGATTTTTCCTTTGGCATTACTGGAAAGTTCTTATTTCAGTCCAAATTTAATTAAATTAAATGCACATATATAAAAATAAATGAAAATATTTTAAAAATCAGTCCTTCTTGGTCAATAGACAGAAAAAAAATTACTTCAACCTAGAATACCTATTTTAGGGTTATTCCTACTATTTATTATTAAGAATTCAACTTCTTAATTTGGGAAGTTAGGAAACTGAAACCTTGGAAGTTTTTATATTATTATCTTTTCAAAAAATTAAATTACAGAACCAGAGCAATTTTAATACTCCATCACCCAGAATTGTAGCTTTTCTCCTTTCCTATGCACAGTCTTAATAAATGCAACCCAGATATGTGTTCCTTACCTTTACTAATATTTCCTTTAGTTGAAGTATTTGCTATCATTTAGTCTTCTCTGATTAACATGTAGGCTAGAAACCCAACAGCCAAATCAAGTCTGAGGTACCTTTGTGCAAATTTTCTTGTTCAAATTACCTCTTAACTCAGCCATTTCATGTTGGTGTTAACCAACATTTAACAAACAGCAGTAGATATATATACTACAGATGATGGATGAAATAGGCTAATACTGAACATTTATTTGTTAGATTTTGTTAATTCATAGATAGATGACAATTAAAAATGTAGCCCAATAACTTAATGGCATTTTATCAGATTTTTTGCATATAATTATTAGTAATGAAAATTTTATAAAGTTAATTTTAACAGTCCCGTAAAAAGATGACAACTTATCAAATACACAATGTAAGTTATACTTCAAGGATTAAGAATGATTAACAAAATAAGGCAAATGCCTGACACACAGATAAGTTAGATTCTTGATATTTAGCCATCTGTCTGTTGTAGACCCTTCCTCAAAGACTGACATCTCCTAAAAGCAAAACACTTTTTTCATATTCTATAGATCCTAGCTATAAATATTTGCAAATGTTTGTACTTTGAAATAAAGTGGAAGGCACCATGGTGGATGTTATTCTTCTATTGATAAGCAGAGATGCTAGAGGAGATGACAGTTAAACAAAATAGTATCAACTAAGCAGGTTTTCTTTTTTGTTTAAGAAATTGAAATCTCAATTGAATTTTTAATCAATTGATTTTTTTTGTTAGTTTTTAAATAAAATTTGAAAAATGCTGCAATAGCTTTCAAATTTTCTTAGTACTGCTCTAATTTGCTTAGTTCATAAGCAGTATTTTAAATACAGAAGGAGGAAAACTAGGAGTTAATTGATTCATCACTCTTTTTTTGCACTTCATTGTATCCTGTTCAAACACTGATTGTGAAGTTGTAGAATGATATCTATGTAGTTAGACATAGAAGCTAGGCATAGGAAGAGACTGCACGTCTCTGTTGTTATTTTGAGGAATTCTGTTTCTTCTCAGAAGTCTCTTTTATCACTAACTGTTTTCTTCTCATCTTTCTGACTGACAGGCACTACTCCTAACTTTTTTTGGCTCTGAATACTTTTTAAAGTAGAAATAACTTTACCAGTTTTCTCCCACTGCACAGAATTATCAGTGAGAATTCTACAGCAGTAAGAAATCTGCTTATATCGGAAGAATCTAAAAATGTAGGTGCTCCCACTTGCTTCTGATGCTTACTTTGATGCTTCTGAATCAAATAGTAATGACTGTGATTACCAATTGCAAGATTGTTTCTCCCCAACTCCAACTGATATTTCTGTATTCTTTGTTTTTCAATGTAGCTGTTTATTTCCTTCATTCCCTACTGTTGCCATCAACACTTCATGATGCTAATTGCTTAATGCTTTCATGCTGCACTTATGAAATATTTACCAGTTTTTTTATGATATAACTTAAAAAACAATGCAAAAAAATTTAAAATTGGCTTTCCATTTTTGTAAGTTCAGAACATAAAGGAGAAAATTAAAAATATCCAGGCATTGTTCCAACCTGTTAACTACGCAAGTCACTACAATATGGAAAGCAACGTAGCTCCTTCAATATATACACAGCTGATATTATGAATATGAGTTGGGGGCCTTTTAGAGATTCTGCCTTTATTATTATTCTTCCTCCTCCAAAATCTTATATCAGTAAATCATCTTGAAAATCTTCTTAAAGCTTAGTACATAAGTAAACTGCTTTCTTTAACTAAATGCAGAAAGGAGATTGAAACAGTTGTAGTTTAGAGGCATTTGGTACCATAATTTCTACCAGTGTCCAAATTAATAATTGGATGCAATAATTTTGGTCATCCTAAGATATTCTAAAAAAACCCCTTAACCTATCTCAGATACAGAGAAGGAATAAAGATTCACATTATGGTGGTTGTTGTACTTTTAGATATTCTAGTAAGATAAAACACTCTATATCAATGAACAAGGTAGTATGTAGTATATAGGGCACAGAGTTCTGTGAATAAACAGGTATACACTATTTTACAGTAAAAAAATTCAATCTATCTGCTCTAGTAACATTAAAGAGTAACATAGGTAGACTACGTAGTCAAATCTCAAGTGACAGACTTATAGAAAATAGCCAATAAACTACACTTTCTAAAATCAAGTAAGTCAGCTGCTGAACTGCCTTTAAAATTGTTTGAGATAATACGATATCCCTGATAACTTTCAAGTACCTCAGTATTGAAAGGTTTTGGGTTATTCTGTATTTTTTGAGGTCACAACTCAGAGACAAGAAATAAGAAAATGCAACACTAATCTGATCCTATGTAATACTTGCTTTTACAAATAAAGCATTTCTAAACACTTTGGGAAGAATCATTGGGTCCGTCTTAGTGTAGTCAGAATGAAATGCTTATTTTTAATTTTTCCCCCAAAGGTTGTCTAAAAAATCCTGGACAGAAAGGTAGAATGTACATTCAAAATAGTTTAAAAATATATCCTCTTAAAATTATCTTAGTGATACCTAAAATGTTCCTAGATTTGCTTCTCTGCCTTTTCCCAGAGCAGAAGCATTGCCTCTTAAGACTTGAGCACAGAACTCTTCAGCTTTGCTTTGTGATTCTCCCAAGCTTAAAGGCCATACATGATCTGCAAGAAAAAAGAAGGATGTCTATATTGATATATATTATTTTCATTCTGCGATAAATTCCTTGTTTGAAAATATCAACAGCTCTGGATACAGGAAAATCAATATGGGGAGGAGAAAAAAGGGTTTTTTTCAAAATTCATGGTAAGAGAAACGTGACATTTTATGCTTAATAAAAGGATCAACAATTTGTGCATGTAAACCTGTCTCAAGGTAAAATGAGCAATAATATAATAATGAGGTCCTGGTGAGGAACACACATGACAAAATGTCTATTGAAAAAGATAATATCTATTTTTTTTAAGAAATTTTCACGGGAGTAAAAATTTTCTAGATAAGGAAGTTTTCTAATTTGACTTCATGAAACAAATTGATCACAAGAAAAAAAGAACAAAAAATCTCCTCCACACAGACAAAATCCCAGCTCCTTCTCTTTTGTCAAACCACTAGAGCAGAAAATTTTGATTTCTGGAAGTTAGCTGTTTTCTGCCACTTCATTACTAAAATAATTAATACTTGCTAAGACTTAATGTTAAGTTAAAGTCTACCTTTGGATATGGATCTCTGACTGGAGGATATTATTAGTGGGTAAGAGGAAACTAGACGAATTTTTATCACAACAAATCACTTTTAATTTACGAAATGTCTATCCTTATGACTTTTATTATTTCTTGCCAGAACAACTACTGGATATGTTCTAGTGTGCCACATAAATATATTGTTGTAGAAGTACACGGGACTCTCAGAGAAAACTAAGGTTTATTGCTATTGCCTTAACAGAGGTACCATTAAGACATATTGGTATAGCTAAGATATCAGCATGAAGCTGAGAGAATTCACCCAAATCTTGTCGTAAACCTGTCCATCTCTAAGCCTAGAGAAGTACTCTAGAGAGTCTCAAGTGATTTTTACTTAGGCAAGTGAAGCTTGCCCAAGTGACAAGAGATACTGAAAGGAAGAGATGAAAAAGTGATTTTCAAACTGCAAAGCAGGTCAGCACCAGTTTTAGCCACTTCATATATAGGTTTCTTGATCTTTCAGACAGTAATCTATTTCCTAAAAAAACTCTTCCTATTCTTATGTGCATCAGCAAAAAAATTGGTGATTCAAATGCATTATGTATGAATTTATCTGTTTGCATGTATTTCCCTCATATCTGTCATCAAGGGGTAAAAAAAATCAAAATTTCATTGATGAAATTATATTACCTTTTTCTAAGGAGTTTGATTGCTATACTAGCAATCTGTTTAACCATTACTTTAAAAAAAATAAACAAATGTTTATACACACTTTAAAAATTATAATTATTTAACTTAATTAAAGAGTTTATAATATATTGGCTGCATAAATGTGCCATAATTAGAAAATTACTGGTGTACCCAACTGGCTTATTACCAACAGAAGATCAACTAGTATTCAAGTGGCTGCTTGCATTTGCCACTGTCATGTTTCATTTTATTGCCATGTCACTATAATGTTTTTACATAGAAAACCTGATATCTGTGATAGTTAAACAATTTTACTAGAGTTCAAGAATACACATATCTATATTGTCTAATGCATCTGAGACAAGAGTTAGAATGCTGCCTTTATCTCAGAATGATTTGGATTGACAGAAAATCTTTTAGAACAAAGCAATTAAACAAGAAAAATATTATGCCAGTGACAAACAGCGAAGATATACCTGTAGCATGACTTTCTAACTCTCTAATGAAATAAAAGAATACTATACAAGTTACTCACTCAGTTGAAACAAGCACTGAGGTATGATTGTCATTCTAGTAGTAAGGTATATCCCTATTTGATTAAAAATTGCATTGTCCTTTTAGTGTTTCAAGAACTGAGTATATCACAGAATAGGTATATGCCTAGTAAGTTATAGATTACCTTATATGTGATACCTTAATGCAGTAGTTTATTTTATAGACTAAGTGCCATGGTTTCAGTCAATATAGAGGAATTCTTGTGCTAAAGATGTCTAAAGAAAGGTAGCTTCATTATTTTTGTTAGACAATTTTTGTTTTCTCAACTGTCTCTATTCAATGTCTCAATTTCTTTATTAATCTTTCTATATTTTATAAATATATGATATGTATTTATACCTACATACAAGTAGGTGATACAAGTTTAGGATCAAATTTTCAAAATTACTTAATTTACTTACAAACCTGAAACCAATTCAGTGGTATATTTTCAGAGATACTCTTTTAAAACTGTATTCCATGCGGTCGTAAACATTTTTTCTTCTTTTCTCACAAAATCCCCTACTTCGTTCCCAGTATTTTGGGGTTTGTTGTTGTTGTTGTTCCATTTTATCCTATCATTATAATATTCCACTTATCCCTGTTCTTTGAGCTGTTGAACATTAGGAAAAATTTTTATTAGAAGAATTACATTTCCCATGACTTTTCCCTCTATGGGTCTTGTCCAGACAGGTGGAAGTGCAAATTTCCATGATTTGCCACTTTCCCCTTATTTGTTCTATTATGTTCAAAGATTTATTCCTTTCTCTCTTTAGACCACACTCTCTTTCTACCCTTTAGATCAAACAACAATTGTAAAGTTTTTTTGTGTAAAACTTGTCTTATAAAGTGAGCTATGATTGTTCCTGAATTATGTAAGTTCTCTATCACCTGAAAGAGATTAAAATGACACAAAAGACACAAATTAATGTCACTGTGTTTAGACTGTATTTTTCCCCCTTCTATTTAAAAATGAAACTTGGAAGAATTCATTGACTAGAAAATACTGAATGGAAAAAATTCTTCATGTATTTGATACAAAGTAGTTCTAGAAATTATTCTGCCACATCATTAATTCTTCCACTATTCATATAACAGCATGCTACATCATTCTTTATATTATTTATATAATCTTTACATATTTACAGCATAATCTTTTACATACTCTTATCTTCAGTTTCTGAAATTAGTATATATTTTCCATTTTCTGATATGACTTATTCATATTATCTTTGGGGTGTGCTGCCCTTGTGTCACAACAACCCCATGCAATATCACAGGATGGGGACACAGTGGCTGGAAATCTGGCTGGTGGAAAAGGACCAGGAGGTTCTGGTCAATGCCAGCTGACCACAAGCCAGCTGTGCCCAGGTGGCCAAGAAGAACAAGAGTACCCCTGGCTTGAATCAGCAACAAGGTGGCCAGGAGGACCATGGCAGTGACTGCCCCCATGGGCTGGCTCTGGTGAGGTAACTCCTCTACTGATGGATTCAGTTGTCAGCCTCTCATGACAAGGAAGGCATTGAGATAAGGGCAACAGAGCTGGGGTAGGGTCTGGAGCACAAGTCTGATGAGGAGCAGCTGAAGATGCTGGGAGTGTTTAGCCTAAAGAAAAGAAGGCTCAGGGGTGGGTTTACCGCTCTCTTCAACCCCCTGGCTCTAGCCAGGGATGTGTTGGTCACTTCTTCCAGGCAACCTGTTACAGGAAAAGAAGAAATGGCCCTAAATTTCACCAGGGGAGGTTTAGATTAGATATTAGGGAAAATATCTTCACTGAAAGGCTGGTGAGGAACTGGAACTGCCTGCTGAGTGAATTGATGGAATTGATATCCCCAACAGTGTTCAAAAAAAGCCTGTTGATGTGGCAATGGATATTGCTTAATGGTGGAAGTGGTATTGCTGAGCTAACAGTTTGTTAACCTGGATGTCAGGTAGCCACCTGGACTGGATGCCTGATGCCCACTGAAGCATTTGCCTCACTCCTCTTCTGCACCTGGACAGTATATACATCAGACACTTTACAAAAACATTGTTACAACTTGGAAAATTATACAGCGGTCTATATTGCTATATGCTTTTCTCTATGACTGTCTCTTCCCTGTTAAAATAGCTGTGAATAGAGGACCAGAGAGCCACAGTCCTTTTTGCTAAGTAATTTAGGGCTGCAGATTCTGAATTTTACAATAATGAAGGAGGAGCAGTGGAGGGGGCAGTAGTAGGATGATCTATCCTCTGAAGCAATTCACATTGAAGTCTGACATATTTCTTCTTTTAAGCTTGAAGGGCTATTATTTTAGACAAGCTGAATTTTGCCAGACTGTAGCTAAGTAAAGCATCCAAATACCTAGACATCTAAGGCAGCCTGTTGCAATGTGCCTTTTAGGTGTTCTAAAGTTCTGTATGGTTTTGTTATTAAAGTTTCTGTAATAGTTTATCCCTACCAACCCCCCTTTCCCAAATCCCTGTACTTTCCCCTTACAATAGCCCTCTCCTAGTTCTTTGTAATCTTCCCTTATAAGACCCATTGACACACCCTAAAGCTTGAGTGCTCTGGCAAAGGCTAGGTGACTCAGCCAGGCTTCAGAATTCCCACTCCCCTTTTGCTTCAAAATACCCATGCCAATGCCCCCTGTCCCTATGTCACTCCCCTTCATTCCCAAAGGTAACGCCCTCTGTACTTAAGGGCAGGTAAGCCCCAGAAATCTTCACTTGCACCTGGGCTTCAGCCTGAATAAACCTTCCTGGTCCCCAAGTGTGAGTCTGCTCCTTGTTCCAGCTGGGAACACATCTCTGTTGGAATTTGGACCCACAAATAAATCATTTATATGGTTATCTGAAGAGCAGGGCTGGCTGGAGATCAGCTCAAAAGAAACCATAGCAGCCAGATGGCAAGATGGAACACGTGTCTTGCTAAGAAGCAAATAGAAAACAAGCAAATAGAAAGTAAATTAAACATCTGGGGTTTTTTCCTTAGAAGCAAATTATTTACAAGGCTCTGGTTTTGTTCAAAACTTTCAATAGAGAAGTCAAGACCATCATAGTTATTTCTCTATTTCCATTCAAGAGGTCTGAATTTTTCTGATTTTAGTTTTTGTTACATGGAACTGTTCATGGCAGTCATGGCTTATTCAACATCTGCAATGCAAGAGACAAGTACCAAGTTTTTCAAAAACTTAAGTATCATACAACTGAGCGAGTTTTATTCTGAAAAGTTGTATTTTATATTTTATATTTTATGTAGCTTTATTGTCAACACTATTGAGTTGTCATATGTACATATATATCTTCCATTCTAATACAGATCCTGTGACCTTACAACTGTCAGTACCTTTAGAAAATGTGTATTGTCATCAAGATTTCTCTCCAGTAAGTTCACAGCCTCACTTTCAGTAGAGTATTGCTCATCCTAAACTCTCAACTCTCCTCCCTATATGCCTTTTTTTTCTTTTGGTCCTTTTTGCCTGGGAGAGAGTTCATCAAAACCTTCTGAAGGCTCCTTTATGCTTTCAAAGCAAAAGCATTATCCTTTATGCCTACCTATACCCTCATAAAAAAAAAAAATTGCTTCCCATGACATCCTGAGAGCCTATGTTTCATTAAACACATTATTTCTTCCATGGCAATTAAGTCCCTTTCATAAACCAATTTTTTGTACTAGACATCCTCTACACTTTTCAACCTAGTTTTTTGTCTCTTCTAATACCAAATTTTCATACTGACATTCTCTACACCTTTCAACCTAGTTTTCTGCCTCTTCTAATAAGCATCTAGTTAATATATATGTATATTGCCATGCCATGTTGATCTTTTTACTACATTCACTACTTTTATCCTACTTACATTTGATTTTAAACAACTTAGTATCAAAGCATTTTCCCCTACAAGAATCTGTGAGGAGGGATATTTGGTCCCAGCTGGTGGTTTTAACCATTGAAGTTCAGAAAAAACCTAATTAAACCAAAAATTTCTTTCTTTTCATGCATCAGGATCATATATTGATTGCAGCTGATTTCTGGTCTCCAGAGGATGTGCTCTGCTGTCATATTCTGGTTAATAACTTCCCTAATGTTAATTAAAATCTCCTTGATCTTACTTATCTCACAGTAATAAACAAATACTTTCCAGGACAATCCTCAAATGAATGTAGTTACATAAGCATTCATGTAATTATTATAGAATAGTTCAGTTAATTAATTCATTATCAGAAGTCAGATCTCAAGCCTTGTAATAAAATTTTAAATTGCTTCAATGACTATACACAAAAATATTGATGTAGAGTGAGCTTTCCCACTTTAGAAGAGAAGAGCAGATGAAAAAAAAAAAGATACTGCAGAAATGGGGATGTATCAGCACACAAAGTTGGAAGATATGGACAGCATGTGGTTCAGGAAATCTTTAATCAGAAAGTGTTCAAACTCAGCTAAGTTGTGCCAAATGCTATTCCAGGCTGTGAACTGATATTTAAAGTGTGCAGAAGCTTCTCACCATTCTAATTTTGTAGATTTTTAAAACTGCAATTTCTAGACTGAATACCCTAGACACTTTTTGTATAGTATATTGGAAGTGTAATTTTTGTACTAGTAAAAATATACTTATACTTCATCCTATCATATTAGTATTCCTACAACTGCTTCTGTGTTTTGTGGTATGTTACACAAAGAATGCAGTTGTTTATAGTCTTTTTCCAATAAAATGGATGAAAATTTCCACAAAAGAGCTCCAAGTATTTTTTAGTTAGAAAACATCCCATGCCAAAAGGTAATTGAGTGATAAGCCTACGAATGCACCTTTCAATTTTTTAATATACTATTTTTCCTAGGAAGGACTAATTCAGTTGATGATTCAAATAACAGAACTTGTAAATATATTTAGCAAAACAACCCCAAACAAACCACACCAAAAAACCCACGGCACAACAGAAATCTAACTTGTGCTGTCATTACCATGATGAAAATTACAGGTTCTTTTTAGCATTTTTAGCAAAAGACACAGCCTATCTTTTCTGCTATTTTGTATTATTTGAATATGGCTTTCTTGTCTTCCTCATGGGCATTTGAGATAACAGGTTAGTTCTGTATGCTAATAACCCTGCATCTGCCATTTCTAATGTTTTAAGAAAGTGCAAACAAAATCAACTAACTTTAATGTCAGGTACCCTAATTTAGATTGACAGTGAAATAGTAGTGATTTGGTATGAGAGTGTGTCTGCAGGCAGATGAAGTTATATACTATCACTTTCTTTCATCATAGAAAAAGAATTATAATAAACAGCTTTACATTTGGAAAATTAATTTTCAGTATAATACCCCAAAATTAAAGACAAAGGGCTATGTCTGTGATCAGTGCTTCTCTTTTTGAAGTTTAAATTAGCATTGCAAAAGTCTGTGGAATTATTCTTATATATTTCATTTTAAAGAAAATTCCAGCTGGACTTGAGGTAAAACTCCACGACAAAAGTTTTCTTAGGCTGATGCCACAGCATAATCAGTGCCACTGTGGGAGGAGGAAAAGCAAATAAACATGAGAAAAAGGAAGAGGACCAAAGCAGTGCACAAACTCTCCAGGAAATTAAAACATAACATCTGCTGTGATGAAATACCTTAACACACGTTAATGATGTTTATGAAAACTTTATGAAGCCTTTAAGACATACCATGAAACAACTTTGGAACAATGTTGTCCTAGATATAGTCATATTTGTAAAGGTTTAGTACAACAGTTTTGGTGCTCATCAAAATGTGATTAAGTCTTTATAATTGTTACATGTTCCCCTAAAAAACAGAAAAGCCTAAACAAACTCCTTCCCATCTTACATTCTCAGAGTCTGGATCCAGAACTTCTAGATATGATTTTGATTAATCACAGTTTTGAAATGAGCTCTTTATTTTCATTTCATGTGTAAATACCAAATACAGTGTCTTTCTTCATGTAATGTCATGGCAAAGAAGAAATGAATTTCTTTTAACAGTGAATTTTGAATTTCCACTGTTCATCACACAGCACTTCCTCATGGCTTTGCTCTTCCATATAACTGTTCAATGTTAAGGTTAATTAGGATAATTTAATTCTTTCTTAATTATACTTCTTTCTCTGTAATGCTTTTGGTATTCTATTCATTTTTCTACTAGTTTTTTTTTAGGCACTCTAGGTTCTCCAAAGATGTCCATGTATTTAGAGTATTTTCACTGTACTTTCACTTGTGCAGTTAGATCTAATAAAGAGTAGCCCACCACATTAATGCATTGTACAAGTACTTTTGCTCACATGAATCTCACTCCTTCAATATTTCCACTCTGGATGTTTGAACGGGGGAATGAGAAGCTGGAGAGCAACCCCTGCATAAAGAAACTGAGGGTCTTGGTTGATGGCAAGCTGGATCTGAGACAGCAGTGCCCTGGCAGCCAGGAGGGTCAACCTTGTCCTGGGGACATCAGGCACAGCATCGCCAGCTGGGCAAGGGAGGGGATTGTCCTGCACTGCTCAGGGCTGGGGCAGCTTCACCTCGAGTGCTGGGGGCAGTTTTGAGTACCCAAACATAAGAAAGATATAAAGCTATTAGAGGATGTCCAAAGGTGTGCCATGAGGATGGTGAAGGGTCAGATGGGAAGTCATATGAGGAGCAGCTGAGGTCACTTGGTCTGTTCAGCCTGGAGGAGACTGAGGGGACACCTCATTTGAAGTCTTCACCTTCCTCATGAGGGGAAAAGGACATGCACACAACAATCCCTTCTCTGTGGTGACCAGTAATAGGACCTGAGGCACATGCCCGAAATTGTTTCAGGGGAGGTTTAGCTCAGATATTAGAAAAACATCTTCACCCATAAGGTGGTTGGGCAGTAAAACAGGTTCCCCAGGGCAGTGGTCACAGCACTAGGCCTGAGGGAGTTCAAGAATGTTTGCAAAATTAGTCAGGCACATGGTGTGATTCCTTGGGCTGTCCTGTGTTGGGCCAAGAGTTGAATTTTGATGAGCCCTTCAGGTTCCTTGCAACTCAGGTTATTCTATGACTCTAATATTGGAAGAGTTGGGGTGCTGTAGTTGCAGAGGAGCTCATTGCTGTCTTGATCTGCGTGTACTTTAGTCATGATTAGTAACTGATAAGGAGTACGTGTTTCCCACAATATTTTTAGAGCTTCTCAGACTTAAACTAGAGAAAAGAGTGCTAGCTGATAAAAACAGAACTATTATCCCATTCTCATTATTATTTTATTTGTGAGCACTACCTATTTTACTTGAAGGCTGATAAAGCTGTGAATGGTGCAAAGCTCAAATGCAGCCAATCAACAGAATCATCGTCTTCACTCACCACAAGTGATTATTTAGTATGTTTCAGGGAATCATAGAATCATCTAGGTTGGAATATACCCTTGCAGTCACGAATCTAACATTGACACATCCAAAACTAAACCATGTGCCTAAGTGACGTGTCTGCTACTTCAGGTCTTCTAAATTCTTTCAGGGATGTTGATTCAATGATTTTCCCAGGCAGCTTTTTCCAGTGTTTGACATTGGGTGCTTCTTTATTAAAAAAATACAACTCTAGCAACAGTACAAATAAATGATTTGCACTGTTTCAGACTTTCAGTGTGGCATAAAAATTTATATTTCAATATAGGTTTTGGAAGTGAATTTTTTAAATACTTATATAAAATCATCAGTTTTCCTGTATACAGTTTTGTACCACTTGTAGCATGATTAGATATTCTGGACTACATCTGTTTTTTAATACATACACCCATTCTTGAAGTCTGCCCCCAAAATATCTGTTGCCTCTAGAAACATTGCAATTTTTTTCAACTTGATCAGCTGACATTGAACCTGATAGAGCTTAGTAGCTTCATTTCTAGAATTGCAAGCAAGAGCAATAACCTCATAAACCCTAAATTTAATTTAAGTACTCTTTCTTGGAGAATCTGTTTAATCAATCATAATTGTAAAACAATTACCAGAAGTTTTCTCAGAAATATTCCTGTGATTATGAATTCTTAACTTCCATTATCTAATTATGAATAATTTAATTTATGAATATACTTTGTCTCAGAATGACTGCTAAAGAGTCCTTAGATCATGTTCTGCTCTCAGACAAAGTGAATGATTTTTAAATTAATCAATTAATTTAGGGATTTTTACTATTACTATTATGTTTTCCCATATAATAAATTAGTAGCCCAAATTCTCATCAGCCATGTCAAATTCTGAAAACATGAAAAAACTGCTTCCACAACCAGGATTACCACAAAAGCATCTGTCATCTCAGCCAGCCAAACAAAATGTGTGGGATAGGCACACGTGGTGTACAGATATCCTTGGAGTGTGAAGTCAGCTCCGCAGCTCAGTCTAGATGGATACATTCCCAATGACCTACTGGATCTCTGGTGCTCAGGAGGAGTTGCCCTTTTGCAATAATTCATAAAGAAGAGGAGTAGTCCAGTGGCATCACTGCTTATCTTCTGTTTAAATCTAAAAGGATTTTGATTGAACCAATGTTGCTACAGGGCTTACAGGGACTAGAAAAATTACTGAGATGTTGAATTTTTCTGGGTTGCTCCATATTACCACTGCCCTGAAGAGTGGTTTTATTAGTAGAATTTCCTGCTTTCCCATTTATTTGGTAAGTACTGAAAATATGATTGAAGAAAAATCAGTAGTTCTTTCAAAAATATCAGTTTTCCTTGGTGATAACAGAAGTGTAGTAATTTGCAAGTCTAGAAGTTAGATCACATCCTTAGTCTAAGATGAATTTCAACTAAATGTTGTAAATAAATAAAAAAAAAAAAAGTCTGGCATCTCTCATGTATGATATTCTCAAAAAACAGCCATAGAAAATCAAAGTAAAATGTATAAAAAATTGGCTTTGTCTCTTAAGTAAAAAATGTAGACTAATTTGTATGGTAAAATTAATTTAGAAGTGCAGAAAAATTTAAATAGCTGTTGATGCATTCCAGTTTTACATGACAGCAAAATCAGTTTGGTTAAGTGAATAAATTAATTTATTAACTTCTGGAATCTAGTTATTTTCTTCCTAATCAGTCTTGTGTTCAATCATTTCAATTTTAACAAGCTGAGAATGGCAACTTTATATGTAGAGCTTTAAACTTCCCTCAGGATTCAGCACTTTTTTAGTAATAATGACATCCTGTAATTAAGCAAAGACATATTACTCTCAAAAAGTTACTTCCTAAGCTATGCTTTTAGGAATTATTGATGATTTCAACCTATTTGGTCAGAAAACCTGCAGGATGGTGATTGGCTTTTTTTAGATAAATGACATAATAATGATATTAAATTTTAGTTATTATTTCACTTTAAAATCCATAACATAACTGCCAAAAGGATACCACATAGTAAAAAA
>VWZU01016825.1:33588-58446 GCA_013397095.1 Sterrhoptilus dennistouni | reverse complement strand
TTAAATCTAGAGAGAAATTATACTAGTTTCTAGCTACCTAACTATCAGTATAGTTCTCAATGTCAACAATTAGTAATGAGGAATTCCAGAAAAACTAGACCCTACCCTATCAATGTAAGTATCATCATATCTTTGTCTGTTCTAGACATCAAATAACTATGATTTATTGTGAAAATTATAAGCTGTAAGCTCTCTGTGTATTATCTTTTTCATGTAGAAATAAACATAATTAAATGGTATTGTGTAAATGAATACCTTTTAAATTTTTTCTTTAAAAATTAGTAGCTTCACATAGTATGAAAATGTGTCCATATATATACATTTAGTCAAAGGAAAGTATCTATCAAAAGAAGAATTTATATCTCTATCAAATACAACTTTTAGTTTTACTACTATAAGACTTCACAAAACCAAAAATCAGTTCCTTTGCAGTCTGTCCATATCACTTAATAGCAATTAGACTGTAACTAATAGGATAACTTGTGCTGGTAACATATCCATGACTATAAGTTGAAGATGATAGCACTGACTCTTTAAAAGACTGATTTTTACATAAGATTTCTGCATTTATGTTTAATCTAATATCAGACTGGATGTTTCCCAAACACACATATAGCTTAAGGGGTACATTTCAAGCTGAGTCCTGTCAATTAATCTGAATTCTGGTTTCAAAGTTATGATACATGAGTGATGTCTTTTTCTGAGATTAGAGAGTCTACTTGGCAAGATTAAGAATGACTGATGTGACACAGTAGAGCTTGCCCAGCAGCAAATTAAGGTTATTCCATCCCACTTTGCTTTAAAACAAGCAATATTGCTCAATGTAAATGAATCTTCAGCATCAATTGTGTGCGCATTATGGGAGGCAAATTGTTTGAGCTGCCTAAACTCAAATATCATTTCTGTTGTCTTCTGCCTTGCAATTTGCTCCATGACAACAAAAGAGATTCATCCTAAAACAGAGAGAATATTTTTAAATCATGTGTGTGATTTAATGAAGGTGTAGTGATTTAAAGAAGGTGTAGTGATTTAAAGAAGGTGGAGAAGACAGGTTTAATAGATATAGTCTAAAAGTAGCATAGTAGTAACAGGTGCTTTCTTTCATTGTTCAGTACAAAATCCCGGTATTTCTGATTCAGTCCCTTCAGTACTTGAAAGCAAAACCGAGAATTTGTGTAGTGGTGTGTTTTAGGTTTTATCAGTTTTATGTATGTATTTGTTCCTTGGTTTATATTGTTTTTTATAAGTTGTAATGGTTTGCCCCATGTCACCCATATTCAACCCTTCTTGCTTTAACCCCAACCCCAGTTATGTGCCAATCATAAGTTATACAGCCCCTGGGCCTTGTCTGTCACTTTGGGGTCTCTCCCAGAAGTCTGGAAAGTTCCAGTGAGAGCCTCAAGTGATTAGACAAGATTTTGGCTATCTCCCCACCTGAGTTATTGATTTGTTATAACATGTGTCCTTTACCTGCAGAGCCATACCTACATGATCCCTGATTTGTCCTGCAGAGCCATACCTACATGATCCCTGATTTGTCCTCAGTTAAACTCATCCCTGAGTTCCTCCCCCCAATAAAAGATGTTACTTTTGGGGGTTTCCCGCTTTTTCCTGCTGCTTCTGCCAAGGGGTCATTTCTGCTGAGGGGTGTCTGCTGAGGCAGATACCCTGAACTGAGGTTATCCCCACTGGGGGATGAATGAAGCCAGCAGTTAATCCTGAGCAGCCTCCCTCTTTTTTTCCTGCTGTCGTTGCTTCACTCCTTTGGGCAAACCAGAACCCAAGGGATCGGTGAGGTTGGTCCAGCTACCAAGCTGTGCCCTTTACTGTCGAGGTGTCAGGGCTGGCCAAGGCAGAGAGACACTGACACCTCTACAAATTCATACCTTATAATATGCCACATAATGATGTAAACATATCTTCAATGTGTTTCACCTTGCTGGGATTGGAAGCTAGTAGCAGCTTTCTGGTATTAGAACAGAACAACAAAATCATGCTTCCTGTTATAATAAATAATCTTCTTACCTCTGAACATGTAGAAAGCAGCCACTGTCTTCTGGTTTCTATCATCTCAGCTCATGCAGGTCAGAAAATATCCATTCTATGAGATACATAAGCAAAAAACCTAAACAAACAAACAAACAAACAAACAAACAGCCAACCAAACAAGAAAATGCAGAATATTTTATGCTTTCTCTCTCTCTTTCTTATGTCCTATTTTCTCTACAGAAATGTTGTGCTTAACTGCTAGTCATCATGTAAATCCAGTTGCAATCATTAATAGTAGAAATTATGGATTTGCAATCATTTTAAAATAAAGAAATATTTATAGTATTCTGAAATTCAAGAAAAGTTCTAATTAATTTAATTACCCCTTATCTTCACAGCAGGTTAGCTTTAAAGCTAAACACGGTTTAGGGTTAGAGTTACAATATATTATGAGGAAATCTAAACAGTGATTTGGGGAGTTTGTCCTACAATATTCATGACTGGTGCGAAACTTCTCAGTTTTCACCTAGTTTAGGAAATGAAGTAACTAATAGTTATCAAGATTTCAATTTTTCCCTCTTGACAGAAAGATTTTTTTCTGTATCACTCAGACATTCAGCTGGACAGTGAAGGTTCTTGGCAAATTATCTGGCTCCAAAATCAAAATAAATTCACATTTTGCTACTTCCTACTTTATTAGAAGGCTTTTTAATGTCTTCACAGAACTATACTCCTCCTTCCTCTGACTTGCTTATAATAACACAATTTTTTCACGAGACAATTTATAAAAGTGAAAGAAAAAGCTGCCAACTTATCATGGTTGTCCCATGACTTCAGGAAAAGGGACAAAGAAAAAGAGGTGGGCACAAAAACTAACCACTATTTTAAAATATGTTGCCCAAGCTGAAGGAGAGCTATTGCCTTCCAGTGTAATAGAATATGGATGGCATCTTAAAAAGTAGTAAGTACAAATGGCTATGACATATGATCTGCTTTCAAACCCAAATTATTAGAGAAAAGCTCTAAGAATATGCTAGAAGCATTATTTAGAAAATATTAAGAAGAGGTGAGCAATATACGAAGCTGCAGACAATTGACTAGTTAAATGAAGTTTCCAAGCATTTTTTCTGATGTTTATAGAATAGACTGTCATAAAATTGCTTCTCTGTAACATGGTATCTTAACATTAAGCTCCAGTATTAACTGGAAAACTGCATTTATTTTAGCAGGGTTTGATATGCTTATATAATTTTTATATATCACTCATGAAAAAGTAGTTCAGTTCCTCCTTCTTATCTATTGCAGAGTATCAATGGCAAGACCTGTTTAGTATCAAGGTAGTAGAAATTATGAGTCAGACAAAAAAAATCAGAATGGAGAAGAGTAAGATACACTTTTGCAGACCAAAAGATTCACAGCAATAATTGATATATTTAATTGACTATCTGATGAAATCTTACTTCTCCAGGTCTGTAGTTTGTCACAGTTTTCTTTTTACAGAAGAGAATAAACCTTCTTCTTACCTGGGACAAAGACACATGCAACTGAATTAACAATAATACCAATAACAGCGAGAAGGTATGACAGTCTAGATCTGAAGACCAGTTTATCCCCGGATATTTTTCCAAGCCTAGCCAATAAAGACAGGATTACGCCTTACAGTACCTTCTAGTATTTCTGATTTATTTTTCTATTGGAATACAGAAAAAAAAAATTGCTGGTTTGGTAAAGAAATAGATATTGTCTTAGATATAACAGCAAATTAAAAACCTCAAAGGGACAGCTAGTGATTCAGCTCTGCTTTTCTCCAAGACAAAAAAAAAATAAGAAATTTCTAATAGCTTCCATTTATGACAGGTCAAACTGCTCATATATCACTTTATTTCTTCAATTGTAGCATTATGGAGCATAGTAAATAATAATTCAAAGATTTTCAGTTTTAACACAATGATAGGGAATAAATCGATGGAGGTTGACAGAGGCTTGATTGTCCATTAATGGTTCAGGGTCCTGCTCTCAGCTATAAACTACAGTTAGTTTCTTGCTTTGGATCCTGTATGTATTTTTCTAAATATTAGTAATAAATAAAGTGGAAAAGTGGTAAAACATTTTTGAAGATGTTGTAATAGTATGGTCATAGTATACTCTGTATACTATTTCATATGATAATTCATAGCCTGTGCCTTTAACTTGATAGGATACAGAGGGTGAAACTTGTTATATTCTAATGATTTTAATTTAATTAGATGTGTCTCTAACTGGAATGAAAAAGGCTAAGGACTAAATTCAAGTAAAAATATTGATCCTTAAAGATCAATAAATAAGTAAGTAAATAAAATCTTTAAAGTGTGATTTAGCAGAACAGAAGTGCCAAGTATTACATTTATTTCTTATAGTTATATTTTTTCCTTTGATCAGAAATAATTCATGTTCACCCTGACAGTCATGCCACTGCAAGAGCAAATGCTCTTAATACAGAGTACTTCAGGTGTCATATGATTTCTGTTAATAGAGAACAGAAATATATTATACTGTATATTAATTATACAGCAGAACCTGCTCATAATGCTGGAAGTAGTGCTGTGCAAATAGTGTTAATTTGTGGATTGACATTGTGACTTTTCAAAAACAACAAAAAAAGCCAGACAACCTTGCTGATTAAAACAAGAAAGTAAGAAGCGGATACAATCCTAATCAGCTGTAGAGAAATCAAATATCCAAAAGATCAGATGGTGAACACCAATTATGAAATTTTTTGGAGAAAACAGAGTCTGGAAAGGGAAAAATGTATTTAAGTTCTGTTGCCTAATTAATATATTACAGAAGAATATTGTATTGAAATTTGCTATATATAGCCTGCAATATGATCATTTTACAATTTCCAGAGCAATATATTATTTTTAATTTTCCCACTCAGTTGTAGATATGTATATACTTCATGGTATTTCAACAGAAATTTCTAACTCCATCCAACTGGCACATGTCAGACCTTACTCTCTTTCTACTCACTTGTATCTCAGTTCAAAGGCTCAATATTTATGGTGACTGATGGGTTGGAATAATTTTAAATGTCTCTTCAGCTAAAAAAATAAGAAAAATCTTAAATTCTAAGTTGGTTGAACATCAGCATGCTAAGTTGGTTCATGAGAATCATGAGAAAAGAAAGCAGGTTATGGGAAACTAGCTGGTTATGACGTGGCTGGTTGCAATTTCTAGCTTGTAGAGTCATACAACATTACTTTCCACAACTTCAAGAGCCCTACTTTCCATTCTTTAGTGAGCAGAGATTTCATAAGAAGCCTTGAAGTACCTTAAAAAAAGTTAATTCCATCTATTTTAAACCTCTGAGAAGAAATAGACTTACATTCATTGTGTCACACAGTGTTCCAAACAATTGCCACTAGTAAGGGAGGAAAAAGGCATTTAAAATATATCAGTGATGCATCAGCAAGTCTTATTGTTTCATTAAAATAGAGAAAGCAATACCTTTGTGATTGTCATATATTGTTAATACATGAGTTGCATAAAATGCAAGTTTATTGCCATAGGAAAAAAATTCACACTATAAATTTAAAAGTTTGAGATTGATTTATGAATAATCCCACAAAGCATTAAATGTACCTACTCTAGAGAGATCATTCTGTATATAATCGATTTCATAGATTAGCTATGAAATATACTGAGTGCATCTGAAAGTGAGCAATTACTTTGGGAGTGTAATTACCTTATATATTAGATTGAAGTTCATTAGAGTTTCATTTAGACTTAGATTTTTGATAAGATCCTTAAGATGGAATCTGACTTCCCTCTTCCTTTGGTCAGCGGTAATATTATTAAATACGCAGTATGACAGAAAGAAAATCAACAAAAATATAATGTCTAGGGATCAGTAAAAGCAGTAAAGGTCGAATGGAACTCGTCAGATATGTAATGCTAATGGTGAAGTTGTATGGTTTTTATTGTCCAAGGTCAACTTGAGATGTAAAATTGAATAGATTAAGGAGGCAGTAGGTAATAGTGTTAAGAGGAAAAAAATAAGTGTCCAAGACCATTCTGTCCTTATACAATGCACGTTTCATCATCTGATATGGTTATGGAGTTTTCCTGAACTTGTGTCCCTGTCTCAATGCAGAAGGTCACCACTGACAGTGCCTAAATATAATAACCCTAACTCAGGATCATGTGTATTCTTAATGTACATACAAAGCAAACCAAAAAACCCTAATAGATTTAGCTAGTCTTTTTTCTCAACGATTTTTATTATTATTTGTGAAAAATAACAGCAGTATTCTACAGAAATTGATTTGCTCTATATTAATGTGAAAATTGGGAAGGTTCATATTACATTCTTACTGAGTAATAATATAAGAAAATGTATCATCTAAATCTAGATGAGAATCTAAATTAATTAAGTGATCATTATAATGAGATGTAGATTTAAAGTTCAAAATCTGTATCTGTAAATATATTCTCATCCATTGAGGGTGTTTATGTAGTACATAATAATGTTTTTGTATTTATGGAGCCAATCAATTCCTAATAATGGAAAGCTTATATTGTGAGACTTGAGACAGACAGCTTAATGCAACTTAGACCTTCATTGAATCATCTGTCAAGAGAAGTTGTCACTATTTTGTTTTTCTTTTTTAGAACATTTGTATAAAACCAATTGATTGAAACAGAAATTGAGGGAAAGACAAAGGTGCAGGTGCAGCACCAGTCCCTGGTCTTGTTAAACCTCATGAGATTTCATGGACCCAATTCTCAAAGTTGCCCAGATCCCTCTGGATGGCATCCATCCTGTCCTTCAATTGTGATTTTAATTTTACCTGTAAATGAAATATTAAGGAAACANAAAAAAAAAAAAAAAAAAAAAACACCCACCCTGATTGTCTAGAAAACCATAAGGGAAAGAAGACAAATTTATCAAAAAAGAAAGAGCAGGAATGAGAAAATGTGGGTTAATTTTTTGTTTTTACTGAAACTTTTATCAGGAGGCTGGTAGGTAGCTCTTGTATGAGGAAGGCGTTGGAGGTAGTAATTGAAGATCGTCTTGCCTGAATCTATTTCTAGCACCACTAAGAATGAAAACCAGAAGTACTGGCTTTGTCTAACATGTCAGAAGTTTTCATTATGCAGAGTTCAATTATTTTTGCTGACCATCAACAACACCACGAGTAACTAATGATCCAGCAAAAAATTAATGCAGATGTAAATGAAACAGAAGTAGAACAAAGCTAGAAAAAAATTATTTTTCACCTGCGTAGCAATAAATAATGTGAAGAATTAATGATATGAATTGAATGTTCAATTCCACCTCATTTAGTAACAAAAAGAGCATAATCTTTAAGGTGTATTTGTCTACACAAATATTTTAAGTCTCAGCTGACAATTATTCTCACAAGTCAGTCTCAGTTGCTTTGTTTTAAAGAGAAAGTTGACTGGCAAATAAATATTGGTAATTTGCCATTTTTTCTTAGATTTAACATGAATAAATAATCTGAATCCAAATTCTGGTTCGGCATCAAAGCTAGAAAGTTAAATAGGAAATTAAGGATTCTTTTGGTGTTCCTAGTGGTAATCATCTGATTTTTGCCATTGTGGAAAATAAAACTTCCTAGTATTTATGAAAGCTGGTGAATTTGGTTATAGGACAAAGGATTGCACACAGAAAATCAACAGCTTAAAGGGGGGGGGGAAATCAGCCTTTTGGAAGCAAATTTCTAGAAATAACTCCCTAAATCTTCAAAGAAGTTTCAGTTTACATAATAAAGAAATCCACACTTTCTTGTTTCTGTGCTTTCATATTTTGATGAATTTGTCTTGTTTTTCTTATGGCTTTCTAGATAACTGTGGAATTTTGTCTTAATATTTAATTAACAGTCAAAAGTAAAATCACTGCAATTATGACATGAACTTACTATATCCAAGGATTTTATTGTTCTCACTCCCTCAGTTTTAAAGGGCAGTGCTTTTATATGCACTTGACCCTTTCATAAATGAACTCTGTTAGTTAAAAGAGTTGAAAACACTAATGGTCATGAAAAAACTAGATCAACTAATGAATAGGTTAGAAACTTATTACCTGAAAACTGAAATTGATAAGAAACCCCAAATTATTTAAAATAATTAATTATTTTTCTCATGACCATTCCACTACTTCTTTTCTCTTTTGCTGTCCTGCATTCAGTTAGGGAGAGAAGCAAAATGCACCAAAAATTTTAATAGAGTGTTTCTTTTACATTAACTAGACTCAGAGATGATATGTTAAAAAGTTCAGGCCAAATTCTATATCTAAAAGATTCAATTTCAAGGACTGCTCATAACATTTGATCATAACTGTCTGGTATTTCTGAAGTTATGACCTTGAACTTCAAATTTATCTTTTAAAATCTGAACCTGAAATGAATATTATAATTTCCTCAGTTTTGAGAATATTTAGCTATTCTCATTATAGGTTGATAAATCGACTAGTTTCAAAATCTTATTTAGAATGACAGCTTATTTACTCCGTATAAGCCACAAGTAAATATAGATTGATAACTTTACCTGACTTCATGCTTTGATGCATAAAAAAAGATTTTAGCTCAAGTTAGATCATCAATTTACTAAGCTCTGTTGCCTGCCAGACTGATTGTGCTATCGTGGCTGATGATTGAAGGAGTTCATGGTATACACTGAATAACTCATTAATTTCTAATATTTGTTTTCTCTGCTATCTTGGTGAAAATCAGCAAATCAGGAAAAAATTGTTGGTCATAGGATCTCATGGTTCCATATGTATGTATAAGAACCTGAGGTGCGTATATGTAGTGTATATGGATATATATATGTATGTATATAAACCAGAGATATTATGTCATCTTTACTGAATTATTAATTTTATACTGACTTGATAAAAAGAACAAAAATAAGTGTTGATTAAAACTGATTTTTTATGGAACTTCCCTTCGGAGTTTCAAAAAATATTTTGCTGAAGTCTTTTTCTTTAGTAGTACAACTCTGTCTTAGATTCCAATGCAAGATGTAACCAAAAGTGTGTGTTCTATTACTATCTGTTAAAACCAGATAGGGCAGTGTTCTTTATGTTTTCCAGAACTCATCCCCCTGCCAGGTGGATATCTTCTGTTAACGGACCATTGAGTCTCACTGAGTGACTGATAAAATGACATCATCCCACTGTGAGATACTCCACCCAGGGGAGGAGCCAAACATTCCTACCTGGATAAAAGCTGAGACTCAGAATGCCAGGGCAGCCTGTTTGCCATTGGATTCCCAGAGGAAGACTAGACCCAGCTCATGACCACTGCACCTTCAGAGGAAAACTGCACCCTTCTACAGGATCATCTCTGCTCCAACAGAACCACATCTGTNATTATAATTTGGAGGGAGAGGGTTTATATTTTTTATTTTCAGGGAGGCTCCTGCCTTCCTTAGCAAACACCTGTCTTTCCAAACCAAGACAAACTCATTATAAATATATATTTAATCAGAGAGTGAGAGAAAATATGTGCTCTGATTCTTTTGGTTGAATGCATCTCTTCTGCACAGGATTAGCACCATGAATAAAAAACAGGTGACTTCCAGTGCACTTCAGAGTTGTATACTGCATGACTTCTAGATGTTAAATTTCCTTACTTCTTTCCTGACTGCCTTCCTGCCTTCCTTCCTCATAACTTACTTCATATATGAATCAAACTGGTTTATATATGACTTACAACGTCACCTGGCATAAAGAAAATTCTTTCTACAGGCAGTAATGCTGTATTACCACATCTGTTGCAGACTAATCAAAAATCTATGCGCCAAAGATTCTTCATTTGCTTGCCCATTTTCTTATAAGGAAGAAAGAAACAAGATAAAAACAGTATCACAACCAGTTTCTTGCTCCCTCTGAAGCATTATTTGACCCGTAAATAAGGCTCATAAATACAGTGTAGAGTCTATATAGAAACATTAATAAAAAGCATATTTCTGTATAAATAAAAAGTTAGCAAGGTTGAATGGTGTATTGTTTAAACAATCAAGCTAGCAGTAAAGGACAGGTCTTAAAACTAGGTTGTTATAACTCAGATACACAGAAATCTATTGATTCACTAGCAAACCATTCACATATCTTCATAATTTCCTTCTCCTAACATAATTCAGTAAAAGATTCTGAGTATCTTTTAGATACTGAGGTGTCAAGCTACATCTGTAAGAACTCAATTGTATTTAAATAATAAATAAAATACAAGTAAGCAGTGCAACTTGTTAGAACAGAAAAAAATAATGTTAAGACTTAGATCAAACTTTCTTATTGGCATTCACTGCCTACTTTGCAAAGTTAGTGAACAGATGCAAGTACAAGACCCTTCTTCTCTAAGGGAAAATGCAAGGTAAATCTTAGTAAATCTTATTCCATTGAGACTTTAGCTCATTAATGTACAATGCTTTCATCCCTTATTCAGTTTTGGAAGGCTAAGACCTTAGTCAGAGGATTCCAGAGGAAAAGGGGGTAAATACAGTAGCCTTAGGTCATAGTTGGAGATCAGATTTCTTAGTAAAAGTGTAGTCTTATCCTTCCTGTCTTAACAATTGTTAAAGTTGTCTGAATATATTTATTTCTTTTTTCTTACTAAACAAAACAAAACCCCCAAAAATAAAACAAAAAAAAACCCCAAAAAACCTTAAACCCAAAAAATCCCAAAAACAAATGACAAAGTACTTCAACCATTATTCTATATCTTTGGAACTATAGGATTAAGGAAGTATTGAACTATTTTTCTTTGTGGTTTTTTTGTGTGTGTGGGTTTTTTGTTTGTTTTTTTGTTTGTTTGCTTGTTGTTTTTTTTTTAAGTCATTGTTCCAGGGAGGCTGCAGAGAGAATTCTTCATTTCTATAATGGATTTCCTCGTGCATTTCTTTCCTTATTGTTTCATGTAAAAGGGCCAATATTCCTTTTCTCTTCTTCATTGCCATTCTAAACTAAAATATCTTTAAATATTTCCAGCAAATTAAAAAAAAAAAAAACAAACAAACCCAAAAAACCCCCAAAAAATCCCCAAAAACACACACACACACACAAAAAAAAAAAAAANAAAAAAAAAAAAAAAAAAAAAAAAAAAAAAAAAAAAAAAAAAAAAAAAAAAAAAAAAAAAAAAAACACCAACATAACACACACACACAGAAAGGAGTTTGAATTTCATAGAAAGACCCAAATGCTTAGGCTTCTTCTGGGAAAGATTCGTATTAAACCTCACTGCCTTAGAATTCAAAGACCTGATCCCAATGCTGTGCTTCTAAGTATAATAAGAAATTTTAGCTGCTTCTTATTTCTATTTCAGTAGAAGGATATACTACAGAAATTTATTCCTTCCCACCACAAGGCCCTCCCTGAAAGGCTTAGGCATGTAGCTACCAATTCTTCAGAACAAAGAATGCACAGAAACATCTTAATTTTTGACATGTGTTTTTTCTAAGATACGTATTTTTGCAATATTTTATATTGTTTATTTCACATTGAGCCTGCTCAATACACAATTTTTCCCCATATTCAGAAACATAACCCTTCCTGTATATTTCTACAGAAAGCAAGAAACCTGACTTAGATATTGGTATTCCACTAGAGTGGCAAATACCTATTTGCATACTAATTACTACCCCCTGTATTATTTCCACTACTTACTCTACTTTTTAGTGAAAGAAAGTCCTTCATAGTATGCAATGTCAGCTTTTCTTCTAGAGAAGGAAAGGTACATGGTCCTTGTAGTTGCTAGCTAGAGACTTTCTGCAGCTAATGAAAGCCATGGAAGTGTTATACACTTGCACTGAGATTCAGAAAAATAAAAAACCGTATCTGCTTTAAAACTATTTCTTCAAAGGGAACAATATGACCTTGTCATGAATGCACTTACAAAAATTTTGATGATCTCTAGGATCTCTAGTAGAACGTGTGAAAAACTTCTGCATTCTAAACTATATTTATATTTTATATTTACATGTCATAGATCAAAGTGTTATTAGATAAATGTGCATGTTGACAGTATTTGCCCATGAGCTGCTGTAATTACTCAAAAACTTTTACTTAAATTTCAGTCGTAAGTATGTCCAATCAGATACAAAAAAAAAAAAAGGTGCTTTTGAAATTATGCTCTTTAATATGGATTTACTATATGAGCATTCATAAATGGAACTTTCAACATGCCTCAGTTGCAGACCAATCAGGAAAAGACTTAGAAATAGGATAATATAAGGCCTTCATTTTCTTATCTGTAATAATTTAATTTTAAAATAGTTTGCTAAATTCATTCTTTAAAAGTATTCTCTTTCAATTGTATTTGCCTAGACAGAAAAGCATAGTCACAGTGCCACTTCAGCCCCAAGTACAGTTTGAGCTTATTCTTTTTTTCTAAGGATGAATTGCATACTACAAAACTAAGTGTTATAGTATGGAAATTACAGATTTGCTTTTTCTGCTCCTCCCTTGAGGAGGAGAATTGGTGAAAAAGAGCTCTCATTTGTGAGCTATTTAAATTATTAGAAGTGTACATGCCTAGTCTGAGAGAAAAAAAAACTTACAAAGAAATAAAGAGCCAAAAGCATTTGCATTATGAAGCAGTTAAGAAGGTGATGAAGTCATGCAAAATGGGATAAAACAGATCATTATAGCTGGATGAATGTAGTCACAATTATCACTAGATATGAATTCTGTGGGAGAAATAAATATCATACACTTGAAACAGTAGCATAGCTCTATTCCTTTCACTTCTTGGGCCATTTGCTGTATAGTTTTGTTGCAGTATAGAATTTTGTGTTTATACTGTTTAAAAATTCAAATCACCTAAAGAAATAAAAATTCTTATAATGAAACAGCTCACATATAATTTTATTGTCTCTGATCTGAGAAAAGAGTACTTCTGTTGAAGAAGTCTTTGCTCCTGCATTCCTTTTCTGAAGCTGTCATGGTTGATCAGAGATAATGAAAAAGGTATTTACCGTATTATATGCTCTCCATTAAGATAGAACCTTCCTATTTGGGAAATATTGAGCTTCATTGAGTTCAACTGCAATTCAGGACTGCACTTTTAAAACCTATCTCTGCCACCTACTTGGGAAAGCACACTCCTTGTTGTCTGCTCTTTATGTAACACTTGCACACAAGCTTTGGATTTTATTCTGAGAATTGATTTTATTTTAATACCAAAACCATTTATATCCCTGACATAACACAAAAGTACTTCTACTGCTGTATTTTTTTTCAGCAAAGCAAAGCTAATAAATGTGAAATCCTCTCTTCTCACTCAAGATATCAAGGTAAGGCGGATACGTTTGAAAAATTGCTCTAATACATCTGAAAATACAAAAATCAATAAGCTATAAAAGCTAAAAAGCTTCTTCAATTTCATCCCCTTATTGCGCAGTGTAGGTGGCCAGGGCATTGAGAACAGTCCAAGGTTGCAAAAAAGTTGTTAAACATCTAGTGTGCATGGTGAAGAATATAAGAAAACCCTATTCAAGTCTGAAAGCACACTCGAGATATAGAAGGGAACCAGCAATGGCCTTCAGGTTCTTGCCCATTTGATCAAAGACCTGGGAGTGTGCTTGAGGGATTCTGCAGCCACAGCTGTAGTTCATGTCATCTTTGTATGAACACATGATAAATCCTTTAAAACTGATTTCTGTTGATGTTTTTGTATCTTTTTGGGGAGAGGAACTTCCATTTTTTTAAATTTTCAATATAATCAGAAATTAAGGGCAGCCTGAAGTAAGGTGGTTTTGTTTGGACTTTTTAAATTAATGTATTTATTTCCAGAGTAATGATACAAACATTTTAGATTGCCTGCATTTTGAAAAAGAAATCAAAATAGAAGGCTCGAACTTTCTTTCTTCTCTCTGAAATAGATGTAAACCCACTTCCAATAGAAAGGGTGCAGCTCCTCGATATCCTGATGGCCTTTTCACAAGAGGAATCCAGGACTGCTACTATACTAACTTCACAGCCTGGAAGTTATAAAATTAGATCAAGAACCTTTTTCAAAGTGTTTATTGCTGGGGGTGGGGTTGGGTTTATTGTTGTGGCTGATGTTGTTATTAGTGTTCTTATTCTTACCTACATATAAAATAAATAAGAAATCAGACAGTTGCCAAACAGGATATTTTAACTGAGAAGCACTGCTGAACTTCAGTCAAAAACTTTTTTAACAAGATTCATATGGCATGTTAGAGGTCTGTGCACAGAAAAAGCAAAGGGACAAAGAGTCATTGGTGTTTAGACAATGGTCTCTGAATGCCACTGCTTCAATTTCCCATGGTAGCCAGGGAAGTGCTTCAATGTGTACCACCTATCATCATGCTTCCCAAGAAATCTTGCAACATACTGAGAATCATCAGTAAAAATTTTTCCCTGCATTTCCATTCATTCCCCTTCCTCTCTCCTCTGTGTCTCTAAAGTGGAATGAGAATGAGAAAGCGGGGCACTGCCATGCATTTAAATATTTATTACCACTATACTGCATGTGTTATTCCATGAATTTTTAGGAAAAAAATCCTCTAAAATTACTTAGTATTTACAATTTGAGGGAATAGACAAGACAGAAAGCAAATCAATCACTGATGTTCTATTAAAGTAAACTCATCTCTGTCAGAGCACACAACTAATTTGAGCAGTTGCAGCTTGGAATCGGAAGGTGAGGAGTCATTATCAGGTATGCCTTATGCTATTATATCCTGAGAAAATACAGGCCCGCCATTCTTTCTGATACTTGCTCAGTCAAAATTCCCTCTCAGCATTCAAATTATGGAAATTTTGGAAATATGTTCTACGCAAAGACAGCATAGACAACCAGTGCAAGAAACTCCTAACACATAGGGAAATCAGATCACAGTATCTTTCTGGAATTATGGTGAAATAGACATAAACAAGCACTTGATAATGTATGGTCTGAATGACAACTCTGATGAGACATCAATTTCCTGAGTTAAGAATTTAGAGAGCTGGGATACATCAGTGTAAAACTGCAAAAACATACATCTTTTTCCGTACACTGCCCACAGATTCAGAGGTGCAGAATTTGAATAAAGCCTTCAGAATAAGTTCCAATAATGTATTGTGGTTCATAATTGAATAATGCAATAAATTTAAGGAAATTATGTCAGGCATAGGAACTGGCATAGGGCTGCCAAGGGAAGTGATGGAGGTACCATCTCTGGAAGTATTTTAGAAGTCATGTAAATAAGACACTTAGAGATATATTTTGGCGATACTGTGTTAGGTTAGTAGTGGTTGGGCTCAGAGACACTGGTAACTGATTCTGTGATTTAAGAACTGGAGAACACTGGAAACCTTAAATGTTTGGGAATGATACTTTGAAGGAATAAATAAGCAAAGCAATGGAAGTAGAATGAAACATGAAATGAAGGGGATAAAAACAATAAAATACAGCATTGATATACCAGAGGAACTAATCTAACTATATACAATAATACTCATGTCAGGTTACTTAATTAAGGACAATATTAGAAAAGGAAACAGAATGATCTAACCATTGATACAATTAGCCTGGAAATCATCAGCAGAGTGAGGTTGGGGATTATGGTATGAAAAATATAAAATATCTGATGTGATCAGATCTCCAAATGAATTGAAGAACTTTCTTGTTTTGTCTGATCCAAGAAAGCTTTATATTTTTCTGGAAAAGGATTTATTCTTTAATTGTTTTGAAGGCAATAGAACATGATGGCCTCAGGAATTCTTCTCCAGTTCAGTAACTTCTGTTAAAATGCTGATTGAAAAGGATTTAAACCGAGATGAAAAGACTAAATTTTTAATACTATCCAAAATCCTTCATATTTATATCACTGAGTAGACTGTAGTCTAAGATATTGAGAATTTGCCTAGTTTTTTTAAATCTGTGCAGACATTTTTGCTATGTTAGCTTTTCCTACCAAAGCCAGTTTAATTTTACTATATAGAAAAAGCCAGAAGAACTAAATCTATTACAAAATATATTTACAAAACAGGAAGCCTGACATACTGAAAATGTTAATATTGCACTGTGAACAAAATTTACAAGAGTCAAAGTGGGCTTTTTATAAATTTATTTTTTACAACAATGTAACTTTGTGTTTGGGGTTTTTTTGTTTTGTTTTGTTTGTTTGTTTGTTTTTTAACTTAAACAGTGTATGATATTTAAATTGCCATTTTATAAATTATTTTAAGATTTAAAATTTTTGGCAGAAAGCAGAATATAGGATTTATTAAGTGTAAAGTATATTTTAAAATTTGCAGTGAAGTATATATATGTTTTAAACACTCCTGATGTTTTCTGAATACTCTAGTATCTACAATGCCACTATGTAGTTTTTACATTATATTTTTATTACTTTTTTTCTAGTTTAGTGTTTCTCAGCTCTATTTACAATCAACTTTTTCTTACTCCTGAGAATAAAGGTCAAGTAAAGTTCAAATTTATTAGAAAGGCCAAAAAATAGGGAAAAATTTTATTAAACTACATGACGAACAAATAGGTAAATAATGCAATATTACTTTTAAGTTGATGTGGGAATATATTCTGGCAAGATTTATAAAAGCAGATCACAGCTTCCATCTAAGCAATGATTGATTCCTAGACCTGTGTTCAGAATGGTATGCACTGTCAGTCAATGGCTTTGAGAAACCTAAAATAAGTGAGCTATGCCTTATTATAGAATGCCTACTCTATATCCCGCAAAATATACTGTACAATAAAGAATTTCTCACTTAATACTATCCTATTTGAAATGAATGAATGTCCTGTTTTTATTATAGAAATCACATATGGAAATGCTTGTGTTTATTCACGTACTAAATTGTCCCTTGTAGCAGCTAAGCAAAGACACTGGGAATTTGATACTACTCATTTAAAACAATTTTTAAGGTTAACTGAAGAAAAAAAGACACCTGTGCTTTTTACTTAATGCTTTTTAAAGTTGATTATGTTCAGGTTTTCCTTGTTTGTTTTCTGCTGCATTTTTCCTTAGAATCCTGTTACTTTCATTTATCTTTAGGGATGCCTATGAAGAACAAAGCGCTTGTATGGGAAAATCACATTACAGTAGCTAGAAACCTGACCTGCATTTCCAGCATCCTTTAATTAAAAAATATAAATACACAATCAATAAAGGTTTCTGGAAACTGCACTTCCAACTTCAGCCTGCATCTTTAAAACTGTGTCTTCGTGTTCCATCTCTATAATCTTCGTAGCAACTTTAAAAAGTACAATCATTCACTCACTGGACAAGCTGCAAGAAAACTGCTTACTAACTCTTCAGCCTCCTGGTATTCTAGAGATATACCAAAATAATATACGTCCACTTTCACTGGTTCATTTTTTGGTGACAGTAGGCTTCCCACGGGGAGATAGATTAATTCAAGCAGACAGAATTAAGAAAATATGTTGGGGGTTTTTCTGCACTGCAGTCTGAATTAAATAGCTTTTGGCCCAGCAGATCTGGTAGCACTGATGCACAATAGTTTGTGGAATGAACATCATACTTTAGTTTCCCAAAAGCAATTAGGCAGTTTGCATGCCATTTTTTTAATTCAATAAAAGGTTATTGAAAACTAGATAAAATAGTCTAATGTGGGACAAATTATCCAGTGACTTACCCATATGAAGCTCTTCCATTCTTGAGCAGCATATAGTTTGCTTGTACTGAAGTATTTCATATTGTGTTTCTACTAAAAGTACATAATTTATCATCTTGATACTGTAATATAAATTAAAGTATTTTTCCAATTTAAAATGATCTTTTCCTTGATGGCTTCTGCTTAGTAAAAGGAACTAAATTCATAAATATGTCTGAGTATGTTGAAATACTATATATGCTTGTTAAATAGTTCTCTTAAAATTCCTGCTGATGCAAGAAAATTATTAGTATTTGCTACATAAGTTAAGGGAAGAATTTGAAGGAATGGTTTTGCAGTTAATTTAATGAAGAATAAGGGTGCTTTTTCATTATTTTTCATGAAATTCCCACTATAAACTCAGTTCTTTAATCAGAAGTCCATACATTAAAGATACTGAATGCTCTTGAAAAATTCCTAGTCCAGGAAAATATTGGCTATCTTCATTAAGAAAGTGAATTCTATTTTATGTGTATATGTTCTATATTATTTGTGGTAGGTGGACAATTAAAAGAGATTTGAGGGGTTTTTTTAGAGTCAGGACAAAAGCAAAATCAGAAAAAATTTTCCACATACTTCTTAACTATGTTGTTCTTTGCATTTTCATATATGAAAATGATTCATACACAAATTTTTATTTTTACATGACTTGGATAGTCTTTAAATAGTTACCATCTTTGAAAATAAACTTATTCATGTGTAAGGAAGTGCCTATGCAAAATGTACAGTCTTGGAGGACACACTTGAACATTAAGATGTTCTGGAATTTACCATAAAATCAGAGCTAAAATTTGGTATTCTTGACAGATTCCAGTTTAAATGTTAAGATACTTGCCTAAGTTCCTCTATAATTTCTCATGTGTAATATATTTGCTTAGATTCAGCAATATTTTAATACCTTCTTTTTTGCATACAAGAAACAATTTATTATGTAAGTAGCCTCATTATTGGCTAAGTACTTACTTCAGTGGATGGGGCTGACCAGCGAGAGCTAAAGTATCAGCAGTTAGACTGTTGCTCTCAACAGAGAAATTCTGGTCTTAGCAGGATATTTTGGTATCCATGGAGATGGGAGACCTTATATATATGTAAGATGAATCTCTTAACCCTGAATTTGGAAATGGTTCCTATTTCTATGAATTTTTTTTCTGTCTTAACGTAAAAGTATCACAGTGGTTTTGAAACACATTTAGCATTGGTTACAAAGAAAAATACTAAAAGGAAAAAGCTCTTAGGAAAGGCATAAAAACCAATGTGAAGTAATAAAATAAAAACTATCAAATTCTTTGTTCCTTACTAACACCATTTTTGTTTCTAGGTCTTCCAACCAAAGACATGTACATGTCCCTATGATGCATTTAAATCACTAGGAAGCAAACCTTTATTTCTTTGTTTGACCAAAGCAAGTTTCTGATCACAGTCTGAAGAAATGAGAAAGATTAATTCTTTACACATCTTTGGCTTTTACTCTTGTTTACATTTACTGAGATTGCTAACTAGGTTGAATGCATAAAATTAAAGTTACTTTTTTTTTTTCTCAGAAAGAAACCTAAAGCTCTGAGGAAATTAAATACTTCCATAATCTGAAGGACTGAAATACTTCTATAATCTTTTATTCCTTTAAACAATGCTTACAGAATTCTCATTAGTATAGTGTGACAAACAATAGATTTTCTAAATGTATTGAAAGGAAAGAATAATATTTTATGACTAAGGTGATAATATGTTCACAAATCACAGTATACACTGTGGTGATAATGTAAAACAAAAATGGTTAGAATTATAAGCACATAGAGACCTGATCTGCTAATAGTTAATAAGCAACAATGGAAAATTAAATTGTTAGATGGCATTTACTATTTGGCAACACTTTATTAGGCAAAATAAGTTTTGGGTTGTCTTAGTACTTTAGAACTCAGCAGGAATGATCAGATATATATATTGTTTAAAAGCTGGCGATCACAGAAGCCAGAACAGTATCAGCAACTTTTCCAATCAATACCTTTTGTTTGCTAAAATGAGCAAGCAAACAAAACCAGAGCAATGCATTCCATGCCTGGTGGGACTGATTCCTCCTGGCCATTGCTCTGTTCTTCATTATGCTGAACAATTTTATAAAGCTGCAGTAAAGAGGTTGTGAGTTTTAGCAGTCAGATGTACAATTAAAACTTTTCAACCTTTCTTGCGCTTTCTGTGTTTGCCTCAGAGTCAGAGTATTCTCATTAGATAACCATACAAAGGAAGATTTGCAGAGAAAAATGTAAAAAGATACTGCCGGAAACCAGATCTTCCAAGAAGGAACAGAGTCAAGGAGCTCCAAGTAGGTCTGTGATGGAGAAAAAAGTTAAAATCAGATGATCACATGATGTACTCAAACATATTGAAAGTGACACCTCTATAGTGTATTTTAAGTATCTTTCAGAAGCCAAGACTGGAGCAATTCTGGGTCACATAAATCTGCAGCCCAAATTCCAGAACAAAATAATCATCAGAAAGTAAGAAGGGGTCAGAGTGGAGGTGATGAGAACTGAACCTGACGTGTACAATTGTATTTGCAAATTACAAGTAAAATCATGAGCTAGATTAGGCAAGATAGCAAATTTTCTAGACTCTCTGAAAACAAGAACAAGCCACTTGAATTTATAGGCACGTAATTTATAGGCACATAGCTAATGATTTTTGTTGTTTTGGGGTTTTTTGTTTAGGTTTGTTTGTTTGTTTGTTTAGTTGGTTGGTTGTTCTTTTTTGTTTTGTTTTTTTTTTCCTGTTGTGTTGTGAGATCTTTTGCTTTATTGTTGTTTTGGGGGTTTTTTGTGGCTTTGGTTTTTTGTGTGCTTGGTTTTGATTTTTAACAAGATTGAAGGATGTAACAGGAAAAGAATCTTTATGTAACCATGGATTCTTGTGGTTTTTTTACCTACTAAAAATGGTCATCAAGGAAGTTATACAATAAGACAAAGAACTCAGGGTAGGGAACAAGGGTAGGGATCTACAGTACAATTATTATGCAACTAAATAATAAGGGAAATTAATCTACTTTTCAGCTCCATTACAGTGTGGTAGATGATCTTGAAAGAAACAATTTCATATTAACACTGAATTACAGAATTTCACTTCAGTATCTCACTTCTGTGATTTGGAAAAAAAACCTGAAATTCAATAAATAAATACTGAAAAAAAAAATTAATAAATTATTCCATACACTTAATACTACTACTTAATTGCTTGGGGAAAAATAGCATGTGTATTTTATTAATAAGAATAAAATTAATATGATGAATAATTATATTAAATTAGTTATATCTTTATATAGAACCATAAAATTATAAGTGTTGGAAAATACTCTAAGACTGAGATGTCCAACTGATAACCCAGCGCCACCATGTTCACTACTACTCCATTCCACCCACATGCCTTTAGAACAATTGTGCACGAATCCACCTCAACTAAAGAATTTAGAATACTTTTTAAAAATAGTCCTCAAATTTTTCCAGAGACTGAAAATTAAATGCAAATAAAAAGGTAAAATTTTCATTTATTAATTTTGTCATCTTCTAAACACAGAGAAGAAACCCTTCTGCATGACTTTCTACAGTAAACTTTGGTTCTGTATGCCCTTTTAAAATAAATCGTAGGAGGCAGAAGAACACAGTCACAAATTAATTATAATATAGTTATGGCTACAATTATGAGCTGAAATACCTTTTATGAATGTTTTATTTGCTTTTTTGAAAATAATTTTTTATGGTCTTACTATGTGTAATATGAAATCAGCCTGGGGAATGGAAAAACAACCCCAGCCATGGTAGCCCTTGGCTGTGTGTGCAACATTACAGCAGCACCCAGTGCCAGCAGAGTTTGTGCAATGTATTGGGTTCTGTGAAAAAAAAAGGTGCCATATCTGACAATAGAATGAGTACAGCACAGTAATTTTGAAATTGTAAATTCGACTCTTGGACACTGTTATTAATCAAACAATGCTTTTTTTTTTTTTTTTTCCCTCACACAACCATCTGTATATATTTTTACTTCAAAACAACAAGATTAGTCTAAACACCTTTACCAACTACTTGCCTATGAAACTTCTTTAAGTATGATGTAGTTTTGGCAGTTTATAATAGAAAAATCACATTATTTCTTAAATCTGGATGGTAGAAAATAACTTGCCATCTTAAACCATTCCTACAACAGTATTTGAACAGCAATAATCCTTTTCATGACTCATGCATCTTCATTTTCCTTTGAAATGATACCTTTTCCTTAGTAAAATTACAAGTACACATTCCTATTCAATGCCTATCAGCCTGACAGTTGGCTTACACAGTGAAATATTGGTTTTCAAAGTTACTGAAATCCACACATTTCCTTCTACCTTTTGATACACAAAATATATGGACCAAAACAAAATTCTGAAGACCAATATATTTCATGCCACACCCCGACAAGAGAATTACTGAGACATAGTGGATTTTTTTGTTCTGAGTGACTTTCAGAAATACAAAACATTAAGTCCTTTCTAGCATATAGTGGATTACAGAGACCTTTTGAAATACCTCAGTGTAGAAAAATATATATATATTGAGCCCTGGATGTAATTTAAGGACTTCACAATACCTTCTTACAATTTGAGAATGTTTTACAATTTACATGTGTACACACAAATATTGATTTAAAAATTACTCAATATTAATAACATCTGAATTTTTCTTTCATCACATATCAGTTTCATCTTCTGTGAGTAAAAATAATAGTCAATTTAGAAAATAATCAAAAGGAAGAAGTAAAAAGTATGATTAAGAGGGAGGAAATATCCACGCCAGCTACAGGATGTTCTCTCCTTCAGAATCAATTCATTTTTATATTGAGAAAAAAGTCAGAAATTACATTACTTTTATAGAAGTATTTCCCATGAAATACATCAATATTGAAAGACAAACCAGATTAAAATCAGATTTCATACAGACTCATATGAAACTTGGAACATCACAGCATTGCTGTAGTCTAAAAATATGTTTAAACAGTAATATACATCTAAGTTTAGAGCAGAAATAAAAGTGCATGCAATAGTCAGAGCAACAGTTTAAATAACATGATATTGTATTATCACATCACTGATATTAATACTTTGTTAGTATATGTTTATGTGTATTAGACTTTAAAGAAACAACACAGATAAACTTTAAAAAAGTAAAATTCCTTTAAGTGAGCAGATTTCAGGACAGAATGTGATAGTCAATCTACTGAGTAAAGCTGGAAGTGATCTATACACTCAGGCATCAGATGTGAAATTAAAAAGAAATCTATGTAATACATTCCAGGACATTTAAAACCCTTTTAGTATAAGGGAGAGCAAATTACAAAGAAAATGCGATTCGTTAAAGTAAAGATCAAGTAATTTTGGTTATAGAAGCTGATATGTTTATTTCTTGATCATCCTCCTTTTTTACCTGAAATTAAACATTAATGGGGAAGTACCAGCTTAGTAGATAAATAATTGTTGTTGTGTTTTCTTATTTAGATACTCATGAATCTTGTAGTACAGAATTTTAGTCCAATTAGGCCCTGGATATATTTAATTTAAATTGAACAGCTACATCAACTGCAAACAAACAAATGAACTAGCAAACAAAATGAGTTGTAATTTAAGAGAGGCTTATTTCAAAAGTGTTTGTTTTTGGAATTTAAGGTTTTAATTAAAGATAATTTTAATTTAATTAATTGAAGTAGTCAAACTAATGTATGATTTAGCTGGAGTGAAATACAGGTGAACAAAAAACTCTGGCTGAAAAATGTAATACAAAAAGAAGGAAAAATGTGTAGGGACTAGCTTCAGCTATGGAAATGATGACCTTAGAGGTGTTAAGAACAATGTCTCCTTATGTAGGAGAAGCAAAAGGACTAGTCATGAATGACAGAAACATAAAATCAAGTTTTGGGTCAATGAAAAAATTAATTAACATAAAACTAACATTAGCAGTGGTAATATTTTAGTTGATCTTCAATTATTAGAAAAATGAAGAACAAGGGAAAAAAATTTAAAAGCTCATAAAAAATTTTTAAAAGTTCATAAATAAGGATATTCAAAGCCTAATTAAACTAAAGGTATATTTTGTTTCTTTTTCAATAAAGAGATTCATGATGAATACTAAGAAAAAGGCAATAAGACAATGCTTCTGGTGAGAAATAATATATATTATTATTTCTTCACAAAGCAAGCCAAGCTGCAAGACTCGATAAATTCCAAAGGACTAGACATAACTCTACATCATAATTCTTTATGAATCAGCAGATGAACTCACAGATTCAACGGTAAAAAATTGCAAAAACTTGCTTATGTGGAAGCTAGAGGTGGAGGAATTGCTGGCGAATGTGAAACTGGCTATACAATTTATTGATTCATGAAGAGGAAAGAAAGAATCAGACACTGCAGGCTCATTATTCTCTCTTAATAGATCTTGCAAGTCTATATTTTAAAAAAGATAATGTTGGTAAAGGAACAAATGGATATGACATGAGTATTAATAAAATTATTCTGGGTATTAGAGGAAAGTTTGTATTCATCAGAGCAGTGTAGCTGAAGAATGAACTTCCCACTGGAATAAGAAAGTAGAACTAGTATCTAATTTGTAGACAGAGCTTGATTTCTTTATGGGCAATATTGTGTACTGTGATTGCATATGATGAGAATGGAACATAATATCACTCCAGTGTAATGCCCTAAATCTCCAAATGTGCTTGTGTGTGGTGAAGTCCTTTCTTCTTAATATAATGTAATTCCTAGCCACAATACAAAATTTTCAGCAGAAACATTGATGCCTTATCCCTTAAGCTTAGCAGGAAAAGAACTGACAAAGTGAAAACAGGAAAAGACATTTCTTATGAACCAATTAAACACAGAAGAGCAAGGAAAACTAAGATTCTATGAACAAAATGGAATGGAGCCAGAAAGGTTCAAAATATATCCAAAACCGGGATGAAAACTGAATGAGGTTAGATACTGGTGCCAAAAAAAATTTGATGTTTTATTTAATAGTAAAAGAGGCAAAGAGGAAGAAGAGAAGGGAAAAGGGAAAGGGGGAAAGGGAAAAGAGGAAAGGGAAAAGGGGGAAAGGAAAAAGGGGAAGGGGAAGGAGAAAAGGGAAGTTCAGGGAAGTTCAAGGAAGTTCAGGGAGGGGAAGTTCAGGGAAGTTCAGGGAGGGGAAGTTCGGGGAAGTTCAGAGAAA
>VWZU01016825.1:471-33157 GCA_013397095.1 Sterrhoptilus dennistouni | reverse complement strand
AGGTAGTCCCTTCCTCTCCAGAGGCTTTTTCACCACACACCCAAAAACCTCTCTTCCCCTGACCCCTAGGTGTGAAGGTCTATTGGAAGGCTGGCAGCTGATAGCCCTGGGGCTGTGGTCTCCACCCCTAAGGTGTTAAGCTTGATGACTTTGTGATATTTTTTTTCTCACCAGATCCAAATTTACTTCAGCTTATCTCCATCAGAGAGCAGTTCAGGGCCTCAGTCATAGGGCCTATTCAGGGTCGTGGTGATTTTCTCTGCAGCTTTTATAATACAGGTTGCTAAAAATAGGCAAAAGTCCTTCATGAAGATGTTTAAATTATAAACTATAACATTTCTGTCTCCAACATTATACCCTTGTATTATCATATGTGAATGCTGACACCAGCAACCATAGAAAATGGGGTAAGGGATAGACAGCTACAGCAAACATCATGCTGTATTCCCTAGTTCTGTCTCAGTCTTATCTGGCATCTGTTTTAATAGAAAATTAGATTATTTTTCCAAATATCTCTGTTTTTTCTCTGAATAAGATAGATGATGCTTAAAAGTATATTTAGAGTTAAAAAAATACTCACTGAAAGAATTTTATTGAGTTAAAGGCTGCTGAAAAATATAATACAGTTCTGATGTGAGTGGCCTTGAGTACTAAGATAATGAAATTATGTTTGGCAAAAAAAGAAGTGAAAAAGTGTGAATTTTACATCATTAGATCATTAACACTGCATATATATTTTTCCCTAAATATAATACACTCTAGGTTAAAAAAACTAAGGAAAAAAACTGAAAACCAGAAATATCTGGTTTTGGCTAAGCCAGGTTAACACATTTCCCTGGTTTTCTACCAAAATAATTTCTAAGTAGGAACAATACCCAGAAGAGATTGGACTCTTCTGATTCTCTCTGATGCTCTTTCTGCTGTACTTCTTCCTCTGAATTTTTTTTAAATCTTCTTTCATTATTCATTTCATAATCACCAAGCAAAGCTGTCTTCATAGCAAATTACATGGAATGTGCTGTAAATAAATACTGCAAATACGTACCTGTACATGGGGTTTTACACTTTGTTGTCCATCCTTTCTATTCAGTCTCATGAAGAACCATGTAAAAAAAAATCACTTCCCAAGCTTTAACAAATCCAGGCTCCACTACAATACTGGTGATGTTTTACCAGTTACCACCATAAAGACTGAAGCTGCAGAATTCAGCATCTTTCCATACTTCTATCAGATTTTATTCCTTTGAATGTCAGGCATCTTGTGCTTCTTTGTTGGAATCTTGCCTCAACGCTCTTACATAATAAACTGTGTATTTCCAACTGCTACTTGCTACCTTCTCCATAAGAAAGATTCTTTCAAAGACAAGTAGTTGTGCAGTGAAGGCAGCAACTGGACTCCTGCACCTCAGCTTTTTTCAGGCCTATTTACTGTATTCAGTAAAAAAGGGATCATGCAGAACTATCATGATGATATAGTGTAAGTAATCTTAATCCTCCTGCTTCCAAACTGTTCATGATTTGCAAGCCAAGCAGGAAATATGTATGTCAACACAAAATCATTCCTCTTTTCCATTTAAACATCTAATGACAGTCACACAGTTAATTGCTATACATTCCATTCATGTGTGACTATAGTGTTTGCTGAAAAGCTCTAACATAGGTCTGATTAAATCTTAGAGTCCCTTTGGATTCTCAAATTTTTACCCTTTTTGTTTTTTCAAGTCAGTTTTGAAATCCCTTATTTCCATTATTACACTTAATTCTATCCTGAGTTTTGCAATTGATGTTCTTTTCTGATTTGTTTTCTCCTGGTTCTCTGACATTTACAGAGATTCAATGAAGCTTCTCATGTGCCAACACATTTAGGATTTTCTTAAATATTTTTTATAATTTTTAATTTTTTAGTTCTTTATGAATAGTTAATGACTGCTTTCTAAAATAGCCTTTTTCATTTTGTTACTGTGAGAAGCAGAAGCAATGAAATTTTTCTCTTGATAGCAGTTTCAAGTAGTCTATTTTATGTGAGATTTTTTCATTCATTTGTACTGTAAATCTCACTTATTAAAGCACAGAAATACCTATAGGTAAATGGTGGATTTAATAAAATTAATATAAAACAAGTTACAGGAATGTTGAGGACAAAAAGAATAAGAGAAATAAAATTATTTCAGCATGAAAATCAATTTTTTCTTCCTTCATACTTTCCCAGAGTTACTTTTCAAACATGTTGTTAGCATTTAGAGGCCTATTTCCTTCTGACACAAATGGCTAGAACTGCAGTGGTAATACCTTGATAGAGGAAAAATTGAGCAGTGCTGTACAAATAAAAAAGGTAAAAATACTGTTCACTTTAATAAGAAATTAACTACATCTTTTAAATTAGCTCTTCTCAAGGAATGAATCAGAGAAGATTTGATAAAGCTTATTTCCTTAAGGAATGTGCAGAAAGGTAGAAACACAGACATTTCAAGTGAAAACTTATTACAAACACATAAATAAAAATTATGTTTATATACAAGTATACTCATATGCAAGTATACTCATGCTTATCGTGATTTTTTAATTAATAATTGTTTGATGACTGTGTATCTTTGTGCATTCCTGATTAACCCAGAAGTGCTACACTTAAGCTGTCAATATAGTCATCCATAATAACTGTTGAAGAAGAATCTGCAGTGAGAGGAAAGTTTAGGATAGCAAACTTTCAGTTGTTTATGGAAGTAGTGGATGAGACCCCAGGATTCTGTCTTTGAGCAAGATGACAGCTTCTTCTAGTTAAGTATCACTGCCAAACTCAGTATACCTTCAAATCCTGTATCCTAGTAGATTATGACAATGCTGAAGACCACTGGGCTGAAGACCACTGGGCTGAAGATGAAGCCTTGGGGAACATCTTTAAGGGTGCCCTGATGTCACCCCATTTGCAAAAACCCTTTGAGCCGCGTCCATCAGCCAGTTGCTCATCCATCATATGATGTGTTGTCCAGCTATGTGCTGGACATTTTGTAAAGAAGAATCCTGGGAGAGACAGTGTTAAAACCCAAAAATATTTATTAAAATCCAAAAATATTACATCAACTGGCTTCCCCTTGATCTGCTAGTTGGGTTAAATTTAATAAAAAGAAAACAAGTTTGATAAGCAGGATCTTCCTCTCATGAAGCCAAGCTGGCTGTGACCAGTGACTGGAGTATCTTTCAGATGTTTCTCAATAACTCCCAGAATAACTTTCCCCTTAATTGTACCAGACACAGAAGGGAGACTGACAGGACTGTAGTTTCTGTGGTCTTCCTCACAGCTGTTTTTGAAAACTGTGGTGGTGTTAGCCAACCTCCAGCCAAATGGGACCTTCCTAAGACCTTATCAATCCTTAAGATTCCCAAGAACATTCAAACACCTTTGAGACAGGTTCTTGATGACATAAGCAGCTTTTTGAGCATTCTCAGATGAATCACACCAGACCCCAAAGCTTTGTAGGGATCCAGGTGGAGCAGCAGATCTCTTCAAAAGTTCAGGATCAATTGGGAGTTGATAATTTTCACAGTCATGGTCCACCAGCTCAAAGCCCTGACACCCACTTGGTCTCTCATCAGTGTTGAAGAGAGAGACAAAAAAATCATTAAACATCTCTGCCTTGTCTCTGTCCTCATTTAGTAGGTGACTGTACTCAACTCATGAGGTGTCTTCCCATTCCATATCTGAAGATATAATTCAGAATTATACTCCCAAATTGTTATATTTTTGATGAGATTCAGAATTATTTTAAAATTAAAAAAAAAAAAGTTTAGGTTAGAAAAATCCTCACTCTGGTAGAAAAATAATTGGGGAGAGAAATGCAAAGTTGTTGATTAAAATTGACCATGAGAAAAAAATCGTATGTTCAACATTTTAAAACAGAAAATTCAAAGTTTAGATTCCTCAGTTTTATGGGAAATATTAAGTGCAGTTCCAGTGTTCTCTCTCTGAAGAACTTGCAGCCTTTGAAGGACCTGGGCACATATTTTGATTTCTGGGGCTCACTGTAATGAGCATAATACTGTATTTCCTGTAGAAATTATGACATACCCAAGAATCAGGAGATTTGAATTTTCAGATAGTTCTGCAGAAACTTCAGATTGTTCCTGGAGAAAAGTTATACTCTCTTTCTATAGCTTTTATTTTCATCACAGGGAAACTCTTAGGCAAATTATCTGTATTTTTAAAATTTAATCTGAAAGGAAAATTAATGAAATTTTGCTATGTCATAGAAAAAGACAAGATCTGACTATGTAAAATTTTCTTCCTCTTCAGATGTCTTCAGACTGGACAACATCCAGACTCAATTTAATTTTTTTTAATCTACTTTGTCCACCACTACAAATGTCACCAAAGTTTTCTCTTTAATCCCCTATTAAAGGGAGCAGAGGGTTTTGATGTATTATCTTTGACGTGGCCTCTGGTTTCAACTGGTAACTCTGGATAATGAAAAGGATTGTTCTGTGCCTGATTTTTCTTTGAACTTTGATGAAATTCTTCTAAGCTGCTGCAAGGAAGTGTGACAATGAGTCCACTAGAGACATTCTTATTTTTTATATCCATCTATGCCAGGCCAAAATATTAAAACAAGCACAAGAAAGTATTTGTCTTTAATTTTTCATTTTCCTTAAATATTCTTTTTATTTCTTGTAACTTATTATTCAGTGGTATACATCCTTCTGGGCAACATGAATTCTATGCTTCTATCAGAGCTTTCATTGCACTTTTAAAACCCACACAAAATGCTACAGGCACAGGAGTATTTTAATTCTACGGTCATTTCGCTTCACTTGTGTATTTAAGTTTTGAGTGGAAATCTAATTTAGTGGGGTCCTGTGAAACATAAAGATTGATAAAAACATGTTAACTCTCTTCTTTGTGCCCCAGGACTTGAGTAACATTTCTACCTAAATAATCCATACAATGCAAAAATAAAGAATGAATAATTATGACTGAACATTTTAGCAATCCAAGTAATTCCAACAAGCACAGAGATTATTTTGAATGGAAGAGTTTATATAAATAGGGGGAAAAACAGGTTGCTTTATCTTGCATAGAGGTGGCCTAGTTAATCATCAGTGATTACAGTGGCTTGGTCTCTCTGTTATGTTTGGTAATTAAAGCACTTTCTAATGAACATTAGCTCAATTTCTCCCATGTGGAAGACAGGCTGGGAGATGATAGAAATCTAAACCATGATTCTTTCTCACTTGAATACTCAGGGATTCTTTCTCACTTGAAAAATCATAACTGAATTAATATAGAGAGAAAATAGCATTTTTGTCTGCATAGCCTTATCTGCAGGGCCCCCTGGCTATCACTGTAGGGAAATATCAATGCAGTGAACATCTCTTAGCTGGAGTAATCATCATCATCATGAAGTGCTCATCAGATAGAAAGACAAAATGCAATTAAGTCGGGTTTACAATCAGGCCAATAATTACTATTCAGATGTCTCAGCTGTATGGAAAATGCAGGATTCTGAACTGTGACTTTTTTGTTTCAATGTGAGGTTTTTCCTGCCTTGCTTGATCTCTTTTTCCTTGTAACATTTGTAAAATGTCAGTCATGATGTAGCACAGCTGAATAATTGTCATAGAGTCAAATGCTTGCAGATGGTTAATGGAAACAGAGAATTAAATGAACAGCAGTAAAGAAACACATGCAAAATAAAGAACCCTATTGCAAATTTAAAGGGTCACTTGGTTTCATCAAAAATCAAATAATATGAATATGTTATTCTCTGCATGAAAGACGCTGTGTTAAATTGTTTTGAGAGATGAAAAATGAGCAATCAATGATGTACTAATGAAATTTTTGAAAAATCATGCACTATTGAAATATGCAGTAGTTGCCCGTTAAAAACTATAGAACAAAGCCTGACTTTGGCTGCTGAATTTTGGTTTTTACCATTTATTTAAATTATTGAAGTCTAGATGCAAAACACTATAGGGTTCTACAAAAGAAATATTGAAATGAAGATTAAAGTAAGCAATCTTTACTATATCCAAATAATGCTTACTGTTTCAAAACAATTTTAAAAAACGCTGTTTTCAGATCCAAGTAACTCAAAATTTCAGTGGACTTAATATCACCAAATCAGTTTCTACATAGACCTGCAAGGTCTTAGAGCTGCCTTATGAGACCAAGCTCTCATCTGTCTGACATTTTTGAGACGTGCTTGGTAAATCCTTTGTAAGGAGCAAATTTATCTTTCTGGTACAAAACTATTCATTATATCACTTATTAAGTATTACTTGGAAGTGGATTTAAGTTAAAGATACTTTAAAATGTATTCCAGATCTTCAAAACCTTGTATTTTTTTGGAAACTGTTTCTTATTTATCAGCTCTCTTTCATGCTTTCTCACTAAAGTCTGAAGTTAATATCTCCATCTAGTAATTTTTTTAAAGGGTTTTTCTTTCTCTTAATTGAAGGGAAAAAATATAATGTGTTAATTATACACCATTTGATAATTTTGATAATTAAAAATACTATGAGATTGGCCCGTGACTGTTAAAGAGGATTTTCTTCCTGTAGTAGTCAAAAAGGAAATATAAACCAATCATTTGACAAAACCAGAAACAGCAACTGCCACCACAAACATCTGGTAAAGAAAAAGCAAACTTAATAGCTAGTTTTAGTAGTTTTTGGGTTTTTTCATATACATTATATCTGGACAAATTTTAGTGTGTCTTGTGCTAATCATAAAATAAAAGCAATTTAAAATTTTATGTTTTCTCTTTGACATCTACACTAAAAGTATACCTATGATTTCTTGTCTGCTATAATTTTTGCAAAGTCAGTGAATTGCTTATTAAATGGAAGCAGACATGAAAATATTGATCTTATTTCTCCATTTGATTCAGTACAAAGCATCTTCTCTTAAATCTTTCTGAATAACTGTGTTACACTGGCTATCTAATAGAGTTTAAAGTGAAAGTTCTTTTCCTTTCTTGTAACACAAGGAGTTTCAAATAGAAAATAGAGTGTGATGAATGTTCCATTGTAAATACATCTCAAATAAGCATTTTGCTCCTCTGGGTTTTGCTTAAAGACTTAATGTCATTTCCTGAATGGTATTGGCTCAAATATGAAAGCATCTGTATATTTTTTAGCAGAATTGTTAACATTATTCAATTTTAAAATGACAGATATACAAAGCTTGCCATGAGAAATCAATCTCCCACTACAAATAAATGTGGCAGAATAATCTATACAATGCATATCAAAAATTGTACTTTTGCTGACCTATTATTCTTTATGAATATGTTTTTAAATACTCCATCTATGACTGTCATTTTGAAGATGTAATTTTGGATATATTTTTTGATCCTTTTAATGCAGTTGTTTTGTTTGTTTGTTTTTTCTTATAAACCATGTTATTTGTCCTCTATGAAACTCTGAAGTTTCATTTATTTTAGAAGTATTTATTCTGGTAAAAATAAACCTTTGTGTTTCATGGAAGAGAAATAAAGAATAGCTTTTGTTCAGCAAGTTTTACTTCAAAGATGGTAGAACTTCATAAGGAACATGTAGTAGCAGTTTCATATGAATTTGCATCTCTTTTCCTGCACCTGATGGAGAACAGGAACATTGTTCCTCAGCGTTGAATTATTGAATGCTTTTTCAGGCCAGTTGTTTAGAACTAAGTTCTAAGAACTTTGTCTAAGTTCTTCAGTGTTCTTCTTTTTTCTTCTGAGAGACAACAGCGTACCAAGAGTTAGAAATGTTCAGAGTTAGATAGGAGAATTGATTGAGGAGAGATGCTCCAAGTTTCATAGCAGCTACAAATCAGTACCATCAGACACTGTGCCTGAAGTTTTAAGTATGGTCTCACTAAGCAAGCAACTTGAAAGAATATACATATGTTGACACTATATTTGCCATGTTCTCTCTTCTTTTTACTAAATACCTCTTTCAATCCGTATCCACTTCTTTCTATCTCTGTGGGAAAACAGGTGATTTGCTCCCACTGGTGATGGTGGAGGACTGCACTAACCCAAATAGTTCTGCACTGGTTTGAGTGAGAAGCTCTTAACCCCACAGTCTGAGAGACAGAGGGAAAAACCCATCTGGTGGGAAAATGTGTTTTATGATGATGGCATTTTAAAGCACTCTAGTGGCATGAAAGGCAACGTGTTACTGTATCCAAAACCAGCCGGGAAGGTGGCAATAGAACTGAGGGGAAGTGCTTTCTCATCACAAACTTTTTGAGAATTTACCAAAATAATGCAGCAGACAGCAGCCATGAACCTGCTGATGTAAAAAAGGGGTCTTGTAGATCAAAACAAGCATAGGGATATTGCATGTGAACTACCCTCATGGGCAAAACAGTCTTGACTTGGGAAAGAGTATGTAATTAAATAGATTAATTTAGATTAATTAAATCAATTAATTAGATTAATTCAAAATAGATCAGGATAGTGAGAAACAAAACTAAAATCACCTTCCCACCACCCTTCTTAGCAGGCTCAGTTTCAGTCATGGCTCTTCAACCTGTTTCTCCTCACGTGGATTCAGTGGAATGGGGAACAGGGATTGTCATCAGCTCCTAACACTTTATCTTTGCCACTTTTCCTCACACTGTTTCTCTGATCTGTTGTGGGGTCCCTGCCATAGGAAAGTCCTTCATAAACTCCTTCAACATGGGTCCTCCCCATAGGCTGCAGTGTTCCAACAACTGCCCTTCAAAGAGAAACACACCACCAGGAAAAGACCACGCCAGGCATAAATATAGGAGTCCTCAGCAGATCTTTGATTTATGTGTTTGGTGTAATTGCTGCTAGACAGAAGCAAAGAGTTACACAATAACCATTTGAGATTATATCACTATTATCTTCAGCTGCATTAATGTTGTGATCATTTCTTTGTGCATTTAAAATCACTGAGTTGAACTCCAGGCAGTACATTTTACTTTTGAATATCTGAATGATTCTGAAATCATTAAATGATTTTTATGATTATTAAGACATACTTTCATCACACAGTCTAGCGTCTTCAGAAACAATGCATCACAAAAGATATTTCACAAGAAAAGTCAAAATAACGTCATGGCACCAGTAAATATGGACAATTTACAAAGGCTCCACACCTTGTCATTTCAGCACGATTTTCTCTTATCTAAAAAAAAAAAATAATTATAAGTTTAATTATTTAATGGAATTGAGTTGCCAATCCGTAATTTTGGTAAATCTAATAGATACTATATAAGAAACATCCAATGTTAAGTAAAGTAATTAAAATTAGGAGGAGTTATCTTTCAAAAGATTCTGCTTTCTAGGTGTATTTTGAATGGGGCTGAAATAGACACTTACAACACAGGAATCTTTGAGGAACGCCAATGAACTCCCTTACAAAAAAAAACCTAGCAGACATTATAGACAAAATTTTATTAAAATGTGACCAATACATCTTAGGAATTACAACCATTTGATTCTCATATTTATTAAAATAGAGTTTTTAATTTCCAACATATATTTACAATTTCTACCTCACAAAAAATAATATCCCGCAAACTGAACAAATAAATAAGTAAATAAATAAATAAAAAGAAAAAATTGCTAGGACGTGTAAAATATTTAAATGAGCACTGTAACTTGCTTATCATTTCTATCATTTCCATGCAAACCAAGAACAATACTTTTCAATACTGGAGATAATAGAAAGGAAAAGATGTTGAAAGTCTCTACTATGGTTTAAGCATGCATGTATGATGAAATGCCTTACTGATTCATACAGGAGCCACTGGATACAGAACATGTTAGAAGGAACTTTAAGTATATACTTATTTTTTGAAACCTCTTATTAAATAATTGTAAATCAATGTAACTTGTTGTGGTGTGCATTTTGGGATTTCCTAAAGTTCTGTTTGTTATTAAAGTTACGTTTTGTTATTAAATTTCTGTAATGGTTTATCCCTACACCTGACCCCCCCAACCCCAGTTCGTTGTAATCCTTCCCTGAAAATACCCATTGCTACATACCCTAAGGCTTGAATGTTCTGGTGAAGGCTAAGTAACTCAGCCAGGCAACAGGTTCCCCCCCTCCCCTTTTTCCCATAGATGGCCCTCCTGCTCTGGGTCACACCCCCCTGCCTCTGCTATTGGCTCTGGGTCCTCCCCTCCATAGGGACACCTCCCCAGGAAAAAGGGGAAGCCAGGAGGCCCAGAGCTGTCTCCACAGATGGGGATGAGCCCGAAATAAAGCTTCTTTCTTCCCATGTGTGAGCCCTCCTTCTTCCTCCTGTGACCACGTTTCTGTTTGAGGTTTGGACCCACAGATATCACATTTTATGGTTATCTGAAGAGCAAAGCTAGCCAGTGAAAGAGCTCAGAAGAAACCATAGTAACTGACTGATTAACTATCAGACTATAAAAGAAATGTTGCCATGGATTTCTTTTTTCTAAAAATTCACATAAAGAGTTAGTACATGGAGAACTACTGTTGCATTCCACTGTAATATCCCCAAACTCTTACGGGTTTAGGATCACATAATAATGTTCATTGTCATTAAGAACATAACCAGTAAAAGTTGGATTTGATGGTTCTTTTGGGTCCTTTCCAATTCAGAATATTACGTGATTTTATGAATATCTTCTAGTAACCTGGCACTGAAAGATTTCAAAGTTGTCTAAGAATACTAACCAAAGCTTATAGAGCTCCTGTGAGGAAAGTTACAGAGTCTCTAGTGCTCCTTTTCCTTTGCTGTAATGCAGCCATCTCACTCAAGAATAGAAGTTTTGAAGAAATGTGTGACATAATGAAACAGTAAGAGACTGAAGGGTAGTATAGTGCTGCATTACTTTGAGACTCCCTGGCAAACATAGATAAATAGACTGTAATTAATCAGAGTTGAAAACCCACTACAACTAATGTTAATATGCTCACATATCTAAAAAATATCTGAGGCATTAGCAATCATGAGAAGTGTTGCACAAAAACTTTCTCTATTTCTACAAGAAACAACAGTCATTAAATTCTTTAAGGCAAACTTACGCGGATTCTCCTCATGGCAGTAGAGACGTGATAATCTACTGGATATCTTTATTATAGAAAATAGCTACATCTTATTTCCAATAGCTGCTTATGTCCATAGGATGCCAACAATGGAGCAGACAGGAGTTACTTAATTTAAATATAACAGTCATTGATAGTCTCTGTAAGATGTCTGCCTTTCATAAGCATAATACTATGCTGCTTAGTTATTGAATTGCGTTTTTGAATTACTTCCTGTTCATCCAAGTCAATTAACACATCTGCAATTGCTGAGATTGTCTCCAAGGGGAATCTGGATTGCTTTTTAAATTAGCCCTCTAACTTTATACAGGTTGTATAGATATATAATTCTGCCTTTGAGTTGTCAAATGTCTTGTTATTTGCTGCAGACAGCTATGGCATTCTCTGGAACATCTTTTGACAGAATCACAATTCCAATCTTTTTGATAATAACAAATTGCATGATTGACTAGAACTGTAATAGCCTGAGGCATTTCTAGCCAGGCCTGAAAATTAACTAAATCTATCACTACACTGTGTGTCATTAAAACATAATTTCCTGTCATTGTCTGCCCAATGATAGGGTCACCAAGCTATTTTTAAAACACTTCTAAGCTCTCCATCCTCCTGCTGATATGCCAGGATTTTCTTAACATGTACCTGGTTAAAATTTCCAGAAAATTTTATTAGCGCCTCCATCCAAGTTTCCAAATGATAGACTGAGTAATATGCTTAGTTGTTTATGAAATCTGAAGGAAAAGAGAGAAGAGAAACTGTTCAGAATTCTCCTGTCCAGTTCTACCCCCAAAACATCACATAAACAATTCTATAGCAGCTATGGAATTAACACTATCAGATATAAGACACCTATTTTAGCTCTGGATATTTATATGTAAATATAACAATGAGGACCTGGGGACATTAATTTTCTTTGCCAAGTTTTTTTTTTGGTTTTTTGGGGGTTTTTGGTTGGTTGGGTTGTTTTGTTGTCATCCTTGTTCTTCTTGTTTCTGGATGGTGTTAAGCTTTATAATTTTTTTAAATCTTAAATCTCGGTTTTGTGGAATCAATCCTTTTTCTAAACTTCTCAACTTACCAGTGCTTTACTATTCCTCTTTTCATTTTAGAATCTCACCTTCTACTCTCGGGTTTGATTTTCTCACCCAGGATTCAGGCTGGTGGTTCTGGTGGGTCTTTTTTGTCCTCTGAAGGTTCTGAGCCAGACGCAAGAATGAACTGGAGTCTCAAGGTCTTGTTTTTCTCTGGTTTCTCACATTGTTTATGATTTCTTATCTTACAAGTTCTTTGTGCCCGGACAAGGTGTTCACAGCAGCTCGGACATGATGCGACTCCCCCTGTGATGGGAGGTCATTACCTCTTATACAGATAATTACGTGGCTATTATTTACAATTTCATACCAATGCCTAGCACCTATACAAGAAGGATCATTTCTACTTTAAACCAATCCCCTCAAACTACCTTGTGCCCACATCACTGCCAAAGATGAATGCCAAGGGAGAAAAAGAATGCAGGGTACCGCCCTAAAATCTCCATTTTGTCCCTCAGCACCTATATTCTAAAACCTCAAAGCTACAAAACTTTCATCATGTGCTGTGCTAAACTACTATCTGTCACACATTTTTGACTTGTAATTCTTCTCTTAATGTTGGAAGTTTTTCCCATGGACTGAAATCAAAGCCTGTGTCCTTCTGGGCTCTGTTCCAGACAAACCCCTCTGCACAGACCCCAGACCCTCTTCTTTGGGTCCCAGGCCTCTCTACCAAGCTCTATGACCGTCCAGAGCACTCAGAGGGCTGCCCTGGACTCCAACACTTTACTTTCTCCATGCTGTTGTCTGCGCATTTCTTTTGATAGATTGGAAGTATTTTTCCCTGGAGAATAGTTTTTATTAACATCTTTTACTGAGAGGCCAGCTTTCAAATGCTGACCATTTTCCTGAAAGATGCCTTTGCTGTTTTGTGTCTATGATACAGTTATAATACAAAGACTGTAGTCATTGATAATAGTGTCATTTTCATTGTTGTATCTCATTTACTACATAGTTGCACTTCCTGCGATCTATGAAAAAAAAAACCAACTTTTGACATTTTGTTCCATATATCGTCATGGTTAAGGCTGTTAGTACTGAGACACAATTCATCTTTGAGTGTGTGTATATATATATTAGTCTAAATTTCCCATTGTTTTATAACAATAACAGTTGCATTCAACTTTTTTATAATCTCCAGAATTTGAACATAAATTTTCTAGTCCCCACTTGTCTTCAGTAAAGTCAGGTTGGTTTGATTCTCACATTCTGAGTTTGGTAGTGAACCGTACTGTAGATTTAACTTTGATTTATGACTTCTTGAGAAATTACTAGATGCAAGGAGTTTACTGAATGTGGTATTATTCATTTCATAAGTATATTATTTCATAACTGGATCATAATTTCCTTCACCTACTCACAACACAGCAAAAACCAAAACATCCTTAAACCTGAGCTGTTTCTCTAAATATCTTCTCTTTTCATGCTGGTGGTGACTAAAGGCTGCAGTAAGCTTTAGTCTACATCTGTATCCAGTCTACGTGTTTCAATTTGAGGCTTTGAAAAATACTGAAATCCTGTGGTGTTTCCTTCACTACCCACTACCAACTTCTAAAGCAGCTGCCTCTCTCTAAACTTTGGTCTTTTCTTCAAGAATTCTTTTCAGGTTTCTACTAATGTCTCAGTAATCTCACATTTGTATTTCTAATTATTCTGTTCTGGTTCTTAAGTTGTAGTCACTCTTCTCTGTTCTACATTTGCATTATTTAATGTACCCAGTTTGTTCCTCAGTATCAGGATAATGATATTTTTTGGCAGAAGTAGGAGAAAAGGCAGTACACTGCAACTTCTATTTTCCCTTCAGTACTGGTGATATGCACAGCTGCAGAATACAAATCTTTAATATATTTTAATATTATTTTATAATAATTCCTTTTTCATATCTTTAAAACCAAAGATTTTCTTTTTTGTTTTGAGTGAATTTACATTCATCACTGAAGTTCCATGTAAACTTTGCTTTCTTCATTACAAACAAATTATTGGGAAAGTATACTATGTGGCACAGATAAAAGGAAAGCCAAAAAAGTATTAAAAAATGTTCTCTCTGGAAACAGATTCAAACAAAAATCTGGGAAAGGATACAATATTTCACATACAGCAAACAAACACCTTGCTTTTTCATTAAAAAATAATAGAAGTTTAATAACTCGTTTAGCAGAATTATTCTTGCTAAATAAAAAAACCTGATTTACTATAGGATTGTATTTTTATATGTTATATTAACCTAGTTTGGAGATTGTATAAGCCACAAGCAATTTTTGCTCCTACAAGACAGGAATATATCCCAATTCACATAATTGCCAAAAATCCAACCAAAACCAGTAATTTATTTCACTATATAGTTTCTGTGTTTGACTTCTACAGAAATCCAGTGGTACTCTGGCATATGTGTAACAGAGGAGATGGGAAAGACATTATAAAATTTTACATTCTATAAAAAATGTGAAATATTACTGGCTTTTTCTCTTGCAACACATGTGTTGCTCTGTGGAGATACTTATCAATAGACCTCATTTAATGGTTTTTAAATTCTCTTTCTAACTTATGTTTCTTTTTTTTCTTTTTGTAAAATAATCTGATGAGAGAGTAAATTGATAAGTACATTTATAAACTCCATGTGTTACCCCTAGATATATTTGTTAATATATCAGACATGGCACAATTCTCACTTGGTGGCATCTGCCCAGATCAATCAAAAGAGTGAACACCCAATACTGAGTTACAGTTCAATTTTAAAGGAAGGATATACTTTATCGAGCTCAGGACAGGGAACATAGGCAGAATAATGTAGAGAACTTCTGTTAGTACTTGACATGGTGTACTTGCCACTTCTATAACAGATGAATGAATGAATGAAGGAATGAATGAATGAATGAATGAATGAATGAATGAATGAATGAATGAAACATCGAGCAAATAAAGATAAATATAAGTAGCAATATTTACATTTATCTGATTTAATTCATAGCCAATTTTTCTCAATTTGGACTTGGATTTTGATGATCCTTGTGGGCATCTTCTGATTTAGGGTGTTCTACAATTTTACTACTTATGCCTTTCAAAATTATTTCTTTAGAATCCCTTCCTTAACATATATGACTTTTAAAAAATCACCAGGACATAATACTCACAAGCTCTTTCCACATGTAGACAAACAGGCACATGAGAACAGCCCATTTGGAAGTGAATTAGGGAAGTTCTGAGTACTATATCTTCGTAGCACCCAGATGATAAATTTTCTTTTGGATTTCTGTATTTTTTTGGTGACTCCAAATATTGGCATTTAAAATTTATCAACCAGGAATGATTAATTCCTAGAAGAAAAGAATAACTGATTTTTTTGTTTGTAAGTTTTTTTACAACATCATAATTCATTTATGTTTGATACTACATTATGACAATCAACTGAAAACCCAAAAGAACTGGCTGGCTGGACGACACAATGCCCTACACAGTGAGTAAAAACTTTCTCAAAATAAGCCATTTGCCTATGCAAAGGCTTAAAATAAGTTCTAGGCTTTCAAATCCTAAAAGAAAGCCTGTGGACCATTCCTTCATTTGTGGTCTCTTACTGCAACTTATAAATTATTTGGACCGTTATTTTGTTTCTTTAGTAAATTCACTTTCTGAAAATTAAGTGTATATCATTGACTATGGTTTATACTTATGAAATCTTGAGCTACTTTTACATTGTGCATGTACATTTCTCATTTCTTCAGCATAATTTCAGTAAAGAAATTTGAGAATGGTTGTTCAGAAGCACACGTAAACTAGAGCTTGCTTGATTTGTCTAGTGTCACAATTAGACACTTGTGAAAACTAAAAATTCTGGATATATAATCCTTAAATTCCATATTTCCTGTTTGTATCAAAGAAAAATATTAATGTTAAAGGTACAGAGTTGTAAATTATGTTGCCTAGCTGACTTACTCTGAATTTTAAAAAGAGGAGTTTTACAGCCCTATTCAATCATGCAACTTTGTTTACCTCATTTCCGCTTTTGTGCTTCCTCTGGCTATTCTTGCTCACTATTTAATCGCTCTAATAAAGTATAGATAAATTTGTGAACCAGGTTTTCAATCACAGGCCCAATGATGCTTCCAATTTAGATTTTTTCACACTACACTGCTGTAATAAGTTTACAAAATGAGGCTTGAAAATGCCCTAAAGCTACTTTTATTTATCCTGAATGGAGTGGGTAATAGAAATAAACTTACCTATTTGTATGGGAACACCAGTATATTAACCTTTAACTATCTGGAAATGAGTTAGTTATGGAATCATAGTCTCACCCTCCAAATTCCCTGATGCAGAGCCACTCGTATTTCCAGAGGCATTATTTATCAAAGCCCACATGAAAAGTAGATTCTAGTTTTTCAGATAAGGCACTTCATTAAATTATCATTCTTAATACCTCAAATTTAGCTCTGTTTACAACATTCATCTTCATTAAATCTAAGGATTTCTGCAACAGCTTCTTACCTTAATTATCTGTCATCTAATAGGATGTTGCAGCACAGAACTTTTCTAGAACCATGCTAGAATCACAGAATGGTTGAGGCTGGAAGGGACCCCTGGAGGCCTTCTAGTCCTGCTTAAGCACTTGAGCAGCCTGTTGCCCAGAGCAATGTACAGACTTCTTAAGATTTTCTCCAGGAATAGATGCTCCATAGTCCCCCTGGGCAATCTGTGCCAGTGCTCAGCCACTCTCACAGTTGAAAAAGTGCCTTCAAGGTTTCAGGATTCTTCTGTGTTCTAGTTCATGCCCATTGCATCTAGTCCTGTCACTGGGCACCACTGACCACTGTAAAGAACTTGTGAAGCATCTTCTCCTCCAGGCTGAACAGTCCTATCTCTCTCAGCCTTTTCAGTTAAGAGAAATGCTCCAGTTCTTTCATCATCTACATCCAGTGTGTCTGTGTCTCTCTTGTACTGGAGGGATCACCATTGTGTGCAATCCTCCAGGTGTGGCCTTATAATACTGAACAGAGTTCAGATCCTTTCTCTCTGCCTATACCCAACACTACTGAAAAATATGCAGATATTCATCTACAGATTCAAAAGCAGCCTGTGGATAAGTGCAATCTTAAGGGACCTCCAGCTGAGAAAATAAAGACTATTTCTTTATACCCACAGAGATAGAGAGAAAGTTCCAAGTCTCAGTTTTGAGACAAATTTAAGAGACCACACTATGCACAGAGCAGTCTCCTCTAAAGGATATCAACAATCCTCCTCCAGCAATAGAAAATGAAAACTAATAGACAAAAACAAACAAACCCAAACCAATGGCTTATCAGCCACAGAATACCCTCAAGGCTAGGAACAAAAGTAAATAACTGTAAAACACCAAATTATCAGAACTTCCCCCCACTCCACATAAGAACAAAGACCCAAAAATGCCCAGAGAATGGTGGAAATGTTGGAGAAATACCCGATCCTGACACATGGTATGAGATGGTGCCAGCTTTCACTCTGAGGCAAGTGGAGCTTCCATGGAGGAATTCCAGCAGGAGGCAAAAACCTGGTGGCTCTCTGGCATCGACCTCCTCTCACAGCAGGCACAAAACCTGGTCTGGAGCCTCTTGGTGTGCTTTCTCTCCCTTGGCTCCCTGAGGCTTGGGGCTGGAATGGGGGAGCCCTGCTCCCAACCGTCCCACTCCCTTCTCAGACCTGCAGCTGCTGAGTTCACCCCAAGGCAGATCAGAGATTTCTGCTGCAGCTTGTCCAAGCCAGGGAAGGGAACAGCTTTCAGGCTGGGCCAAAGAAACCAAGCTAGCCAAGCAGAGCTGAACTGCACAATGCCATGGAACACCTGGGCAATGACTCTTCAAAAATTCCCACCAAAAACCCCATAAAGTTCCCCCTCCCCAGACCTGCACACACCCAGTCCTGGGCCTTAAAGATACAATCACAATTTTTGGGCATAAAGTAGAGGATCATGGAATAGACTATAATCATAAATCACTCCATGATATTCTGATAATTCCATTTTTAGACAGTGTTATTTTTGTTAGCATCTCATATTAGACACCTCCATTCTTCACAGGATCACAGAATCATTTAGATTGGAAAAATCTCTGAAATCATGGAGTACATACAGCCTTTGCCCAAACACCATCCTATCAAATACACTGTGGCCCTAAGTGCCACGTCCAGCCACTTATTGAACATTTCCAGGTATGTGGACTTAGCCACATCCTTAAGCAGTACATTCCAAGGCTTAACAAACCTTTTTGCCAAAAAAATCTTCACTGTGTTCTGATATTTCACTCAGTCTGACTCTTTGCACTGACAATTGATAGAGAAACTGCCACAGTTCTTGCTCACATCCAAATGGCATACTGAGCTTTGGAATCTGAGTCCTGAAATGCACGTAAATCATGCATAAATACAGGCCCAAATTTAGTCAGAGGCTGTGAGGGAAAAAAAAAAGGGTAAAACTGGTCACAACTAATAACTGTGTACAAGAACAGAACACTGGTCTCAAAACCAGTGTGTGAAATCTGAATTAAAATAAATAACTTAATTTGCTAGGTGCTCTGCTTTCAAAATGGCCATTTGCTAGAGAAATACATGATCATTTGAAACAGTTACCTGAATATACTTGATTAATGACTCTTAGAGTACTTACTACTATGAGCTTAGCACTGACTATTCAACAAACACCTAATTTTTAGAAAACATGTGTCTGGAAGAGTTTGTAGTAAGTCACTACAATCATGAGGAGACCAGTCATGATCTCAATTACACAGTGGAAGTAATAGTGTATGGGCAGATTACCACTCACATCTCACAAAAACAGGAATGTCAAAGGATTATGGTAGGTGGACCTTGGCTGGCTGACAGGTCCCCACTCACTCTCATTCCTCCTCCTCCTCAAGACACGGGGATAAAATACAATGGAAAAGGTTGCAGCTCCAGACGAGAATAAGGAGATCACTGACTATCCTCATGGGCAAAACTTGACTGGGAAAGATTAATTTAATATATTACCAGTTAAAACTAGAGTAAGAAAATGAGAAACTATGGCAGTGTATTTGAAGCAGTTTGTTTAAATTGTGATTCCAAGTTTGTGTTTTCTGTAACCCCCTGAACTTGTTGTATAAATGGTTTATCCCTCAGCTTGTACCCTCTCTCGGACTGTCCATCATGATGTACCCTGCCTCTCTTTCCAGATTGTTCCATATCTATCTCCCCCCAGAGTCAGCCTCTGTCTAAACCCCACCTGGGAATTCCCCTAGAACTCGGTGCCTGCTTGGACCACGGGACCTAGCCTCCTCCCTTTATCCTCCCAATTGGTCCCTAGGGCCTACCAGTTAATGTTCATCTCCTCCCATTACTTCTTCTGATTGCTTGGTTGTAAGTTTCCACCCTCAGATCCTCCCCAGTTTATAACCTGGTGTCACTGGAATTTTTCATCTCTTCTGCCTTGTCCCTTTGAGTGCTTGTGCCTGGGATAAACCTTGGATTACACAAGCCAGAGAGCCTCCCCCTTGTTCTTTCCCCTGGCCTGCACCTGTCGCTAGAGGACACGAAATGAAGGACGTGTATGCATTCAGTCATCAGGGCAAAATGAAGTGAGTTTATTTCTCGACCTGGATTTATATAGATTCTGGACAATGACCAGGGATTGGAGGATGAGGTTGCCACCTCTCCGACCTCACTGGTTCAAACTAGAAATCCATCAATTGTTCCTCCTCAAGAGAGGAATGTAAATATCACTTTGTTTACATGACAATCTGTGAGAAACTCCACTACAAAAATGCAAACATCAGAAGGCTGAAAAAGATCAGGGCGACATGCACCTATCCCCATCTGTGTGCTGCAGCTCGTCCACAAGCCACTGCTCCCATTGTGTGCTTGGGAGTAGTGTCCCTCCCTGGTATTGGTGGTGTAGCTAGCCTTTGGACTTTGGCATGGTGTCAAGAAACAAAACTGAAATTTTTCCCACACCATTCTTTCCAGACTGCCCTAATGACTTATGACTGTTTCCTCCCAATGCTACATCCTTGCTTCAGTGGGATTCCTCCCACAGGAGACAGTCTTTCATAAACTACTCCAATATGGGCCTCTTCCAGAGGCTATGGTGTTCCAACAACTGTTTCAGCGTGACTCCTTCCCAAGATGTATACTCCCTCAGGAGCAAACTTCTCCAGCCTGGGTTCCCCATGGGACACAATTCCTTCCATAAAACATGTTCCTGCATGAATTCCTCTCCATGGGCCAGAAGTCTGCTCCAGTGCAGGCTCTTGAAGTGCTTTGGAGCACTCTCCACCTGCTGAGGAATGGAGTTTTCCATAGGCTACAAGGGGACACCTGCTCTACCATGGTCTTCTCCTTGGATCACAGGGAAACGCCTGTTCCACCAGCTGGAATACCTTCTTTCCCTCATTCACTGACCTTGATGTTAGGATTTTTGTACTAGAAAATAGAAACAAATAAATTATTAGTGTTTTGAATAAAAGCTTATTTTCCTCTTCATTAAAGGAAATATTTTGATTGATATGACCAAATAATTCATAATTCCTTTCCAGTTATCAATTAAAACCAGTATTTAATTTTGAAAAGAAAGGTTTAAGTTTAGCACAGATCATATTTTGGTATCTGTTTTTCCTTCAAACTATTTTTTTTAATGAAGCGGTGCAACAGGTGTGACAAAATTTTGTATATTTTGTCCCAATTAAATAAGAACTTATGAGGATTGTTGTGGGGGTTTTCTGTTTTGTTTTGTTTGTGGTTTTTTGGGGGATTTTTTTTCTGGTAGAACTTACTTACTTTCCTGTATTTTATTTCTAGAATAAGCTATATGTTTTATTGACCAAAACCAAACAAAAATTTGGTAATGTACTACAGTATTTCATCTTTGCTTTCAAAGAAATTTAAATTTCCTCTTTATTAACTACAGAGTAGAAAATAGAATGAAAAATAACATTGGACCAGCTATTTTCAAGGATGTTACAATGAAAAACAATGTGCTTGAAAACAAGGGACAACTTTTAGAAGCTTGAAGTTGTTTCTATGTCTGGAAAGATGGAAATTATTATGACCTTAATTTAGACACAAGAATTTAAGGCAGATATAAGAAGGCTATACAAAATAATGAACGTCATAAGGAGAATGAGCTCAGCATCCCCACCTGCCCTTTCACTTGAGGCAAGACTGGAGATTTTCAAATAGCGATTATTTGAAATTGCTAATCAAGTGCTTTTCTAAATGTGATTGTTCTGTTGTCTCAGTAATACAGTATTCTACATGGAATACGTTACCTTACCATGGAGATAATTTTTGAGCACTTTGTAACATTAATAACAGAACTGGAGATTAACAGTAAGAGAAAGCAAAAATAAAATAATGGGTAAGGAAGAACAGAGGTCTCTCCAGCTGTGACTTGAACTGATGAGGCAAAGTAACTAAGTAACACAACAAAACAGGTTCGCATCACATTAATTATATAGAACTATACTATACAAAATTATACAAGAACATCCATTTTTTTTGCCTAAACACAGACACCAGAAACAGGACAAGAAACAGGACAAGAAACAAGAGAGAGAAACAGGGAAATACAGGTTATAGGAAATACAATAAGCTGAAAGAATGTTTCAAACAATTAGGAATTAACCCCAGAATAAATACAAAATCTAATCAAGAAAGGCTCTTCTGCAAAGGTTTGGAAGGGAGATAGCATTCACCAGTGTGGAATATCTAGATCACTCAAGTGTTACTTGATGTTTTAAGTGTCTATGTATTCTTCTTACATCATATTTTTTTTACAGATTCTCCTGGCAAATATTAGTTTTAATAGCCTGCTGTGGTGGGTTGACATTGGCTAGCCACAAGGTGCCCACAAGCAGCCACAAGCTGCTCTATCATTCCCCTTCTTCTGGACAAGGGAAAGGAAATACAACAAAATGCTCATGACTCAATATAAAGACAGGATGGGGGAGATCACTCATCCATTACTGACATGGGCAAAACACTTGACCTGGGAAAATTGATTTAATTAATTGCTGGTCAAAAGTAAGATCAGAAAAATTAGAAGTAAAAACAAATCTCAAAAAGCGTTTTCTTCCCAGTCATCCTTTCTTCTCATATTTGACTTCATTCACAATTTTCTTTACCTCCTTCTCATCAAGCAGCACAGGGTGACAGAAAATGGGGTTCACCGTCAGTTCATTTAATGTGCCTTTGTTGCTTCTTCCTCCTAATACTCTTCCCCTGCCCCAACATTGAGTCTTTCCCATGGGAGACAGTCCTTTGCAAATTGCTCCAGGATGAATCCTTGCCACTAACTGCAGTTGTCTATGAACTTCATGCCCACATCATCACCTGGTTGGTGCCAGAAACCTGCTCCATCATGGGCAACATGCCACATAAAACTAGTAATACCTTCTGTTCTTAAAAATGCAAAGTCATGAGACAGGGCAACAGCAAAATGTTATGGTATGTTATACAGTTTCTGTATTTCTGCAATAATTGAAAAAAATATTATAAATTTTATGAATATTAATTTAAATTACTCACTTTTTTTTCCCTTTTCTCTCTTAAACTTTCTAAAGTCTGTTCTGCTGAATCTACCAGTATTCATTCTGGCTTTTTCTTTTGACATCTTCAAAGAAGAAGAGGTGGTTGTTTTTTTCCTGCTTGTTTCATTATTTATATCCTTCTTTGTTCTCTTCCCTTTTTGCATCACCAGCTTCAAAATAGTAAAAGAAGATACATCAGTGAGTTAGGTTGGGCTGCAAGTGAAGCACCCACAGTGACAGGAGGAGAGGCAGAATTAGAAAGAGCAGGAGTGAGAAAGCCTGTGCCTTTAGGTAGACAGAGAAATGGTTTACCAATTATTGTCACAGACAAAACTGGCTCAGCTCAAGAAATTTAACTTTCATTATTACCTGTTAAATATACATATTTGATTATTGGGAAACAAATTAAAAAGGGGCAAATATTTGCACATCTGTAGAAGATATCTGCCTCTCTCTTCTCCCCATCTCTTTCCCAGCCTCAGTTCCTCTTCTTCATTCCTCTTCTGCCCTGTTAGAAGTGACCATCTGCTACACTGAGTCCCTTCAGGGTGGTGGGCCTCACATTCATGACCTTGTGGTCCCTCTTTGTTGCTTCCTCTCATATTATCCTCTGTCATGGGTCCTCCATGAACTGCAATTCTTGACAGGAATCTGTGCTTAACCTTGGATCACATCCCCTCTCTCCTTCTCTGACCTTGGTGTTCACAGAGCTATTTTTTATACTTATTTCCACCACTCCTCCATGCTAGGCATAATTATTGTACTTGCTTAGATAGCATTTTTCATTAAATGCCTCTCAGACAAGCTAAGCCCTCACCTCAGCCTTAGCTCTGTCCTGCAGTGTGTCCATTGGAGACATCTGGAACTAGCTTTGTCTGGCATGAGAAAAGTGAAAGTTTGTTAAAAAGTGGCATAACTAAGCTCCTCTATGTTTCAACATCAAGTCCAGCTTGTATTATGATGGTTGGCAACATGCTTTACCTTCAACCATGGGATACCATTGTGAATGAGTTCCTCTGTAATTGTTGAAGTTTTGTGAAAGAAAGAAGATTATTTTGTGAAATAGTGTGAAGAAAGCTCTGACTTGACTTTAGTCTTAATGACAATATTTGTTTTCAGAGCAAGAAAAGGTTGTAGAAATATTTAGTATGTACAGTATATTGACTTTTCTTAGGCTAGTAAAAGCTGTCTGCTTTTTTTTTTTTTTACCATTTAGTAAGAAATTTACCATGCAGAATATTTCCACAGTATTATTTATTTAGTTATAAAATATATGGGTACCAGTTCTCCTGAGAGGCAGAAGAAACAAATGTGTATGTGGGCCACGATCTTTCTAAGAAAGCCTCAGGCCAAGTTCCTTTACCATCTCACAAGAAATAACTTTCTTGTCATGCTCCTCTCTTGGGAGCCTTGCAGGATCACAGGAAAACGAGAGATTTTCTGTTGATTATTCACACCACAGTTTTATCTTAGCTCTCAAGTTTGACCTACTTGTTTCCCTAGTCCCCCTGGGGCTGCATGATTTTGCCATGTTCTCTGTCTGAGCAGCTTCAGCATCCTTTCTGTCTGCTGCTGTCTTTAATAAGGTTTGGCATGTGTCCAATTTAGTACTATCTATCTTTTTCTCCCAAATTCCTTGTGGAAAATATTAACACCTCAGTTTTTGTCTTGCTTTGTCTTAAGTTCAGCTGTTCTCTATCTTTCAGTGTCTTTTTTTCATGTATTTCGTGTCTTCTCTTTGATGATGTAGTCATGGTTGTCCTCTGCTGAACTGCACACCTTGCAAATTTACCTTAGCTCACTCAGTTTGGTGGGACTTGAAGAAGAGTGAGGCAGGAATGATGTGATGATGACAACAGAATCTGCCTATCTATGTATTCTCTAGATATTTTGAATCTCTAATTATCTTTTTCTCTTCTATCCACTCCAAGTTATTTTCCTCTCCTGCATTACCAAGTGTTTGGTTTTAGATCACGTCTCACTCTTTCATGCCCTTACTACAGCAAGGGATATTTCCTTTATTGAGTTAGTTCTGATGATTTAAGTATGCTGAAAAAGGGCCACTAAACAAACATCCAGGATGTGTCATCTGGGATGACTTATTTTTGTCTTCAGTTTTACTAACTGATGACATAAATCAAACTGTCAGAAAAACTTTTACTGGATCCCTATCTGCATCACCTGCAGAAGATGTTTTACTAGCTTAGGTATATCAAAAGGCAGAGAAGGTTTTGGTGGCTTTTTGGAGGGAGGTTGGAATTTTTCTTTTGTTTCATTCTGCTTGTTTGGGGGAATTTCTTGTTTGTTTTTGGTTTTGTGTTTGTTTGTTTGGTGGTGGCGGTAGTGGTGTTTCATTTGTTGAGTAGTTTTTACTTTTTATTCCTGCGTGATTGAGACCAGGACTCAAATTCTAACATTGATGTTATTTGTCTTCCTGTAGCATTTCAGTCTGTATTTACCAATATCCATTTTCTTAAACTGGAGTTAAAACCAAACAATACTGAGACTTCCTTTCTTTGGTTTTCTTTCTATGTTTTTGTATGAACCACATTTATAACTAAACAATTCAGAGAGATCTGGAAACCACCAAGTTATCATAATCTCTTCATCTTTCTGTTGGGTGTGGGGGCTTTTCAGCTGAGTATTCTACAGCCTTTACACTTGGTTTTATTTTGAGGGTTTTTTTCAGCCTTTCTGCTTTAAGTTGAATGTGCTACATGCGATATTCATTACTTTTGTGTAGTGTTACTGAGATTTAATTTTATGAAGTATCACATTCCACTGTTCCACTCTGTGAGTTGTTTTGTTTTGTTTTGGGTTTGGTTTTGGTTTTTTGGGGGTTTTGGGTTGGTTTTTTTGTGGTTGTTGTTGTTTTATCAGGATATAGCATAAACATTCTGGCACTGTTACATAGTTGGTAATCATATTTTTCAACCACTCTGGATTCCTTAAAAGCTCTTTGAATTTTTATACCCTGAGCTCCTCCAGAATACTCTTCTTCACTCCAAAACTCTAATATTTATATGCCATATGTGTGTCATACATTGGCATAATTAAAATCATGACAAACAAAAGGAAAAATCTGAAAATATTTCACCCATTCATGAACTATATTGGGCACACATTGCTCATATATTCAGGATGGCTTAGCTAATTTTCTCTTTTAAAAATAATTATTTAATCAGCTTTCTCTAGTCACAATTCCAGTCATTATGATCTATAGAAAGTAGCAGTTTTTATACTCCTGAATTTTCTTTCTGCTTTTCATGCCATTTTCAATGCTTTTATTGTAATTTTCATTAAAGATTTTACAGAAAACAAAATATAAAATGCAGTATTTATTTTATAATTGTCTTGAAATCTACTGCTTATTGTGGCGTATCAGAAAATTAGTATAGATAAATCCCAATTTAATTCACATTTTAATCATGTTACTTCTGTTTCCTCTTCGTCAGACTTCAAGTGAGTGTCACCAATTCTAAAATTTTTTTTTTGCAGAAACTGATTTTTTAAACTGGTTTTTTAAGTTAGGTGTCAACACTTTTAAAGAAATGTTTTACAAACTGAGATAATTCTAACATTAGCTCTGAATTTGTGGCTTAGTTCATGCAGAAGGAATAAATAAAATCTGCTATACACTAATGAAAAGCAGATCACTGTTAGAGTAATAAAGAGTGAGTGCCCTAGTTTAGGGATATTGATTGCTGTGCACTAAACTGATAATCACTGTTCTTTGCTACAGATTTCTTGCTTTATTCACTTAGAGATGATGTGCTGGAAAGAAGAAGGTGAACTTTCACTTATGATCATACAAATTCAAACCTACTGTTTTCTACTGAAGAGAGGTAAATATCACCATTCTAAGTACAAAAAGCAATATTGATGAAAGTCTGAGCTGAGGGAGTCGAATTCTATGTTTTTTCAAAGGCAGTAATTGATTCAGTCTTTTATCTGAGTGGTGGAATGCGCAGTGTAGAAGACTTTGGGTTTTCTCAGTAGCCATTTACTATTATTGAAGGTCTAAAGTCTGAAGCCAAAATTTTAGACTACTTTGATACTACAGCCTTTATTCACATTGAATAAAGCTTTCTACACGAAAAAAGAATATCATAAGGATTGCCTCTTAGTAATATTTTATTATACTTAGATTTAATCCTCTTAAGTAAGGATAAATGAAAAAATGTTCATTCTGCTATATATGAACTTACTGAATGTACAACTGAACACCTCAAGGTCTATCTCTGATTTTCCAATATGAATTAATTAATTGAGGAACAGAATATATAATTTTTAATTACAATTTGAGGAATCACTGTTGTTGTTCAAAGCTTGTTAATTTTTTTTTAAATACCTGAACTCTGTACTTTGATGCCCTTTACCTTCTGGTTACACATCTCCAGCTAGTTTCTTGGTATGCACTGATTTTATATTCTTGCTACCTCATTTATTGCATCATTGACTGACTCCCTGAAAATTCTTCCCAATTGTCTAGAGGGCAAGAAATTTGTAAGAATTTCCTCATTCCTTTCTTAGTGGTCTCTTTCCCATCTCTAGTGTGCTTCCTGTGACTGCCTAATATCTTCTTGCCGTAACTTAAGTGTTTAATTTAGCCTTTTCACCATCTTTCTTCATATGAAAACAGAGATAAATCTTCCTCAAACTGATTGGGCTGAATATCAGTGCACAGTGTTTTTCTGATCACTAATGACAATCTTATCCTGCTTGTGATAGGATAATATGCTGGTCCTCAATCTCTCTTTCCCTTCTGCTCACTTTTGATATGGCTGAGATTCCTTTCTTCCAAATATTTTTCTTCATTTGACAAAAAGATCTCATTTCTGTAGTGATCCCTAGAGTCCTCTCCAAAATTCATCATTGTCTTGCTTCTTCTCATTAGCCAATAAAGATTTTATTTCGATTTTGCCAGTACACACAATCCCTAAAGCAATATGTACTGCCTTAATATTTCTCTATGTCAAAATATACTGATATAATGTAGGTCAAGACATGGCTATGAGAGGAGCATTTTATTGGTTTGAGTAGAAGCATTCTTATACTATTAGGTAGAAAAGAGGGCTGTTTTTCAGCAGGTGCTGATTTCCCCTCTTCTGCAACTCTGATTCTCACATTGTTAGAAAAAAAGACATGCTTTATTTTCTTGTTTCAGGTGTCATGAATGTTACTTTCAGACAATATTGGTACTCACTGCTTTTGCCAGCCCTATAATTTTGTACTGTCAGCAATAGCAACAGTTTTTGCTTGAGGCCCTCTTAGGCAAACTGACACACTTTGGCTGGAAAATAAAATAAAATAAAATAAAATAAAATAAAATGAAAATTACTGTGAAAGGAAACAGATTTTATCAAATTGCTATTGGTTTCTTTTATTATATATTGTCATGACTTTCTTAATAACCTCATTCAGCTCTTCTCTACATGTGACATTTAATAGAGATGTACTGCAGAATCATCAGGAATTTCTTCAAAATAAATCAAGAAACAAGGTAAAAAGAGTACATAGACTAATACAGTGATCAATAGTCTATGAATTTGGAAGTCATTATTTTCAAAAAACAACAGATAAGCTTGATAATGAGATTAAAAAATGAAAGGTGCAACTGCAACTTAAGGAAATGGATCAAGTTAGAATTTTAATCACATAATTTAACTATTCTTAAACAAAGACTGTCATTAAGAATAGTATCCTTTCTTCTACTTTCATTACAATTAAAATAATTTGACCTCAAGTGAAATAACATTGTCAGATAACTTACGATTCTGTTCTTAATACTTCTGCAGGGTTAGTGCATTTTTCCTTCAATAGCTAATCTTGTTTTAATTCAGCTGCTTACAATAGCAAATACCTTTTTGAATTAGTAAATTAAAAAAGAGATTTTCAAGGCTCCTTATCTTTCCAGTTTTGTTATCCCATCTGTACATGTCTTGAAAGGAGCTAAGATATGTATAATGCTAATTAATTTCATACCACACTGGAGCTGTTAACTCAGGTATTCAAAACCTTTTCCCAATTCAAATACATTCTACAGTTTAAAGTTACTAGTGCTAATGAGTAATTTGATTTACTTTAAGTTAATTAAACTGTATGTAATTCAGTTACATGAAGGCACTCCAGGAGTCTTTGAAAATACTTAAAATAATAGCATCTATTTATTTGAGGAGAATATTGCATAACAAATATTGTTCAGTACATTGTAGAATCACAAAGGGATAATGGCTTCTAGAATCTTCCACTAGCCTCTGGAAAAGATTATGGCTAAAAAAATCACAGAGCAGACAATGAACAGTAAAATAAACATGTGAAACAAGCATATAAGATATAATTTCTGATCAGACAAGAAAAGCTAAATGACATACATTACAGCTTCACAACATAAACAGAGAACAGTAAAAACCATTTTGAAAAGGAATAAATTAGAAGCTGGTAGAGAAGGAAGAGTCAAACAAAACTTAGTTATGTAATCTGTTTCACATTTCTCTCAAAAGTTTGCATAAACTCTTCATGAGACAAATAAAAAATATTGACTTTTATGTTATTATGTGTGTCTGCACATACCGCATATGTACTGATATTAAAAGTGCATGTATATGTAAGTAGAAAACGTAAACCCATTTTTCATGTTTTATGAAAGCCTGAATATTTTATTCATTAATAACAAATAAAACTCAGTTCAATTGTGAACTTGAAACTGTAGTCTGTATGCACTGGCTAGAACACACAGCTTCAGAGTGCTGTTCTATAGGTATTGAGCTACTATTTTTATTTCCTCAGATAAAAAAAATCTTACACCCAACAGTAAATTGTGGTGGTGTATTTTCTGGTTTCACTTACCACGTTAATTTGCTTTTGATCTATTTATATGCAGTTTACTGTAATGGTTTGTTCTATGTACAAACATAGTTCATTCTTTAGTTCATTCCCTTTGGTTTCTTCTTTGTTACACTTATCTGCCACTCATGTGTTATGTAACCCCCAGGTCCTGTCTGTCACTTTGGGGCCTCGCTCTGTATCTGGAAAGTTCCAAGGTGAGCATGGAGCGATTGGGCAGGATCCCAGTAACCGCCTTCTGCCTCCCTGTGGCTTGTTATGTTTAGAGCCACTCCCCTGTTATTCCTGATTGGACCTTGGCTGAAACCATCCCTTAGTTCCTCCCCCTAATAAAAGTTGCTCTTTTGGGTGCTCCTCGCTCTGCTGAGGCAGATACCCTAGGCTCCAGTTGTCTCCCTTGTAGGAACAATAAACCCAGGTGGTTGAACCCTCTGCAGAGTCCCTCTTTCTCCTGCCATCACTGCCATTCACCTGAGGACAAACCAAGACCTACAGGATCAGGAAGGCAATATCTATCACTGGACTGTACCTTTCTTGCCGTGGTGCCAGGGCTGGCCAAGGTGAGAAGAACACCCGCACTGCAGCAGTAAATGGTACATCCTCTTCGTAACTGTTCGGGAATTCTTCCTTATGTGATCAACATGAAACACAGTTCCCCTTAGGTAACTCTTCTTGGCTTATGTCTCCTTTCTTCTTTTTTTTTTACCCTATTGAAAAAAAGACCAATATGCAAAATTGGTAGGTCCATTATCCTTAATTTTCCTTTATTGAAATATTTTAGTAAAGTGTAGGAATGATGCGGAGTACTCTACATAACAAAAGTATGAGGAACTGTCAAAGAAAGGTAATAAATTGTCATGTCAGCTACAACTGAATTGAATTTTTTTCTGATATCCTGCATGCTTGCAAAAGCAAAAAAACAAAGAAATTAACAAAAAAAGCTCCCCAAAAAACCCCATGCACAAAAAAATCCTACAAAAAACAAACAATCCATTCTGAGTGAGTTCAGAGATTTACAAAATTATGAATTAACCTGTCAATTAAGAAATTTATGTATTTGTAGCTTTTTTGAGTGTGCAAAGAGGAGATGATAAACCTAAAAAAAATGTAATAAAAATCAGTGTCAGAGAGGAATAACTTAAAATTCAGGGAAGAGTATAAAATCAGATCATTGAAATGGGGTTTAAAAAGCAAGGTAGAGAAGAAATGGGCTTGATGTGTGGTCTAAACACTGCCCCTTAACACATGAGTCAGCAAATAGCCTTAAAAAAAAAAAATGGGAGTGTCATACATGTTTTACCTGTCAAGCTATATATTTTTAATTTCTTCGCAATGTAGCAATTAGTGGTTATGCATTTCAATACTTTGGCTAAAATAGTTGGATAAATTTAGCATATGATTACATAGGGTAATGTTTTTTCTTTGCTCTGTTCAGGAAAGTACAGGGAAATGTAAAACTGTAAATACAGCCTACAATGGACCATCAGCAATGACAGATTGTAAGGGAAAACTGGCTACTTCATAGGCTTATATCTTTTAGTAATATCAAAGTGTGAGATGTCACTCTTGTCTTTAGATCACCAGAGGATAAAAGGTGAGGACTTCAACTTTTTAGGTATTAACTTGGAATACCACACAGCTGGTGCAAACTGGTCCAGAAGATCGTTTCTATACCTGGATGATAACTTCATAGCATAGTGACTAAGGGAGCCAACTAGGAAAGATGTCCTTCTTGATTTGCTGCATTTTAAGAGGGTCTTGGAAGTGAAGGGGCTACTGGTCTTGGCCACGGCAAACAAGAAGCAATACAGTTTAACGTCTCTGGCAACAGGAGGAAAAGTCCCACCAAAACTTCAGTGCTAGACATGAGGAGAGCAAGGCTTCAGATTGCTCAGGGAGATAGTTGGTGGGATACTGGTAAAACACTTCGGAAGGTGCTGGAGTCCATCAGCGCTGATCACTTAAGCACCATCTCTTAAAAGCACAGGAGCAGGGAAGCTGAACTTGAGCCAACAGTACCCAGCCAGCTAGGAGGGTGAATGATGTCCTGGGGAGCACCACACCAGCATTGCCAGCTAGGACACTCTGCTCTGCAATGCAGCAACCTCACTTTGAGTGCTGGGGGCAGTTTTGGGCGCAGCAGTATAAGAAAGACACTAACTATTAGAGAGTGTCCATGAAGATGGTGAAGAGCCTTGAGAGGAAGCATTATGAGGAGTGGCTGAGGTCACTTGGTCTGTTCAGCCTGGAGAGAAGGGACTGGGGGGACACATCATTGCAATCTGCAACTTCCGCATGAGGCAAAGTGGAGTTTCAAGCACTGATTTTTCCTCCACGTATTGGTCAGTAACAGGATCCAGGGGAATGGCCTGAAGCTGTGTCACGGGAGGTTTTGGCTGGATATCAAGAAAAGGTTGCTCCACCTGAGGGTGGCTGGGCACTGGAACAGGCTCTCCAGGTGTAGTGGTTTCACGTTTGCCGAATTCTGTTTGCTAAATTTAGCATAGTGGTCTTAGTGTTTATTCTTTTTCTCCTGTGAAGTAGGATTAGGGGAGGCAAAGTAGGCTCAAGCTTAAAGATAAAACAAACAGATTTATTAACATACACCAGAAGAAGGGAAAAATGAAAACCAAAATGAAAACTTTCAAAGCATTCCTCCTCCCCACTAACAATTCATTTTCTCACATACAACACGAAAGAGACAAAAGCTGTAATTTTCAGTCAGTTTCACCACTTAAAATAGTCTTTCATCAGTTCTTTGGGGAGAGCAGTCTCTCTTAGGGTCCTGTTGAGACATTGCCAGNGCTCTCTTAGGTGCCTGTTGAGACATTGCCAGAAGAGGAACAGTCCTCTGGTGGCTTCCATGCCACAAATCTGCAGCAGCCTAAAGCAGTCTCTGCAAACTGTGAAATCCTACCCATTAGCAGTTTTCCCAACCCTGCAAATGGACCATATCTGCTTATTTAGGGGTACTGTTTAAGGATGCCTCCTCTAGTATAAAACAAATATTCTCTTCTATCTCCAAAATTATCTCCATCTCAAAAACTAAAAATCTCCTTTTCCTTAGGAGCAAAGAGCTTCATATCGCTTTTAACTAGAACTTTACATCCCCCCCCCAACAGCATTCATATCTTACAGGAATAAATAGTCCATTCTCCATAGTTTGTTTACTAGAGATGTCCAGCCAAATTAGGC
>VWZU01016824.1:234722-247982 GCA_013397095.1 Sterrhoptilus dennistouni | reverse complement strand
CCGCCCCGCGCCCCCCTGTGCGCCGCGGCCCGGCCGTGCCCGCCGGGTTCCGCTCTGGGGCGTCCAGGGATTCCCACTTCCCGCAGCCATTCCCACTCCAAGGACCCCAGAGAACCCCCAGGTACCAGCAGCAGCGGGGGTTTCCACACATTCTCCTGCCCTGGCACAAAAAGCGGCTCTGCTGGGTTTGTCCCGCCCCTCCGGCGGGGGGTTCCACCGCAGCGTCACAGACAAACCCTGGGCGGGGCCGCCCACAAAAAATAGCACCCGGCGACAAAACATAGAGAGCCTCCCCGTCGGGGAATCGAACCCCGGTCTCCCGCGTGACAGGCGGGGATACTCACCACTATACTAACGAGGACGGGCACGTCTTTGTTTCCTCCGCCGTGGTCTATGAGGTTATGGTCCCGCCCAGGTAAAGCCGCCGCCGTCCCGCTCCCAAACCGCGGGCGGTTCCGCCGCTGGGCCCAGCGCGGGACTGTGCGGAATGCAGGGGACACGAAGTGACCGCGGTGTCACAGCGGTGTCACCGCCGGGCCCAGTCTGCGGTTCTTCCTATAGTTTTATAAGCTTGCGCAAGGGCATTTTTCACAAGGGGATGTAGCTCAGTGGTAGAGCGCATGCTTTGCATGTATGAGGCCCCGGGTTCAATCCCCGGCATCTCCACTTTTTGCCCTCGCCCAACCAAACCAAACTTTTTTGCTTTTTCCTGCCCCGTTTTCGAGAGGAGCTGAAATTTTCCAGTTCACTCGATAACTGCCTGCTTTTATTTCTTCCCTCGCCTCAGCAGAATTTGCAGACTTGTGTTGTGATTCCTGCTAAAGAAAGGAGCCCTGCCACGATCCCCCAGCACCCTCCTGCCTGGAGCCATCCCAAACCCAGGGGTGCTGCATTTGACTGACAACACACAGTGCACGGGCTGCTTTCCTTCTGCCTCCAAATCTAAAGGTGCTGTTCCTTCACTTTAGATATTTTTAATGTTTATCCCTGAAGCGAGGGAGTAGAAGCTCTCAAGTGTAGGAGTGGTGGGAGCAGTGGGAATTATGGACACACATCCAGCCTGTTGGGCTGCACCAGTTTCCTTCAGAACACAGGGACAGGAGGGTCCCTGTGCAGACTTTATCCTGCAGCAGCCCATTGGCACAGTGTGAGCCCTGGGTTTACCAGGACTCAGGGGAAGGTGAGCTCAAGCCTTTTCTCTTCACTAATTAAACCATTCCCATCTCGACCCACGAGTTTCATTTTTGTGCTTCCTGCCCTGAGCTGCTGCCCAGGTTCTGTCTGCATCTGGCTGTGCTGACACCCGTGAGGATGTGACTGCACAGCTCTGATGTTCTGCTCACTGCAGCATCCCCACACAGCAAACATTTCTCTCATCCAGACCAAGAACTTTACATATTTATTACAGTTCATGTGACTAATATAGTCCAAAGAGAAACTTCAGGTAAAAAAAAAATAAAATCCATAAAATACAATGGATAAAATTATCCATTAAAATTAATACTATGAAATATTAATCCATATCAATATTATTGTCATTAATATTATGAAATACCAGCCAAACAGCTGGCAGGACTTGTGGGAAAACAGAACACCTGATTTGCTTCCAAACAGGTATTGCTACAGCTGCTGAGTCCATCTGCTTCAGGTCTCCAAGGAAACCCTTGGAAAGCTCTTAAAACATCTTGGAGAAAAGGAGTCCATCAACACCCAGAGTCACACAGGGCTGCTGGTGGCCACTTCAGGGCCAGCTCCTGGTGCATGGCCTCGGGGAGCCACTGGCGATAGGCTGAGAGCAGATCTGCAAGGGAACAGGAGTTACAGAGCTCTGTGAGCAGATCTGCAAGGGAACAGGAGCAGTTACAGTTTGGGCTGAGAGCAGATCTGCAAGGGAACAGGAGCAGTTACACAGTTCTGTGAGCAGATCTGCAAGGGAACAGGAGCAGTTACACAGTTTGGGATTTGAGCAGATCTGCAAGGGAACAGGAGCAGTTACAGAGTTTGCCTGGAAAAATCATCTCCTGTGGGATCACCCACAGCACCCCACTGCAGGGATGGTGCTGGGGCTTGGATGATTCCATGCACAGGGATTTCTGTGAGCCACCACTGCAGCACTTTGCTGCTGCTTCTGTGAAAGAATTCTGAGGATCTGCCACCCAATATTGAAGAAAATCCATTTTACCAGGAAAAAAATTTCAATATATCCATGGACAGTATCATCACAGTCTAATACATTTTAACTGTGGTTACAACTACAGAAAAAAAATCTTAGAAAACAAATAAATGTTGCTTTCTGAAGTGCTTTCTGTTGTTCTTCACAAGAACCAAACACAGGGCATTACTGCTTCTGGTAAGAAAATAGGAAATATTTGGAGCTTAAGAAGTGAAATAGTCCATTTTTGAAACTATAATTCAATAGTGCTCAAGGTACTGCACTGATATGACTGATAATTAGACGAGCAGAACACTTACATTTAGGATTTTTCCTCCATGCAGCCAGCAAAGCATCACGATTATCACAGTTTTCTTCAACTAGAGCCTGCAGGAGGGCTTCTGTCCTGGGCTGCAGCCTGGATCAATGAAATGGTGCAATAAAACAATCTTCATCAGCACAATTTAAACAGAGCTAGAGCATTCAGCATTTAGGAACTCTACATCTTTTGAAAAGGCTAAATACAGATGTACAATCACACAACCTCTGAGCACAGGAATGTGCCACTGGCTGAGGAAAATTCACCACAAGGAGTTTCTTTCCCCCACACCAAAACTTCTTGTGGTTAAAAGCAGCAGCAGGTTGTTCTTGTCTCTCCTCTGCAGCTGCAGAGCTCAAGGTAAAGCAAAAAAGAGTCCCCAGGGGCCAGGCTGAGCTCTGAACTGACTAAAACAGGAAAACACTTGGTCACTTTAGGACCCTCAGGTAACATTTGTCACCTTTAACAATCCTCCCAAATCCCTGTGCTTATCAGCTCCAGGAAAAGTCAGAGCAGACCCTGGGAAAGTTCATTTTGGTAAATGAGAATGAGGGGAGAGAAAGGGAGTGACAACCTACAGCCTTTTAGAGAGTCACAGGCCTATAAATGCCATAAAAAAAACCCACCCAGTGGCTGTTGGAAAGACGTTTTTGAGAAGAAATAAAGGTAGAGTGAGGGGCCAAATTGCAAAGCAGACCATGGAGGGCAGCAGTGCTCACCTGTCACTCCTCACAGGGGTGAGGAGCAGAGCTCACAGTGGCCAGCAGTGGCCAGGAGTGGCCAGCAGAGCCCAGCAGTGGCCACAGTGGTCAGCAGAGCCCAGCAGAGCCCAGCAGAGCCCAGGAGTGGCCAGGAGTGGCCAGGAGTGGCCAGCAGTGGCCAGCAGTGGTCAGCAGTGGTCAGCAGTGGTCAGCAGTGGCCAGGAGTGGCCAGGAGTGGCCAGGAGTGGCCAGTAGAGCCCAGCAGTGGTCAGCAGAGCCCAGCAGAGCCCAGCAGGCTGCATGTCCTGCACTGCCCTCACCACCAGCTCTCCTGGGACACCACTTTTCTTGGTGAGAAAACTCATTTTCCTCACCCTGCAGCTACAGCCAAGATCACAATCTCCACAGTCCCTTCTCAGCACTGAATTTTTTATATTTAGAAAGGAGGTGAAAATTGTCTGGTGGAGACAACAACCTGAGGTTTGTTTTTAACAACTTACTTGGACCATGTCTTCAGCATTATGAGGGGACTGGACAGGAGGCACTTGCTGTATGAACTCAGCTCTTCAATGACCTGCAAGATTTGTTACAGCAATTATCTAATGAATAAGGTAAATTAATTGTTACATGATAACAACCATCGATGAACTTGTGCTATGACAAATTTCCATGTCATATTCTCCATCACCATCTTCCTCCTCTTCTGTCCATAAGTTTTGTCTTGACTTGTTGGACAATTCTTCTGTCTCAGGGTGGACAAAGACATGGGATATTTAGCTTTCTTTACTTTGCACAAACAGGACTTAAATTTGGGGGTGTCTTTCACTTAAACACTGATTTTTTTCATGCTTTTTTTTTGTGTTTTAAAGATACCTTCCCCACCTCATCAACCACAACAAACTCTTCCACCCACCACCAAGTGATGACACAAAAAAAACGAAGCCATAAAGGCTCATCCCCTACCAAAAATCGGGCTTAAACCTTATTGATAACATCAGGGAAATGATGCAGCTGGAACACAACTCACCTTTCCTTCCAGCAGGAACCTGGCAAAGTGTTTGTAGCGCTCGATTCCCTCGGGGTAATCAACCTCCACAGCAGGGAGCTGCCAGCCCACACGGTCTGGAATAAAAGAGCAGCCCAGCTCTCCTCCCTGATCCTCAGGAGGGAACATTTCCAAGGAGGTGACACAACTCAGGTGCCAAGAGAAGAGGGGAGGGCACTGCCAGCCCCACCCAGCCCTCCACAAAGTGCCCATTTCAATGGGGAATGCCAATATTTCAATGCTACAAACCCCACGGAGGTGCTCAAGCCATTGTTGAGCTCTTTGGACAGCCCAAGCAGAGCCTGGCCTTGTTAAAGCAGCTCCAGGACAGCCCTGAGTGACACTTACAGAAGACACTGGGCCTGTGACAGAGAACTCGGCCTGTGCCAGGGCAGTAGGAGGGAGGAGGGTTTTCCAGAGGCTTCCCAAAGTGGCAGTAGGGTGGCAGCAGGGCAGGGATCCACTCAGGCTCCACTGCAGACACACCTGAGGAGGGAAAACACAACTAAATGCAAGTTTGCAGCCTCACAGGTACAGGGCACGGTCAGATCTCATCTCCACAGATTTATTTGTCTCTCATTTTTAAAGTCGAACTTTTTTATGTTGTAAAAAATCTGTTCAGAGATCAGCCGTGGTTGGCAGGGCAGGGGCAAAGCAGAAGCTGAGCTTTGCTTCAGTCAATTCTGCCAGATAAATTTTTTAAAAAGGCCAATTTATCTCCTGATCCAGAGGTAGGAAGCCTTAAAGATCCAAATCCCAGGAGTCACAAGCACTCAGTAAGGAGAACACTCAGCCAGCACAGGGGGAAAACACTCTGCCAAGGCATTTCTGAGCTCCTCACCAGGACTGCAGCACAAGCTGCCCCACTGCACTCACCTTTCATGTACATCTTTGTGGTCTCAACGATTTCTTGATACACCACAAACTCTGGGAGCTCTTTGAAGAGGACTGAGCTGGGGTGGATGAACACTGGGTCCTCCAGGAGTGCAGTCTGGCAGGAGGCACAAAGATTGAAGCAGAATTAAGAGCAGTTACTGACAATTCAATTCCTTCATTGCATCTCATTTCAGTCTTTCTCAGATGTGCATTTGTAAGCTTTAAGTGATGGAGGTTTTTAATAACCCCATCATTTTCTGCTTCACCTTCCCTGGAGACACCAAGCACTTCACAAGATGAACTAATGGTACTTCTTAGCTCTTTTATAACATTTCCTACGTGAGCAGAGGGAAATGGCAACACTGCAAACTTAAATTCCACAGAGAAGAGTTGCAGGAAGCCAGCACAGGCATCCTCAGTGCTGCACCCAGCCAAAAAAACCTGGGCTTTGCACAGGAGCATCTTTCTGCCACGCAGGGGAGCAGGAACTGAGCCCAGTCAGGCTGGCTCACCTTGTAGGCATTTTTCCACTTGTCATCCAGCAGCTCCTCTGCCTGAATCCTTCGGGCAAGGTGATCCCCCAGCCCTGCCAGCACAATCTGCCTCAAGTAGGTCACTTGAGCTTCTGTCGGGGGTTTCATCTTTGGGTCAACGTAGAGCCCGGCATCGGCACACACCGAGTTCACTGCGGGGAAAACGAGGGGAGAGGAGATTCCACAGGAGAAAAAAATCAGCTCAGTGGATGTGCCATCCCCTAAAAGAGGACACACAGAGCAATACCTCCCCAGCCTCACCCACCTGCTGTGGTCAGCTGGCCCCTGAGGCGCCGGATTTCCAGCATGGCTTTGTACCTGAGCCCGTTCTCCTCGCAGAACCTGCGGGTGCACCCGGCGTATTCACAGGCCCCCACTGCTCCTGGGAGTGCACAGAGGGGAGATCTCTTGATTAAACCCAGCCCTGTCCCAGGCAATGTGTGCATTTCAGTCTCCTCTGGGTGCTGGGGAAGTGGAGGCTGCCCAGAGAACAGCTTGGTAAACACCTCTGAGCTCAGTCCTACAGCACAGGGGAGACTCTGGCTGTGCCAGGCTGGGGGTGACAGGAGGAGAACAGATGAGGGGAATGGCACAGGGAAATCTGTACCTAACATCACCATGAGGTCCCCCAGCTTCTGCATGGGCCCCTGCCCAGCCCAGACCTTCTGCATCTGTAAAAACCTGGCTCTCTTCCCCTTCAGCTGGGCTGCCTCCTCCTCACTCACTGCTGGCCTGGAAGAAGCACAGAACAGCCCCTGTGAGTGCTGGGCTTTACAGGCAGAGGGGCAGAGTGTGACAGGGACAGCCCCTGAGGAGACACTCACCTGTCAAACTCCTCAAAGAGCTCCCTGACAGTCATGGCAGACACGATGGTGATGGTGTAGGGCAGGCAGTCGTGCTGCCTGCTCAGGGCCAACATCTTGGCATAGCGAGGGGCCACGGGGAAAGTGGCCATCACTCTGCCCAGGGGACTGATGGGGCAGCTCAGCTTTGCTGCCAGCTGCTCCTTCAGCCTGGGAGAGGGGAAAGAGAGCTCATGTCATGAAGGAAACTTTGAATTAGAACAAATTGGTGCTCCTGGTTCTGGCAGCCCAATTGATTTGAGGTGTTTTCTCAGGTTTTGTTATGGCTGGGGGAAAGATTTCTTCTTCCCTGCATGGGGCTCCCTCCCAGCACAATTTCCCTGCCCAGACACACCCAGGGCCAGTGAAACAAAGAGAGACTGAGCTGATGGCATTTTCTGTGCCCAAGGATGTGAGGGCTGAGGAGGAAGAGGAGGCAGGAGCAGAGCAGAGCCCACAGCAGGCTCAGCAGGGCAGGACATCAGTGGGGGAACACAGGAATTACCTTCCTGTTGTGGGGGGCTCCTTTAAGGCACCCAGGGCTATCAGCAGCTCCTCAGCTGCTGCCAGGGCTTCCGTGGGAGGTGGTGTTGGGAACGGGAAGTTGATGACCTAAAAAGAAAGAGAAAAGCCCACTCAGCCCATCACTGACACAGCAAGGAGCTCTGGGAGGGAGGGAAATTCTCCCCTCTGGTTCCTTGTACCAAAGAAAAACATTTAGGATGTTTGCCAGGAGAGAAAGGAAAGGACACATAATGGCAGGAAATGCTTGGGACAAAAACACGAGGAAACAGGAATGCCAGAATCACCCTGGGCTGGCACTGACTGCAGGCACCGCCCAGGGCAGGCTGCTTTAAGGTCTAAATTTAAGTGTTGTGCTTTCTGGAAGTGCTGCAGTATCTCCAACAGAGAGACCCTGTTTAGAAAGGATTTTGTTTGTTTTTTTTTTAACCTCTAAGAATATAAGAAAGCATTTACTCCTTGAACAAACATGTCTGTTAAGGCCTAGTGGAATTCAGGGCAGCTTCTGCAATGTGCAGGACCAAAATGGACTCTCAGGGTCTTCATTTCTACAAGGCACAGCTTCAAGCAATGGCAATAAATTACATTTTTGTTGGTTTCTGGCTCCTAAAGGCAACCACTTTAATGGGTGCTGTAGCACAAAGCCCTTTCCAACTCACCTTTTCTATATTTAATGCCTTCATCTGCAGAATCAGGTCTTCTACTGGTCTCTTTGTTATTTCTGGAGCAGAAAATTTCTCAAAGTCCATGAAAACTGCTGAAGAGTATAACCTAGTGGACCAGAAGCATTATTTAGACCCTTAAAAGAAATTTTAACTCAAAAGATACACAGGAAAAAATTAGCAAGGGATTTAAAAAAAAAAAGAAAAAGGCTGTTACTCTTGCCCTTAGAGGGGCAACACGTTGTGACGTGGGAGTGGACTTTCACAGAGGACAGTAGGCAGCAGTTTGGTCAAACATGGAAGGCTCTTTTTTATCTGACTCCAAAAGCTTATATACATTTTGTACAGAGGGCCAAGATTGGCCCAAAGAGGTCACAACCTCCTGACTCCATTGGTCAATATGACCATCAGTCAAATTCTCTCTCAGAGAACAACTATGCAAAACATACCGGTAAATTCTAAGAATACAATATTGTTTACATGAAGCAGCGTGAGAAGCTGCTGCAAAGACTCAAACACTTGAAAGCAAGAAATGCAGGGGTGACAAAAGGCAGCTGTGGTTAGTATTTACATTAAAATCATATAATTAAATCATATCATTATTTACAGGTTGGGGCATTTGCCTTATTGCTCTCTTGCCCCTACTCTTACCCCGTTTCTAACCCTTGGTTCTTCTCTTCTACTCTCTCTCTCTTTGGGGCTTTGCTTCAGCCCAGGCTGGGCTCTTTAACCACGACCCTTGTAATAAAACCACTTGTTTCTAGACTACCTCAGCTCTGCAGAGTTCCCTCTCCCTGCCCTCCAGGGATGTCCCTCCAAGCAGAGCAGGGCTGACCTGTAGCAGTGTCCGGGCTCGGTGCGGCCGGCCCGTCCTGCCCGCTGGTCAGCCGAGGCCTGGGAGATCCAGGTGACCCTGAAGGACGAGACCCCCGTGATCCTGTCGTAGAAACGCCTCTTCACCTTCCCGCAGTCCACCACGTACTTGATGCCCGGGATGGTCAGGGATGTCTCGGCCACGTTGGTGGCCACCACACACAGCCTGGTGCCCGCAGGAGGAGCCCTGAACACCTGCGGGGGACAGGGGAGGTGAGAGGTGGTGGGGACAGGGATGGGACAAGAAAGAAAAGAAAGGAAGGGGCAAAGGGACAGAAAGGGAAGGAAGGAAGGGGCAGAAAAGGAAGGAAGGAGGGGGCAAGGGAAAAGAAAAGGAAGAAAGGGGCAAGGGAAAGAAAGGAAGGAAAGGGGCAGAAAAAGAAAGGAAGAAAGGGGCAGAAAAAGAAAGGAAGAAAGGGGCAGAAAAAGAAAGGAAGAAAGGGGCAGAAAAAGAAAGGAAGAAAGGGGCAGAAAAAGAAAGGAAGAAAGGGGCAGAAAAAGAAAGGAAGAAAGGGGCAGAAAAAGAAAGGAAGAAAGGGGCAGAAAAAGAAAGGAAGAAAGGGGCAGAAAAAGAAAGGAAGAAAGGGGCAAGGGAAAAGAAGAAAGGGGCAGGGGAAAAAGGGGCAGGCAGTCATCTTGGTCAGGCTGCAATGGGATGGCAGCACATATGGCACTGCAAGGGGAACCCAGAAGTCAGAGCAGAGACCTAACTCTGTGTCTCCAGCTCTTTGNGAAAGGGGCAGAAAAAGAAAGGAAGAAAGGGGCAGAAAAAGAAAGGAAGAAAGGGGCAGAAAAAGAAAGGAAGAAAGGGGCAAGGGAAAGAAAGAAAGGGGCAGGGGAAAAAGGGGCAGGCAGTCATCTTGGTCAGGCTGCAATGGGATGGCAGCACATATGGCACTGCAAGGGGAACCCAGAAGTCAGAGCAGAGACCTAACTCTGTGTCTCCAGCTCTTTGTCCAGCTCAGTTAAGGCTCAGAAGTGACCACAGGGGCTCCAGGTGGAGCCCACACCAGCTCTGAGCTGTGTTCAGACACTGAACTGCCCACTGGGCAATTCAAGCTGACAGCCAGTCCAAGGTGGGAATTTTGGCTCATTTGTGGTTTCAGACAATAATCACACAGATCTTTTAAGATCTTCTGCTCATTGTGACAATAAACCCTTTACCTTTGCCTGTTTCTCTGGCGCCAGCAGGGAATAGAGTGGGAGCACAAACAGGGGCAGGGATGAGTCGGATTTCTCATCTGTGGGGAAACAAACCAACACTCATCAGTCCAACTTCCAGGCTCAGTCCCAACAACATCTACACAAACACCACCTCACTAAAACCAGCAAAGTAACTGGTTACAAACTGGTGCCAGTAATTGGCACTGGAGCTGGAAAACCTGAACAGCTTTCCCATGACACGGGGCTACTCTGGTGCCACAGCTCAGCACAGGACAAACAACTCATGTCAAAGGTGATCCTCTCTTTCATGTGTGCCAAACCTTCTCCTGAGTCTCCATCTCCTAAATCCAGGTCAAGATCAGAGCCTGCAGCATCATCATCACTGTCAATGTCTCTGTCTTCATCTCCTTCATCCACTGGTACCACAGAGTAACTGTTCAGATCAATTTTGGGGAGTGCCTGAGAAAGAAAGATGAAAACAACACGTTAAGAGGGGGACACAAGCAGCACTTTGAAAGCAAAGCTGAGCACTGACTCCAAAGATGTGTTGCCCTAAAGGTGACAGAGGGATCAGTGTATCCCCTAAACAAAGTGCATCAGCACAAGCCAAACACCATCCTTGGTAACAGATGCACCAAATTTTGGGTAACAAATGGTGAGATGAGGAGCAGCCCTGGTGCCAGCAAGTCTGGAGCTCCTTCCAAGTTTTAGTGGTCAGTACTCAATCTGAACCAATCTCCTGCCTATAACATCCAGAGTTTCAGCACTCTGCAGCAGTGTGAGCAGCACTGCTGGAACTGCTGAGCCCCTGTGGGGGCTACAAGAATTCAGACAAGTCTGGAAGAGCTGGTGAGAGGCAGGAGTGCAGTTTGCAGGGAGGCCCCTCCTGTCTCTTGAAGAAATTCTTTACCCATCACACATTACCAGAACTTTCCTCCTCTTCCTCAACTTCTTAAATTTCCTGATTTCTTCCACCGAGTCTTCTTTGTCATCCTCTCCTCCTACAAAAACAGCCAGTGGAAAAACTGTTAGCTGAGCATGTTTTTCCTCTTGGAAAAGGTGCTGGGAGGAGTCTGGTCCCACTCCCACCTTTCTGGGGATGCACAGGGTGGAAGAAGGAAATTGTCACACTGAAGGCAAGAGGGGAACTGAAAGAGACCTCTTCCCAAACTCCAACCAGCACAAAATTTAACATAATTTATGACAGTTATCCACAATCCCTTTCCCCAAACCTTGTTTTTTGTGGTTTTGAAATATAAGTTCACATTTTTAAATGCAAAGCAAGCTCACTTCTCAGCAGGATAAATTTGTAGTTTAAGTCTTCATATCATTACCTGCAGTGTTGTTTTTTTGGTATGGGAATGCTTTCCTTAATCTTCTACAGAGAGAGTGAACTTCTGCCTGGCCTGTCAAAAATACCAAAATCCCACCTGCAAGAGAAAAAAAAAGGAAGGGAAGGGAAAAAAACCACAAAAACTTTAGACATGTTCAGTATGAAGAATTTGAGAGGCTCTCAGCAGTGAAGTTCTCTCACCTGCAGGCAGCATCCGGTGGATTTTACACACCTTCCTGAAGCACTCCCCACTGTAATCATCCAGGGGGGTTTTCTTGTTAAAATGAACAGTTACAGGGAATTGCCTTGCATCTACCTGGAGAGAAAATACCAATAAAGGGTTGGTTTGCTGTGATAACTACACACAATCATCACAGTGTTCATGGGACAACCAGAAAAGCTCAAACTGTATTTCTGTTCACCTCTTGGGGTTTGGTACCCTACAAAACACCAAGCCCACAGAAATTACTAGTGTTGTCTGCTCTGAACACCATAAAACCATGATAAAAACCAAAGCTTTTCTCCCTTTCACATCATCAACCCAGACTGAGGCCTTCTAGTTTCCCTGAACCACAATTTAAGAGTTTCTCAAGATAATCAGATTCTGCCAGGGCGGTTTTCTGATAAAAGTGGAAAGGAAAACACCAAGTACCAGAAGAAACAATAGCCTGAACAAAATGCCTGTTTTGAAATCAGCATCTGAAAGATTTCAGCACCAGCTGGAATTATTAAAGTGCTGCCTGTTTTGTAACTGCTTTTATAAAGGCTCCCAGGTTTTAAAGGCTTTATTTAAGGTTTATAAAGGTTTGATTTCAGCTCCCAGGGAGGGGAACAGTACCTGAATGACAGGAGGTTTAACAGAGAACAGCCTGGTGTTGTCAGTGAAATCCTCCACTCGCAGAGTCGCCGACATGATGATCAGCTTCAGGGGCAGCCCCTTCTGCAGGGACACAAATCTGTCACCCCTGTGCCCCAAACATCTCCTCCCAAACAGCTCAGCCTCAGCCAGTGCAACAATAAACACCTTCATTTCCCCCAGGCTGCTGGTGTTCAACCATCTACTCGTGTCCTGTGGCACTGCAAGTCTCAAATGAACTGGATTTTGGCTGAAAAGTCATCTCTTGGTACTGAGATGTACTATCTCCCCCTTGGTGTGGGCTCTGTGCTTCAGAAAGACAAATATGTTTCACTGAGGGTTATTTCTGCCACGGAATTCCACATCACAGGTGTGAGGTTTTTATCTTCTTTTCTTCCTTGTGTTAGAGCCAGGATTAATATACAGGAGTCACAATTTCCTGTTGGGACTCAGTGTTTATTAATTCTTATCTAAGTCACAGCCTTAAGAGCTGGGAGCTCTAACTAGCAAGGTAGAAAATGGAGGTAAAATGGATGCTTCTAACTCTTTCCAAGCTTATTTAAGCTTATTAATCACCCAAATAACGAGGTGACACCTACATTATTTATATTTCTGACTCAAGGAGCAATGCAGACCTTTTTCACCCAATTACAAAAAACCACCTGAAACCAAGAAGAAGAAGGTGAAGAAGAAGGACTTGGACAATGCCCCAAATCCTCCATATTGCCCCATATATATTACTATATATTTAAATCTGAATTTTTCACCCTGTGAGATCACACGATTCCATCCAAACCACACACCCACAACCCCAGTGCCATCACTCAATTTCGGGAGCCTGTTCCACACCCTAAGGTCAAAGGTGGTGCTTGCTTGAGGGTCAGCACCTTTTAGCACAGAAAGCCTGAAATTTTCAGCCTCCAGGCTTCCAACAACAGGGAATTACCCCTTACAGAGCCTCTCCCTGGCACATCCCTGGCCAGGGCAGTGCTCTGCCCCTCTCACCTTGTGCCGCAGGGGCACGATGCGCGACAAGAGGCCGATCAGGATATCTGTGAACATGCTCCTCTCGTGGGCTTCATCAATGATGATCACCTTGTACTTTGAAAGGAGGAAGTCCTGAGGAGAGAGATGGATTTCAGCACAGGAGGCCTCAGCCAAGGATGTGTGAGTCAGGACAGCCCACAGCTACATAAGCACTGACCCCCATCCACAGCTGGATTTCTCACACGGTTTAATGCACTCACCCTACACAAAGCAGTCTGGTTGCCAAGTCTCATCATATCATACATCATATCATACATCATATCATACATCATATCATACATCATATCATACATCATATCATACATCATATCATACATCATATCATACATCATATC
>VWZU01016824.1:172151-215764 GCA_013397095.1 Sterrhoptilus dennistouni | reverse complement strand
CCCCCCCCCGGCCCCCGCTGCCCCCCGTGTCCCCACCGCCCCCCGGGCGGGCGGGGCGGGTCCGCACTTTTCTCCGCGGCGGAAGGTTACGGAGTGATGCGCCCCGCGCCGCCTTTAAAGGGCGCGCACGGAGGAGGGGCCGCAGTCGGCGCCGGGGCGCGGTGGGAGCGGTGCGGGTTGAACCTGTGAGGGTTAAACCTGTGAGGAAGGGTGTCTGCGGGACGGACCGTGCTCGCCTCGCCTCGCCTCGCCGCCGCAGTCATGTCCCGGGAGCCCGAGATCATGGAGTCGCAGGTGATGTGGGAGCCGGACACGAAGCGCAACACGCACATGGACCGGTTCCGCGCCGCCGTGGCGAGCAGCTGCGGGCTCCGCCTGGGTGAGCTGTGGGGCAATTCCCGGGGCTGTGCGGGGCCCGCGGTGGGTGTGAGGCCCATCCATGGGCTCATCAGCTCTCGGTGCCCGTGGGCACAGATCTGCAGGCGGGATGCTCTGCCTGAGCCTCAGCCAGAGGCCTCTGGGGCAGCATCCGCCGCTGTGAAGGTACCTACAGATGGGAAAGGAAAATAAATAACCTTATCTGTGCCCGGCTGGATGTCAGCCCGGGCAGCGCTACTTGCCGAGGCTCCCGGAGTGCAGGAAAGGTACCGGAGTGGCTTGGTGTTTTACAGGGATGTGGGAAGGCGGGATTGCCATTGATGAGGTCAGTGTGAGCCTTAGTGTGAAACCTCAGCAGCAGAGGCGTGGGAGGGTGCAGTTATGGTCATCTTCATATTTCATTGTACAGCGGATGTGTCTTGTAATATTTAGGTATAATGGGAGGTGAATGACCATGCATAAGATTGGAAGGTAAAGGGGTTTTGCTGTGCATCTACCACAGCTCCTGAACTGTATAATTCCTGCTTTGTGCTTGTCCAGAAATACTGTGTGGTTGTGAAGAGGTGTGTGGTTCTTTGAACTAAAATAAGGCTTGTTTTGAGCAGGGGTTTGGTGTCCAGAGGTGTTTTTAACTCAGAGTGATATTTTTTCTATGACTGCAGGTGTAGGTTGTGTCTCCAGGCTGTCAGGAGTCAATGGTGCTGATTCTATGGGCTCAGCCACATCCTGGGCCAGGTAGACTTCAGTGCGTGTGGAGGTCAAACCTTTCAGTTCTGACTAGTTTGTTTTCTATCCTTCTCACTAAGTATTTGGGGCCCAAGTTGCTAGTGTAGCTTTCCTGTAATCATTTGTCTGATGGAGGGTGAGAGTAGTAGTTTTGGCACATGGTTTGGAAGTTTGTCAGTCCGGAATAGGTGTTAGTGGTATGAGCAGATATGTTCTGGAGTGGCAGCAGCGTCAGTAGTTCTTCTGGCAGTTCATGTCCAGGAAACAATTCCTCACCTTAAGGCAGGTCATTATTTTGGCTGCTGGGGATTTCCCATTGGAATCCAGGTGTGTGGTGTCTGAGCTCTCCTGCTGGGTGGGAAGAAAGCAGGTTAATCCAGGGGTTTAGGCAGTGGATGGGATGATGTAGCTGGTACGTGTATGATCAATGTGTGCAAATGCAGTTTTGGACAGGCTGCCTGTGTTTATGGCTGTAACAACCAGAACTCTTTTCATCCCACTTGGAAGTGGCTTTCTTTATTGGAAAGTGGATTCTTGTGTACAACTAGAGGCCTTTGTCAGCTTCCATTAGGTTTGCACTGGTGCTCATTGGCCTGAGTGCTCTTCACAACAAAGAATGGATGCTCTCTGTGACATTAAGATGTGGATTCTCTGAGCAGAGCTGAGGGTGATACAATCCTTCAGACAATGTCTCTGCTCTGGGCTCTGGAAATGTAATAAAATGTAGTGTTTTCTTGTTGAGCAACAGGCCTGTGCCCTGAAGGAGTTGCATGCTGAAGTTTATTTGGAACAAACTGTATAGACAAAACAGAACAAACTGTCCATGCTGTAAGAACCCAAATTAGGAGTGAGCTGGAGCTTCTTCCATGTGTCAGATCATTTGGAGCAGGTGGTACAATTGGGTTTTGAAGGAGGAGATGGAAATTTGAATTTTTGTGTTAAGGCTTTGTGCAGCTGATGTGTGGAGTGGAGGATAGTGATGAGTAACTCTGGAGTGTGAAAAGGATGTGTAGAGGTATTTGGGCAATGTGCAGACAAAATCTGTTATGGAGAAGAGTCTTTGCCTTGTCTATCAGTAATACTTAGAGGATAATCTCACTTTGATGGAAAGGACTGGTGTGAGAACAAGATGTGGAAGGGACAGACTGGGTGGGGAAACAGTTTAGTAGTGGCTGAGTGTGAGTAACAGTGCAGAGATGGTTTTGGATGTTTTCCTTTTAAAAAGCTGGAAGATGTCCTCCTTGTAGAAGGGGGATTGCAAAGATGACTTTTGCAGCAATTGGCTGGCTAACAGGCTGAAAAATCAGAGATAATTGGTGAAAATGCCTTTGAATGGTTTAGCTGATGGCATCAAATAGGGAACAGTTGGCAGAGCAGGAAACTTACTGTCACTGATGGCAGAAATATTTAATTGGTTGCTGGCACAGCTTCAGATATTGTGGACATGATGAGGAAATGCCACTTCCAAGCTTGCAATGAGGAATTGGCTTCAGTTATTCATTCCTAGAACTGTTTTACACTAAATTTCAGCACTTAGTTTGAATTGTGGGGTTTGTTATGCACACTTCAGGTTATTTTGTGTGTCTCACAATCAAGTAAGACTTAAACTGCTTATTCTATGTTTTTAATAGCAAGTCATGGTTTTAATATCTAGCTAGTAGACATCTTGTTTGACTTCATTCATGCTGTCTCAGTATGAAAAGGTGAGCTGCATGTCTGACCTCACATTCACTGAAAATATTCACTGAAAATCAGCTGTGAATTTCCTGTGCCAGTGATGTTGATCCCACAGCTGGACAAGTGCCTCTAATCTCTGTATCACTGAGCTATCAGAGCCCTTTGGCCCCAGACTGGGACCTTACAGTGAATGTCCCTAGCCAGGAAGCCTTGTTTATCTTTTGCTGTGTGAAAGGATCATGTTGATAGATAGGGAGTGTCAACAAGCAGGGCTTGTTTAATCTTCAATTGCAGTGTGTGTAGGTATTGCAGGGAGTTTTTAGAACAGGTCACTGTCTCTGTGGTGGTAAATGGCAAAGTGACAGTCAGGTGAAGTGGTGCCATCTGTTCAGGTGTCCAGGTAGACTCTGTTGGTTCCAGAGTCACTTGCTTTGAGCAGAACTGATCCACTCTGTGGTCAGATTTATTGTCCTAATTGAATTTTCCTTGTCTGGTATATCCCTAATTGTAGTTTGTGTAGATCCCTGTAATTCTCTGTGCAATGCTGACACACATCTCTTCCTTCCAGCCAACTATGATGATCTATACCAGTGGTCAGTGGAGAACTACTCAGACTTCTGGGCAGAATTCTGGAAGTACAGTAACATCGTCTGCTCCCGCCTCTATGATGAGGTAAGTCCAGGGCTTATCTTGCAGCAAGTGCAACACAAAGAGGAAATAAACTGGTGTTACTATCAATCTTTTGACCCCCTTCTTGGAACTCTGGGAAGTGATATGAGCAATTGATCCAGCCCTGAATTTCCTGGTGTGGTGGATGGTGGTGTTCTGTTGCTGGTGCACTTCAGGACAGTGAAACCATGGAGGTTTTTTGTCCTAAGCAGTTCTGCTGTAGTGTCCTTGTGCCCACGTGCACCCCTTGTTGTTCCTGCCTGCTCATGAGGAGTCTACCAATGCACTTCCTTCTGCTTTAGGATTGTTCTGGTGGAATATCATCCTGGTTTTGTAAAGGCTGGCATTCTGTCAAGCTCATGTTTGCCTTCCCTGAGTCAGTTCTGATAAGCTTGGCTGTTACACTCTGCCTTTGCAGAACTGGTTATGGAAGCTCTGCAGTCAGGTGCAGGCCTGGAATGTCTCTGAGGGAATGGTGCTGGTGGAACACCAGGCAGTTCCACAGAGTTCCTTTGCAGGAAAGGTGACTCTGCAGATTTTGCAAATTGGAGCCCTGGTGTAGGATACCAGCATCACCCTGGGGAAGATGTTGGGCTAATTACTTGATGCAGTGGAACCTTCCTGGGATTTAGTAGAGAGGACTGGACTTGCCTTAATGCCTGGAGTCCATCTGTTCCCTCAGAGTGCTGCCAGTCCTGCAGAGTTTGGTTAAGTTTGTGTTGACTTTTCCTGTTTTACTGATTTCTGTTGTGATATGATGGATCCAGTGGCTCTTCTGGCATGGAGCTGCTCAGGTGTCTTATTTAATGTGACCCACCCTTCAGAGGAGTGAATGCAGCAAGAGTGTAAGAACTAAGCTGCTTGGAAGTGTGTGGTCTGAGCACTATAAACACTTAAACTTTACATTTTCTGTAGGTGCTAGCTCAAAATTTGGGAGTTGTCAGAGTAACTGAGCTGGTCTGTGGTAGCTAGAGGGCTGAAAAGGTGAATTTCAAGTGTCTTACAGCTTGATCCTGGCTGTCTGCTGGAAGTAAACATTGTTTTGAGGTAAATAATTTTTTTAACAAAACAGAGTTGCCTCTTCTGCTCCCGAGCAGTGAAACAGCTTTGGCTTCCACAGGTTGTTGTAAGAAAAACAAGAAAACCTTGTGTACATAAAACAAAACCAGGCAGGATTTTATTTAATCCTAATGAAGGTTTTAAGTGTGTGGTGTAGAATGTGCAGATGTCACTCTGAAGCAGTTGACATCTGTGCCACTTGTGAAGTGAACAGAAATACTCCAGTGTACAAATCTGTGCTGCCAGTGGAATGTCAACTCACAGGCAGCTGGTTTTGAATGAAGGATGTGTCCGAGTTTCTCCTTTTGGTGTGAGAAGCACCTGTTGGTCCTGTTTCATCTAACAAAACACAACTGCCAAAGATTAACTGGGAGTCCCAGGTGTTACCTGGGGAGGAAACACTGGAGAATGAGTCCAGCTCCTGGTGCTAGTGGGGCTCTTATAAGTTCTGTGAAGGATTTTTTCCACTCCAGAAAAAAAACCAGTTGTGTTGGATCTTGTCCTGGAAAATGTTGAAAACATTCTGCTCACTTTTCTTCGAGCTGAGGAAGTCAGAAGTGAGTCAGTTTTAAGAGCAGCTTCTAGTTGCTGCAGTAATGCATGTTAGTGTAAAAATCATTTGTGCTGCCTGAGTAGATAAAATATAAATGTTATAACTCAGCTCTTGCCAATTGTTAGGAGCAAAGAAATCAGAGTTCCCTTTTTTAGAAAATACATTTGAAATAAAATAATGCAGTAGTGCACTTCCACATGAGTTTTAACTTAAAAGTTAATTTTAAGATTGCCTCCAGTAATGCATGCACTGCTCTCAAAGCACAAACCCATTGGGTTTTCTGGGATGGGGTGTATTTTGAGGCTCACTTGGCTTTCAGAAGAGCCTTTCACTTGGGCTGAAGGAATGCTCTTTCTGTAATGTATGTGCAGTCCAGGAGAGAGAACCTGAGGGTATAAACTGAAGCTTTCAAAAACACAACTGTAAAATAAAGTTTCTATTTAAAGATTTCCAAAGAAATGTGCTGCTGAATCACTAAGCAGAGGGACATTCTGGAAGGAATTTAGACCTCTGGCTAATGCTAAGGGGCTCTTTACCTATCAGTGTTATTAAAATTAGTCTTAATTGTGACTTATGAAGTGGTAGCTTAATACTTTTGAGGCTTATTTAGTTCAAAATGGGGGAAGTTGTTTCAGCTGATCATATTTTTGATGATTTTTTTTGTTGCAGTCTTCAATTCTTTGCATGTCTTAGTCATAAGTGGGGAGTTACTTAATACAGGTTTATTGGATCCTTATTTACAGGTAGATGGATCCAGTTAATCCTAAAAAATTGATACATTGAATAAAAAGCTGGAACTCTTCAGTTACATTTGACTACACAATTAATTATTTTGAATTACCACTGTGTGAGTTCCTGCTGTTGGTCTCTGTACCCTGTGAGTCATGTTGGGATTCTCACACCTTCCAAAGAGGGAGGCTGGGCTGTCTGGCCTGGCACAGAGTTAAAAATGTGCTCAGTGCCTGTTTGGGGTGTTCCTGAGCTCTGTGTGGGTCCCCTGCTCTGGGTGTTGTCACAATGGTTTGTCTTATTTGTGTGTTAAAGGCTGGTCCAAAGGTAGAACTGTCAGCAAGGAACTTCCCCTGGTTTTGTCGTAGTGACGTGTTTGCCTGTGACAGTTAACAAATAATTAAACTTTCCAGGCCTCTAATTACAGGATCAGTGTCTGTTTGCCATCTGTGAGCTGGGAGAAGTGATTCCTGCCTAATCATGTCACCCTGATCTTTTTCAGCCTTCTGATGTTTGCATTTTTGTGGTGGAGTTTCTCACAGGTTTTTATGTAAACAAAGTGATGTTATTGTAAAATGTCCTTCTTGTTGATCCTTCCTCTTTAAGAAAACAATTGATGGACTTCTAGTTTGACCAGTGTGGTTGGAGAGGTGGAAACTTCATTGTCCAAAATTGATATAAACCAAAGTAGAAAAATAAACTTCCCTCTTTTTGCCCTGACTCTGTGTGTGTGTGTTCATTTTGTGTCCTATAGCAACATAATAGTCTGCGAAGAGCTTGGAACTGATGAGCTGACTTCTGTACAAAGCTGTGAAAAATGCAATTCTATTCCATTTCTCCAAGAATAAATGATGTGTCTTTTTTCAGGTGGTGGATACATCCAAAAGTATCTCAGATGTCCCTGAGTGGTTCAAGGGCAGCCGCCTGAACTATGCAGAGAATCTCCTCAAGCACAAGGACAATGACAAGATTGCCCTCTATGCAGCAAGTAAGGGAAATTAATGCCTTGTGTTCATTTGCTGCCCACAGGGCTGGGCCTGATGAAACAGCTCTGATGAAACGTGGGAATAAACTGGTTTGGATGAGGAGGAAAAAGGGTAATAAAGTCAGTAATGCTGCACAATCTGTGATACAGCTCTGCAAAAAAAAAACCCAAAAAAACCCAAACAACTCAGCAAAACATGCTCTGGGAATATAGATCTGGAAAAGCCTTTGGAGGCTAAATGAGGTTTTCATAGAATGTGCTCAGCTGCATTGAAGTAGTGGAGGTCGTGCTGTGTTGAAGATCATTCAGTATTTGAGGTATTATTTCATATTTGTCATAAGTATTCACCTACTGCTTGCCTTCAGAAAGTATTTTGGCACTGTAGCTTGGTAATGTCCTTCCCACCCCCTTCCAATGCCTTTTATTTTAGGAATACTGAGAGTTACATGGGCTTTAGGCAGGAATTTACTCTGCTTTTGGTACCACAGAAACAACAGTTTTGTGCCTGGAAGACTTGGAGTTTTACTCTTCTGGAGCACTAAATCTCAGTCTTAATTTTTTTTAATGCTGAAGATTTGAGCCTAGTAAAATGTGTGTAGATCTAGTGAAATACACTCAAAAGGATGGTCATGATAAAACACAGACTTTTTGTTGTCTGCTGACTTTGGTAACTTTAAAAACCAGTTCTAATCTCTGTTGGGTGGGATTAATTTCTGTGCAGGTGTGTGAGTGTTTCCTCAGGGAGCTGCATTTGGGGCTTCCCTTGTGCTGGACCAAATCTTTCCCATGAGACTGACCAAGCAGTGATGCTTCTTAATACTTATCAATGAACATTGAAGCCTTGCAGCTCCTTAGCAGAGAAAATGGTGCTGAACTGTGCATTGATTGTGTAGGTGTTAAAAAAAAATCTTAGTTTCTGACTTTAGCTACGTGGAAATCAGCTTTTGAGGTACAAATAAATTGTTTTTAAACAGCTGTGTGAGAACAATCACCTTCTCTGCAAGCTTATTGTTTACCCAGTTGCATTTTGCTGGTTAGAGGTATTGAAAAAGATCTCTCTGATCTCATATATATATAAAAATCAACCACCAGTTCAAAGAGAATTGGTGAAATCTGTGACCCACTTTTGGTGGAGTAAGAATTGATCTGGTGAAGACTGATGGAAACAAGGCTTGTAACCAAAATCTGGCTTTAAAGTAACTAGTCGCCACTTTCAGATTTTGAGACCATTAGAAAAGCTTCTGATGTGTTATTTAGTGGAGAAAAAAAGTCAGTGTAGTTGAGTGCATCTTGTGGAGCACCTGGAAGCCAAACACTGATTAATAAATCAACTCTAAATGTGTATAGAATTGATGTGATTGATTTGCTCATGGTAAAAGCTCAACATGTGGCTTGAGAAAGTGGAGTTAAATATTGTCACTTCAAATTATCACAGGAATTCTTATCAATTCAGTGAATGGCTTGGTGTGACATGGGATTACGTAGTTCTGTGGGTCTTTTTGTTAGGAAGTCATGGGCTGTATCAGAAACTGCTTTGTCACAAATTCACAGGTGGTGATAGCAAAAGGAGCAGAATTATTTCCCAGTTGATTATTGTATGAGCACTGGAATGAACAATTGGCTCCTCTGTGGTGAACAGACTTCCACCTGCATTTCTTTCGTGACCTTCTGCTGTGTTTAATCTCCTTAAGACCTCTTAAGTCTGAGTATTTTTTGATAACTCCCTGCTGCCAGGTCAGAGTGGTGGTTTGGGGGCCTGGGGGTGATTCTGTGGGAGCTCTGTGGATGTCACAGGGCACAGGAATGTAAATGTAACTTTCCTAAAGCATTTCACTTGTCACTGGCTCCCACGGTGAATCTTTTTTGTGATTCCCTTCTCCTGGGGCTTTAATCATGGAGCAAGATCAGTGTCTCATTTCCTGTTGTTCTGTGGGAACCCAGGCTCTGCTGGCAGCCCCTGCTCAGTTTGTGAACTGCATGTAACAGGGACTTGGGTTGTTTTGCATCATGACCTGCTCCCCTTGCTCTGTGTAAGTCCAGATTTATTGATGTGAAAGTCTAAGAAGGCAAAAGAGTCAAAAAATACCGTCAGACAGAGGACAGCAGTTCTGGAAGGAGCAGGGAGTGCAGCTCACCTTTCCTGTGGCATCCTTGGCATCCATGTCTTCATGAGAAGTGCTGGATAGTGGAAATGGGCCAGGCCACACCTTTGCAGCAGCCCCACTGAGGGAAAGGGACTTTAGAGTGACAGATTTTTGCTTTCATAACATTTAGCTTTGTTAGTTTTGCTTCACGAGTGATTTATGAAGAGCTTATGTAACACCTGACATTCAGCACAAAGGGAAAACTCCCTGCAGAGGTGAGGGGAGTCCAGTTTAGTTTGTTTGCTTTGTGCTACATTGGCAAAGACAGATGATCCAAAAGCACAGTGAAAGTCAGGCCTGGACATGCCAAGATTTTCTAATCACTGGTTTGCTGTAATAAAACTTGATCTTGGCAGCTTGTGCTGCTGCTTAGACCTGATGAGAAAACTGAGCAAAAAGGGAAAATGAGGTTCTCTTATCATGTTATAAATTAGCCTTGCTGAGTGTAATCTGTTTACCATGAATCCTCCTTGAGAGCACACCTTTCTCCAGTGAATAATTTGGTTTTGCAGATGTGTTTATTTTCAGAAATGTCCTCATGTCTCCTGAACAAATACCACTGATTAATAATTGATTCCCGTTAAAAAGAAGAGGCTTTTGATTGGAGCATAAGAGGAACTTCAAAAGCAAAAATATCAATATTAGTGGAAGCTGCTCTCTTAGAATTGCTTTCTATTCTTCTATGATTAGTTGTTTGTACTAGACTCACATTGCAATGCCTGATTTCTGACTGATTGCTTTAATTTTCTTTCCTCAGGGGAAGGCAAAGAAGAAATCTTGAAAGTTACTTTTGAAGAGCTGAGACAAGCTGTAGCTTTGTATGCTGCAGCCATGAGGAAGATGGGAATAAAAGTAGGAGACAGAGTTGTAGGTGAGTAATTTTTCTCGAGGGACAGAAGGTGGAAGGTTTTTTTCCTTGAAATGTGCAAGTGAGTGGTCAGAGTTACAGAAACATGACTGTGAAATAGTGTTTCACAGAAAACTTCACATAAACATTCTGAAGAAAAGGCTCTTGTGCTGCTGTATTTACACTTGTAGGAAATGCATTTCTAGAGGGAAGGAACCTGGATTAGCCTGCAGATTCTCTAGCCCTGAAGGGGGAAGGGAAATCCTTCATTCACCAGAGTCTGCTTCAGAAACACTCTGTGGAAGCAGAGGTGGTGGAGACTGTGAGCTTTGAGTCACAGGGTGGGTCTGGCAGATTCCTCTGGGAAATGATGGTCCAAGGTTGGTTGTCCTGGTGCCAGTGGCAGTTCCTGACCCTGTGAACTTGTCCTGCCACCAGAATGGGGACAGTGAGCAGCTGCTGGGCCAGAACTCCTCAGGTCACCAGTGCAGAGGGTAGAATTGAAACCCTGTGATCCTTTTGGCAGCTCCCCACATCTTCTGCAGCAAAATTTCCTGTCAAGAGGTTGTCATGTGTGTTTTTCTGTATAAACAGGCTTTTGTCCTGTTCAGCTTGTCCAGTGTGCAGCCTAGGCTTGGAAAGGAGTTACATTTATTTTGAAATTGCTGGGTTTGATCTTCCAGCTGAGCTGCTTCACCTCTGTTTTGTGTGCTCTTTAATTTGTCAGTGAGGTGCAATATCCTTGAAGCTCCTTGGCTCCTGCTGTTTGTATCACTGTACTGCTGGAATACCATGTTCTTTGAGCAACACTTGGCCGTTATCCTAAATAAGTGTGTAAAATCTTACATGATGCAAACCCACAGTGATGAAACTCTTGGATTAATTTTCTGCATGCTACAAACTCGAACCAGTGTCTTGAAAACCAAATTTTAAAACCACAACTATGACCTGGAAATGTCAATCTACTCAGTAGAGCTCATTCCTTGCATATGGTGTGAGTCTGCTCTGGAACTGGCAGTCAAACATGAAATTATCACAGCTGGTGGCTTGATTTTTAACACAGAATTAAAGCTAAATCCTTAATTAGGTATTCACCATACAGTGAAGTTGAGAAGGCTTGTCTGAATGAAGATGCTCTAATTTTATCTCAGTTTTCAACCTTAATGCTGTCATGTTCATCTCTGACCATTTCTTGAGCAGCAAGAGCAGGGAAAATGTGCTCTGTAGCTGGAGAAAACATGGTCTTGAAATGTAGCTGTAGCCTGTGCTAATAATCCTATTACACTTTTAGTTACAGTTCCTTTCAGTTAATGACTGTCTTGTCTAGCACTGCAGGCTGGCTGATTTTTGAATTTCTTGTTTTGGTGGCTGGCTCGCCTCTCATTTAAATTAAAAATCATGGTTGATACTTTGTTTAAAGTATTAAAGTCACTTCAGCTACTTCTATAGGGTCTCAACTTCTTTCCTATGTTTCTCTGCTGTGCCAGAGGATATTGGCAGTCACTAATTTTGCAGTCAGAGGCTGAAGCTTCCCAAACTGAGTTGAGGAAGAGGCATTAAGTGTTGGTTGGGGAGCCTGGAGTCCTACACCCTCTTGTGGTATCAAAAAATTGGCAAGTTTTGCAGAGCCTGAGTCCACAGGGATGTAATTTGTCCCAAAATTTAGAGCAGATGGCAGAGGGAAAGGCAATTCTCACTGTGGTTCATAGTAGTAACACAGGGCACGCTTCTACTGCTGCTGAAAAATCAGTTTTTAAATAGAAAGGAGATATTCTATGAACTTCATTACAGCTGCCTAACATACAGTCAGCCTGTCAGGTTCTGACACCCCTTGTTGACACTTTCTCTTAAAATCTGAGCTGTTAGAATTACACATGAGACTATTACTGTTGTTTTCCTGTGGATTTCATCTCCAGGCTTTGCTGCCTCTGAGACAAGGCTGCTTTAACTTCTCATTATGCTTAACATACCCCCTAGTTTGTTCAATACAATTTATGGTTGCATCATGACAGTAATAGTATGTTGAAGCTGGAGGTGGGTGAGTGTGGGTGGACTGGCAGTGGTGTCAGCACTTCTTCAGCTTGATTTTTATTCCACTCTTCCCTTTCCATCACTGAGAGCACTTAATAGTGAACATAATTGAAGCAGATGTGTTGTGAAGCATATTTCTTCCTCTAAAGAAGTCTTGCAGTGCTGTCAGTGATGCTTGAACAGTTGGGAGAGGCACAGAATACCTCCTGCAAGCTGCCCAGATCCATGCATGAGGTACTCCTGCTCTCCCACTGCCCATCTGTTTGGTCAACAACAATGCCTAAAATCGGAATAAAATACAACTGGGAGGATGTTTCTCCTCTCTGGGTAGGTTGTTTCTACTCTGTAGAAACCCTGTAGCCAGCTTTGCTCTGTTATAACAGTTAAAAACAATCTACTCTTCCCCGTGCCTTCACACAAAAACATCCTCAACAAAACATCAGTGAGTTACATTGTCTAAAGCTGGTGTTTTATCTATAGCAACTGTATTAGCCCCGGTTGCTTACGTGGGTTTTAAAGCCAGCTTTGTAAGGAGATTAGTGGGGCTGCTAATAGTTTCAGGCCACAGTTAATGTTGGGCAGGGTGGCCACTTGCAAGTCCTACAGGAGTATTGAATGCTGAAAAGGGAAAATGGGAGTCTGGTCTCTGAATTCTGTTCAGTTTGAGAGCTGTTGTACTTCAATAATGTTCATTAAAGACATTGAGAAGATATTTTAGTTGCTGCTCCCTATTTTCTTCTTCCTGATGTGTTCTCTCAAGGCTCAGACAAAGCCTTTGATGCAGGTTTCAAATTCAGTTGTTGATTTTTTTTTTTGTCTCCATGCATAACTGAATATTTGGGTACCTCTTTTTTTCTTTCCAAGAGGAAACCTTTATTAAATTTATGGAGGCATTAGGTGCTTGCATGGAGTGTGTTCTCAGCACGCTGAGCAATCAGACTTTTACCATAGTTTTCAGCAGAATTATATCAAATTTTTGGACTACAGTTTTTACCTATCCTGTTGGTGAAGTGCTGCAGTGTAAATGAAACACATGTAAGTGTAATCTTGGTGTGTGCTAGATTAAGCAAATAGCAACTGACAGAAAATGCTGAGGCACTTAGTCCTGAGCAGATCAGGCTCTAAGTGCCTCTTAAAAAGAATCCAGAAAGTGTTTTTAAAATGCACTTGTCCTGCTTAGAGACTTCACAGGTTTTATGTCAGGTAGAGCTTTCATTTCTCTGTTTTTGTGGAGATTATACTTTTTATAAGTCAGGAGTGCTGTTGGACCCTTTTGTGTCATACCCTGATATTCCTGCTTGATGAGTTCCAGTGTTTTGAGCCCTTTATTCAGTTGCTTTTCTAGTTGACCCGAAGCAGGAAGATCCTTTTCTTTCTGGTAACAGAAGGTGGTTTCCACCTTTCTTACCATCTTCAAGAAAGGAGTAAGGGATGATGCAGAGATGGAGAAATACCTCCTGTAGCCTTTCCTGTGCTGACAAATCCTAGTTTTGATCCTTAACAGAAATATTATCTTAAGGAACATGGAGGCTCTAGTTAAATCTATGAGCAAACATGATAAATATTTACATCAGCAGTACCATTATTCCTGTATAATACAGAACTTCTGTGCACAGGTCACAGCTCTGTGACTCCTGCCTGATGTTAATCCAGCTGAAGAAATTGCCTTTTTCATCCTCTTTGTCAGCAACATTCCTGTTTCTCCAGTTTTAGGCGCTGGGGACCTGTGTCAGCCCACTGAGGAGTGTGCTGGTGTCTCCAGGGAGCAAGAACCTTTACCTGCAGTTGTGATCAGCTTGAGGATCCCAGATGTGGGAGGAAAAAAAAAATTTACTTCTAAATGAGAATCCAGTTGTAATCAGACTGGCAGGAGGAGTAGTTTGTGTCATTTAGCTGTTGAGAGAAAAGGAACATGAGCCTCAACACTGCTGTGCTGGGAGGATCTCCAGCCAGAACAGACCCAAATTTTTCTCTGTGATGGTGTTGGGATAAATCTCTGAGATCCCAGAGAGCAGGAGGGTGAAGGCACAGAAATGCAGAGTCAGTTTCTGTGCATGTTTTGTACCTTTGGGCACTTTTGGCTGGTATCCTCCAAAACTCAACCACCACCTCAAAGGCAGCTGACAAATAAAAGTAATGATTTAATTGTCTCACAATAATTCAAGACCTGTGGTCTTGCCTTGAGGGCTTTTGTGTGGAATGGTGAAAAGGAGAATTCCTTAGGACAGAACTGAAGGTTGTAAATAAGTAACAACTGCTCCAAAGCACGAGGAGAGATTTCAGTTTGCCTTGCACTTTGGCCCCCTGATGATCCCATCCAAGAAATGCTCAGTGGAAATATTTGGCATCAATTAAAGATCTGCTTTCGTCACACAAAATGACATTTTGGTCTGTTCTGATTCATATTTTTCAAATTATTTAGGGAGGAATATTCGTCTTACAAGAAAAATCACTGAGATTTTGGGATACTGTGCCTTGTATAAACCTTGACCCCAAAGGAAAAATAGCAATATAAATAATGCTTTTATGGCCATGAGCTTTTGCTGCTCTTTATGTGCTGAAGAACTTCACTGAACAAACCACTATAAACTGTAGGCAGTTCTAGGGAGTCATTTATATCTTAACATAGCATGAGGCTTTTATTCACAGTTGTGTGTTTTCTAGAAATTGTTGGGCTTAAGTCATAATGCTGTTTAAAAGTTACTGCTCCCAAAAGCACAGCAGCTTTCAGTAACTGCAGTGGTACTGCTGGTTTAAGAAACTGATCTCACCGATTTTTGCATGAGGAAGAATTTCAATTTGATTTTAAAGCTCACTTTGTAAAAAAGTTGAAAAAGGGTGGATTTATTTTCAAGCAATGTAGAAAAACCTCACAAAAATCCATCTTGATACCCTCCTTGGTAATATTGATGTCACAGATCTTAACAGCAATTTCTGCTATCTCAGTTCCTGAAATGTACATCCATAAATATCCTTCTTTGAGAAGTGCCTGGCTCTGGTGAGTTTTTGCTGTCTGTAGATACTTGGGGTGCACCTGCAGGCCAAGATCTCAGTGCCCACCACTGCCTGGAAAACATCTTTATTGCCATTTAAGTTTTGCTTTCAAATACAGAATTCTAATTAGATATCAGAGTACTGTAATTAGGCCCATCCTGTGCTTTTTTTTAAAGTACTTGGACATCTTTTTAGTTGCTTAAGAAAGGTGATCTGAAACTCCAGAACTCTGATCCAGCTCAGTGTAGTTTGTGAATTCCAGTTGCATATTTTCATTTGTGGGCTGGATTCTGAGCAGTGCAGAGTCAGACTCAGCCACCCAGCACCTTCTGGAGAGTTGCTCAAATTGAGCTCACTGAAACTAAAATCTGACTTTCTTGACATTAATTTATTCTGTGTGTCTTGATAAATTGAATTGAAATCTTGCTGCAAGCTAATGAGAGAAACCTGAAGAGCCACATTTGTGTGGGAAGGTTCCAAGGCTTGTCCCACTCTGTTACTCCCTTATCAGCTGAGACACTGGTTTTGCTTGTTTGTGTTCGAGATTCTGGCAGTGTCTACCAGACAACATTTAGCTTTGTGAGGCTGAATCTCTGCTCTTGAGCTATTTATAATCTTTCCTTGCAGATATTGGTTCTTTCTCTAATGGCTGTTCCTGCAGTCTTGTTCCATTCCCCTGCATAGTCTTTGTGTACCCTAATCAATCACTGATTTTCTCTCCCAGTTACTCTTTTCAGTGTGCTGCCCTCTTAGCCTGAAAGACTTATTAATTAAGCAGGCACACTTGTAAATTTGGAATAATACTGTAGATAAAATCCTGGATATAAATATTTTTATAAATAGATTTATTACTAATTCCTTGTGTAACTGATTCGGCTTCAAGGTACGACATCGATTGCGTGGGAAACATCAAAGGATGCTTCAGTCTGGGATTTTGCCCTTTTAAATCCCGTTTCCTGTCTACATGATAGTTTTATTGTATTATATAGATTATTTTCTTAGTGTTGCTCCATCTCTAACCACCCACCTCTGCCCCAGGTTACCTACCCAACAGCATCCACGCGGTGGAGGCGATGCTGGCCGCCGCGAGCATCGGTGCCATCTGGAGCTCCACATCCCCAGACTTCGGCATCAACGTGAGTAACCTCGGTGCCTGTGCACCCTCGCTGTGCCCCAGACAGACTCCAGGGTGATGAATTCAGGTGACAGATGGGTTTTGTTCCCTCCAGTCCTGCTGCCACCTCCTGGCACAGCCGAGCACTCTGTGGCTTTTCCAGCTGCACCAACCCGCTCGCCCTGGCTTGTCACTGCTGATTTTCAGCTCGGTGGGTTGAGTGCCTTGAGCTACTCGCTGTTGGGATATTTTTAGATGGGCTCCGTGGTCTTGGTGAGCTTTTATTATAGTAAGTATGCAAATGAGCAGCAGTGCAACAGAGTTGTTTGAGGTTTGGCTTTTCTTCCCAAATCCTGCTCCAGGTTGCTCAGCCATGCTCAGGTTTCCATACTCTAATTTCTTTGCCTCCTTTCCCAGCTTGGTTGGTCTTCTCCACAACAGTGAGGAATTCCATGCTAATATCACTAACCTGATGAACTATTTTTAGTGTCAAAATAAATGCTGTATGTGAAATTATGACACCCAAACAGATACTCCCTGGAAGCTTTGGGAGTATATTCTGCTCTGTTTGGGAAGTTTTTAGCAGACATCAACAGAGCTAAATCACTTCTAATAGGGGTATTGAACCTTTCTTATATCTAAAAGTTTACATATGAAAAATGAAATTTTTTTGAATTGCACAGTGTGGAGAACAGTGTTTTTAGATAAAACCCTCAATTTTTGGTGTTTAACCCTGGGAAAATGTATGGAATAATCATTCCTGGATTAGCACTAGAGGGCAGCAGCATTCCACGTCCTTATGCTTGAGGATGTATCGTTGGGGAAAAAAAAATGATTAAAAAAATCATTACAGCATGTAATGATCAATCTGTTCTACAAATATTTTCTGCTTGCTCAGAAAATGATGGTGTGGAGTATTTTCTGTGCAATGTGATTCGATCTCTTATCTGGGGGAAGATTGTTCACTTTACTTGCATTACAAAGGGCTGGTGTGTTTTCTGTCCATGTTGGTGTGCTGTTGTTTTCAGTGCCCAGCTTTTAGTTTTTTTTGTGATAGCTTTTTAATGAAACTCGGCCTTGGAGCTGCAGTGCCATCAATATCATTTATTTTCCTTTTGGCAGCGTGTGTTGGCATGAATTCAAATCCTAAAGTCCTGAGAGAGATCCTGAGCAGAGGCCCTCAGAAACATTGCCTTCCACCCTGAGGAAAAGCCATTCCTCCTCTTGTGAAGTTGCATTACTCCTGTTATTATATTAAAAAAAATACTTTTGTGCTGGGAGAAACAGCACAGCATTTCCAACACATTTGAAGTCCAATTGTGTGTGTGTGTGTTTTGTGAAGCTCAGAAATGTCACTCCTCTGAGCTGCCTACACACTGCAGGCTCTGAATGCCATCCCTCCCAAGGCTTCCAGCCTTGAGGAAGTCTGCTGTCAGAGAACCACTGAGCTGCCTCCCACACACACACACACAGAGCCACTCTTGGCAGCTGCTGCTTCATCTCTCTGCTCCCTGCTATCCCTTCCCAGAAATTAATGGCAGAGTGATGGCCTGTGCACAAGGAATGGTTGGATTTGTGAGTTTATAAAGAAGCTCTGCTCACAGAGCCTTTGGTGAGCTCAGTGCAGCTCCATTTGTGGGGCTCTGCACATTTTTTTTGGACTGAACTTGGAGGCTCGTGGAGTAGAACGAGCCATATCTGCCACACCTGAGCTTTTTGTGGAAGGAATTCCTTGCTGAGCCATCTGGTTGGATTAAAGTTCCAGTGTAGCAATTACATGTTCCATCTGTTTGTATTGCCTTTGTATCATCTCAGGCTGCCCAGTGGGATTGGATCCTGCCAGTGCTAATGAATCTGACTGGGTGTGTTAGCAGGTTTGGTAGGGCCCTGAGAACTGGAGACATCTCTGCTTCTGATTTGCACTTCTCTTCACATTTGACTCTTCTCTTTAGAGCACCCTCAGTGCTTGTTGGTCTTAATTTTGAACCACCAGGCAGGGTGGAGATGGGCTGTGTGTGCTCTGCACTCAGCATGAGGGTGTGCACACACACAGAAATGCACACAGCATGTGTGGGGCTGCTTGCTCTGTTCCTGGGAAATGCTAAAAAGGAGGAGGTGTGAGAATATACCAAAGAAGCAGGAAATTTGACTTCATACTCCCTTAGAGAGTATTAATTTAACCTCCATTTTTTGTTAGGTAACACACTAGGGACTTCTTGAAAACTACTTCTGGCATTTCACAGATTCTGGTGACTTTTTTGTTTTCTTTTAAAGTAATTGATAAATTTGAATGTCAGTGCGTTGTCACTGTGTTTTCTTATAATATGAGCAAGAAAAAGGAAATACAAGATGGAAAGCTGTTAAGTGACATTCTCAGCTAATAAATTTCTATTTAGCCATATCTCTATACCTTACCTGTGGTTTCCTGAGGAGACAGCATGGAGAAATTGTCAGGACAGGACTCCTGTCCTTTTGCAGCAGATTTTTTTGCAACGCTGAACAGCCCAGCTTGGAAAGGAGCTTAACAGAGATGAGTTGATTGTGATGTTTTTGATTTCATCTTCTGATTTGCCACTAATTTGTTTCTCATTTTGGCTGCAGTGTAGAGGGCAAAATAGAAAACAAGAAGAATAAAGAATGCTGGGAAGAATATGCAGATGACTCAAGTCTGATTTCTGCAGCATGATCTGGGAGATTGTTCTTGAGCACTTAGCTGACAATTTTACAGTATTGTGTAATCTTGTAGTCCCTAATGCTTCAAGTAATGGAGCTAGAGAGGTTTGAACATCAGTGTGCTGAGAGCTTTTATTGAAAGGATTTGCTTCTTGCTGTTGAATACAAAGAGATCCATTTCTGGTAGGCTGCTGCATGCAGTGTACATGGAAAAAAAGTAAATGCCAGAAGGGTTTTAATCTCAAATAGGATGATAGCTGTGGTAAATTTGTGAACACAGTGTAAGCTGGAGGAGACACCTGAAAATTTAGCATTTGAATGTGTTATGCTGCAGAGATTCTAAAGGAGCTGTGGTGCCTTTTGTTGGTAGTCTGTGTGTGTTCAATAACAATTTATTTTGCTAAAAACCACTGGCTTGGTTTCCTTTGTTAATAGTGGCAGAACAAAGCTGCCAGTTCATGTGGGGACCCACCTCACCACGTAAATTCCTCTCCCCCAAGGCTGGTGTTTGTTCCCCCAGCCCTGGTGCTGCCAGAGCAGCTGCAGGTGCAGCCAGGAGTCCTGAGCACCTTCCTGGACACCAAGTGCCCAATTCCTGCTCACATCACAGCTGCTGGTCCTCTTTGCATGACTCTAATCTGACTCCAAGGTGGTTTTTTAGCTGTTTAGAACTTTGTGAGCTTGGCCCTTGTGTAGAGAATGTTCTGTGATCCGTGGGGGGTTTTATCATGGGTTGATCTGTTTGGGGGTCATTAAATAGATTGTAACAATCTATTTAATGTTGTGCAATAAATTGTCGTGCTTCAGAGATCTTGTGTGAATGAAAGACAAGCAGGCAGTCTTTTAACAACTCTCCTGTCAATTCTTGTCCTTATCCCTTGCTTGTTTTTAAATTTGCATTTAGCACCCACTGAAGTTTCCTACTGTAGCAGTTAATTTCATATTTTTAACACATTTTTCTCTTTATCCCTAGGGTGTACTGGACAGATTTTCCCAAATTCAGCCTAAGCTCATCTTCTCAGTGGAGGCTGTTATATACAATGGCAAAGAACACAACCACTTGGAAAAGCTGCTGAGGGTGGTAAAAGGTATTTCACTGCATCCCACCTGCTCTGTGGCTCTGTGAGCACTCAGAGCCTGCCCTGCCACTGCTTGTTGTTGTCTTTCCTTCTTTATGGTGGCCACTGAGGCTTTCAGAACAGATTTGGGTAAAAGCTGAATGGTCTTTTCTGTAATTTTAACAGTTTTCTGCTTGTTTAACTTTAGTAGATCATCAGAAATTAGCCAGCTGTAGAAGCAAGGGGAGCAGGGGCTGATGATGGTGTTTTTAAGCTCAAGCAAAGTGCTGCTGAAGACAAATGCAGAGGTATTACAGCACTAAAGCTTGCAGATTTACACATAAAAAGCTGGCAGCACTGAGGAAATTACATCTTGGGTAACAATTCAGTCCTCTGGGGTTTCAATACTCAGTGCATCAGAATTATTTCTGTTACTTAATGCATTACCCTGTATGATTTAATCAGGCAGAAAAGACCTTTGCTTATGTAATTGAATGTAGGAAATAATTGGTTTTTTTTCCTTCTACCAGGGCTTCCAGACCTAAAAAAGGTGGTGGTGATTCCATATGTATCCTCAAGAGAAGCCATAGATATTTCTAAGATTCCAAACAGGTATTGGGGGCACTGCTGGGCACAGAGGTGATCTTACACATGGGTTGGGGTAATGCTTTCAGAAAGTTTTGAAACATTCTTTTTTTTTTTTTTTTTTTTTTTTTCCCTTCCTTCTTGTGCAGTGTCTTTTTAGAAGACTTCCTTGCTACTGGGAAAGGAGACCAGCCTCCCCAGCTGGAATTTGAGCAGCTGCCTTTCAACCATCCTCTCTTTATCATGTATTCCTCAGGCACCACAGGGGCACCAAAATGCATGGTTCACTCAGCAGGGGTATGTCCTCCCTCCTGGGGCTGCACTGCCTGTGCTTAACTGCTTGGGTTACATTTCTCCTTTAACAGCGTCACTCCCTGATGTGTTTTAAGGAAAAAAAAAATTGATTGCTGACAGTTTTTCAGCAACTTGACAGTGTTAGTGGCTATTTGAAAGTGAGTGTGGATGGGTAAGGATATAAAATATTTTGGTTTGGAAATCAGTGTGGAGACCTTTCAGATTCCAGGGGTTTCCTGGGAGCAAGTGTCACTCACAAAAGCACCAGAAGTGGCCTGACTGTCAATTGAAAAAGAAAAGCCAAAGAACTTGAATTAGATGTTTGCAAGTGATTTTTTTTTTTTGGACATTGTTAGCTTGAGGCCCATAAGAAGCTTGTAGTTTTTATTACCTGGATATTTTTTTACCCTGAACACTACTTCATGTTTATCAGTTTAGAGTATGTCATCCTCATCAATCCTTTAAGGAAGGAAGCCCGAGAGAGTTGGAATCTCTTTGAGTGTAGGTTTTGCATTGAATGGAAACTGCTTGAGGCAGTGTCTTGTTGTGGCTAAAGATAATATCTGATATTGGTGCCAGAGTGACCCTTGCTCACATACTTTACACTTGCTGTAAATGTTCTAAAGTTCTTAAAGTGGAGGAAGTGACTGCAGCAGTGTTGGAACTTTAATTCTGCTATAATCCTTAATAAAAGGCAGTTTTTTCCCCATTTAAAGCAGGCAGGATGCATTGCTTACAGCACTTGTACCAATGTGTATAAATGGAGCTGCACAACTCTTAGCCAGAGTCCCTCATTGCTGCTGTTTGCTCTGCAGGTCAGGATGAGCATCCTGCAGGGCTGGGTTGGCCTGAGGGCAGGATCCTTTGATGCTGTGCCCCCAGTGTGTGTGTTCTTGCCTCTCTTTGATGGCAAAGACTGGAGGATTTGCCCACAGACAAATCCCCTGGTGCCTGTAAACACTCTGCTTTATATCTCATCACTCAGCAGGAGATGGTACCAGGCAGCACATGGTGTACAGAATGGTCCCTTTGGGACACAAACCCAATGTTTGGGAAGAAGAAAGGAGGTGGGTTTTGAAGTTTGACAGCTGTTTTGAAGCTGTGCTGGCTTTAGACTGGTTAAATACTTGCAGAGGTGGATTAGCAAAAAAAAACAGGGGAAGGTGTTTTTTTCAGTGATGGGTGATAAACACTAGAGATCAAAAATAGCTCTAGATCAGACAATAGGATTTTTCTTCTGCAAACTTCTTTCTTTTCCCATGTTACCTGTGTTAGCTTGCCCTGAATCATGACTCTAGTCTCCAGCTGAGTCATGTACAGAGCTACCTTAGAGTTTAGGTCAGGCTGGGGAGGAGAGCAAGTGATGGATGGATGAATAAGATGTTTTTTTGTGGTGATTCTGTTCCCACTGAGCAATTCTGTAGTTGTGGTGCAGGATGGTTTTTCTCCTGGTGCTAACAGCAAATGGTTGCATTAGGGACCTCAGTGTTTGAATAGGGCCTACAAAGTCCATGCAAACAAATCCTCAGATGTCTTTTACACACTTTATTGGGTTTGTCTGTTTGTTCTAGGCTTAATCTTGTTTCCACTGGAATTAATAGGATGATTTGCATTGATTTGATTAAAAAAAAAAGGCAGAATTGGCCTACTGTCTTTGTTTTATTTTCCAGCCTTAGTTTAAACCAAGTGTGTTTCTGGTAGTGAAGACAGCAAGAAGAGATGACATTTTGGTGAAGACATTTAAATTATTGTATTTATAGCATGTTCCAATGCTGGTTTGTTACTGTACTGATTTTAGATGGCAACAGGCAGCCTACTTTAAATTCACAACTCAGTTTATCTAATTCTGCAGTATGTTTCTGCTCTGTTTTCTTGCTACACAGTGGAATGAGATACATAAATAAAGAAAATGAAGCCAGGTCATGGGAGATGGTTTTAAAAATGGTGGCTCTGAGGAGTAGGCTTGGTTTTTATTGATCCTGGAAGCAAAGCTGTGTGATTTTGACCAGTTTGGTGTGTTGCAGAAAGATGTTAGTGGTTGTTGTTCTTTAGTCCTAAAAACATTGAGGCAGGGTGAAGATCCATTCCTATCAGGCCCCTTCCCAGTTGTTCCATGCTCCCAGCTATCTAAGGAGAGAATTTTGAGATAAAATCCCCTTCAGTTCACATCTCTCCATCTCAAGGACTTGCAAGGCTTGGTCTTAAACCCCTGCACTGCTGCAGATTCCTCGTGTAGGTGCAGGCAGATCACTCTGAGGCTGTTTCCTGCTCAGATTCTCCTGAGCCCTGCTGGAGAGCTCTGCTGCTCCGAGGAGCTGCTCCTGCTCCTCTCAGCTCAGCCCTGCTTTGGAAATCCCTCCTGGGGCTCAGCAGCAGCTGTTCCTGCTGCTTCCTGACGCTCCAGATGCTCAGCACTTCACCAGCCCTGCCTTGGTCCTGAGGAGAGGACCCAGTGAGTTTTATCACATCTGGTGGGAAGTGATAAATGCTTGGGGGTTTATTTGGAGGGTCATAAAAGTCCTATAAACAAGCTGGGCCTATAAATTAACTCAAGAGAGCGTTTTGGGCTGTGAGTTTAGAGCAGCTCTGCCTCCTCCCAGAGTCCTTTTGTTTCCAGCCTGAGATATATATGAGGTTTTGCAAGGGAAATTGTTCATAGCCTGTACCTAAAACCATTGTTAAAAATCCCCTTTTGGTTCCCAAAACTGTGAAGTAGCCAAAACTAAAGGAAGGAAAAAAGAAAACCAGTATTTATATTAATTGAATATGACTTTTAATTTTGCTATTTTGTGTGGCTCTTTCAGAATCTCCTGCAGGGACAATGTGCTTTCCTTTATAAATGCAGTAATTACGTAAACACCTGCAATTCTTTTTGGCAGCCCTTACTGATTCAGTTTTGACACAGTGTTTCTAAATCCCCATTTTTTGGGTGGTTTTCAGCTGCAGAAGGTGGCAGCTGTAGCTAGATGGCAGCGTTGTGACAGCTGAGGGGGTTCAAACAGCAGTAGGTGAATTCAGACCTGGTTCCTTTGAGCAGCGAAGTGAAAATAAGATTTAATCCTTTATTTTTATTTAATGTTTTCTGCTTTTTCTTCCGAAGCATGTGCCAACTTTATGACTCTCCTTTTTCATTTCGAATGTTTATCTGTAATCTGTTTTCTTTCAGTGTAAATCTTGTTTCATGCTTATGAGGCTCTTAATATTTTCACTATAACTCCTTGCATAAATGCAAAAACCATTTTTTATTTTAACATTGGCTACATTAATTTGTCACTGCAGTGAAGTGACTTAATGAAGTAGTCTGTAAATTTATTTATCCTAGCCAAGTTCTGCTTTAATGGTGATCAGGAAGGTGGTTTAGCAGCATTTCCAACAAAAGGAAGTAATACATTTCAGGACATTATTAATATTGATGCTCTGAGCAGTGAGACATTTCACATTTCTAGTCACTCCAGTGTTTACAAGAGATCTCTACTGTCAGGCCTTTTGTCTCCTCGATGTTAATAGATAAGATAATTTGGACTCATGGTGCTAATGTTCAGTAGCTGCTGCAGTTTATGGCAGCCCTCAGTCCTTCAGTCCTCCCATTGCCCAAATACATCCAAAATGAAACTGTCAGAGGGCTTCTCTTGGAAAAATCTGATTGCTTAAAGCCTGCTGTTTAAAATTAAGGTCTGCATGGAGTGCTCTGCAACTCTGATGTCTGTGTGTGGAGTTGGAAGGGAGTTGTTTATTCCGTGGAGTAAAAGTGATGTGCAGTGGGAATTGCTGAGGTCTAATGAGAGAGGCTGGAAAGTTGTGTGAGAAAATGGAGAATGCAATTGCTGCTGCTGCTGTAGATAGGCCCTGGGATTTACTTCAGCTGTAGTTAAAGGAAATACTTGCTTTAATCCTGGAGTACATCCTGCAAGCTATTGACTGTGTTAGTGTTTTTTGAAGCCTTAATGTGCTGTCAGAGTTTTGCTTTTCGTTTATGTGATCTTGTGTTTTCCTTTCACTCTTTTTGCAGGGCACCCTCATCCAGCACCTGAAGGAACACATTCTTCATGGCAACATGAGCAGCAGTGATGTGATTATGTACTACACAACGGCAAGTGGGCCTTAAGGCGTTCTTAAAAACACTGCAACATCTTTTTCCTGTAAAGATAGGACAACTTTTCATACAAATCCAAAAGTACACTTCCCTATGTGTTAAATTTACTGCGAGGGATTGTCCCGCCTGAGTTAAAAAAAAATAAAAATCAGGTGAAATAATAAAATGCAACAGGGACCTTTCTGAGGAAAGGTCAAACCCATGTTAAATGTCTCTGACCTAACTGGTGAGGAAAATGGATTGATTTTTGGTCTCTTAGCTTTATTGAGCTGCCTCATCAATATCACCTGTAAATCAGATTCCACCTTCCTGCAGGGCTAGGTCATACTGGAGATGAGAATTTGTTATGTCTCTGTTTTGGTTGTGAGGAAAGAAGCTCTAAGCTTGATAAAGAAGAGGGTAAACCTCATTTGAGTTTATTTATATGGTGGGGGGTGTTTTTTTTTTTTAATGCTGTGATAAAGAAAAAATGATTCCTAAGCCTTCAGTGACTGTAGCAGTTTGAGAAGGCTGATGCCTTTCCTCATGAGTTCCCTTCTGAACTTTAACATGACTAGTCAGCTTGCAATATCTCCATGGAGGGATCATGGTAATTGCCTTGTCTCAGAGTTGTCCTGTCTCCTGCCTGGTGCTGTGAGTGCAGGGAGGTGTGGGATCCCCACCTCATCAGGTGTTTGTAGGGATCACTTAGATCAACATCCATCAGGAACATGCAGCTGAGACAGGCCTGGGACAGGGGAGAGGATGAGCAGAGCTCCAGCTTTATTCACTGATATGATCAGACAAAATCAGTGGTGTGGGTTTAACAGCAGGAGAACTTCAGGCAAGGGAAGTGGAGGGGAAGGTGGCACCTCTTGCATGGGGATTGCGCTTCAGCTTCTCCCAAGATCTGCATCAATTTATCCTTTTAGAATTCCCTGTAGCTCCTGTGCCAGCAGAGATGACAGCCCTGCTGGAGCTGCCAGGACTGCAGGCAGTGACACTCATGGAGGTTTTTCTCTCCCCCAGATTGGCTGGATGATGTGGAATTGGCTGGTGAGTGCACTTGCTACAGGAGCTTCAGTGGTCCTGTATGATGGATCTCCCCTAATTCCTTCCCCAAATGTGCTCTGGGACCTGACTGACAGACTGGGGTATGTATGCAGGGTTAAATAAAGGGTTAATGGCATTGCTCCTGTCACAGTGACCCAAACAACCTCCCTGGAGGTTCCTCTTGCTCAAGGACTCGGGCACAGCATGGCACAGTTTATCTTTTGGCTCAGCCTTGGGTGTGGGACTGCTTTTACAAATTTGTACTGAAACATTTTCTGAGAGAGGAGGAGAGACAAAGAGCTGATTGTTTCAAATTGGAGTCAGGTATTAGAATTCCAGGCAAACAAGGACTTTTGGTTCAATAGTTGTCAAGAGCAGCCTTTTCAAAAGGCAGTAATTGGGAGCAATCTGAAGAGTAATTTCTCAGCACACTCAGAACTTAGTAAATAAGAATTCTTTTTTCAAGCAGCTCAGCCTAAGATTTTAATATGGAACTTTGACTTAAAGACATAAATTGACTGGAAGGGCTCAGCAGGGCTGCTTATATTTTCATATTTTGCTTTTTAATCTGTAAGGCCTAATTCATGCTGATAAGCTGTTCAGTAAGGGGTTTAATGCCATTTTTTTTGTGCCTGAAAATGCTCTCAGCACCCTTTCTTCAAGCTTAGAGAAAAGGCAGGTAGCAGATAAACAGCTGTAAAACCCTGTGATTGCATTTAGCTTTGCACGCTTTGTTAAACTTTGATTTTTTTAAATTTATTTTGTAACTTTCCTATTTTGCACATAAGGAGTAAATTTGAATTTTATTACCAGTAAAAGGAGTGTCATTTTTAATTGATAATTAAAATTGTTTGTGGTGGAAAGTGGATGACAAAAGACTCACTTTCTGACTCTGCATGATTAATAATTTAAACTTCACTGTCTTTTGTGACATGTAATATTTAAAGACTGACATTTTCTCTCTGGCTATTAGAACTGAAGCTTAATGCCAAGTCAAAATGCTTCCAGTAAAAAAAAAAAAGGGCACAAAATAAACCCACAAACTTCAGCCATGCTTGACCCCTCATAGAAACCCTGCTAGAACAACAGGCAAAAAAAAAAAAAAATTAAAAAAAAAATTGAGAAACAACCCGGCTTATTTTTAAGCATTGTTTCCACATGCCAAAAGCAAGTGAAGATAAATGTGTCTGCATGTCTCACTTTTGTAATCTGGCGCTAAAAGCGGTGGCCATCTGCGTGCTACTTCATCATGCAGTCTGTTCCCAAGCTCACTCATATGTTAAATATGTTAAAAAAGAAAAAAAAAAACAAGGCTCCAACATGTGAAGATTACCTTATTCTCCGAAGAGGCACCACAGTTTCCTTCAGAGAGCATATTCTCAGGGTATCATCAGGATATCTCATCCTGCGTGGCGAGAATGACTCAAGTGGGCACATCCATTAATGAGCTGTGCAAGGGAATTGGTGGATGGTGACTAAATGCAGTTATGTAGCATTTGGAAGGAAATAAAGGGAGATTTGGCTCTACATGTGCTGTAGAGGAAGTGTCAAAGAGCTTAAAATAGAGAAGCATTTTGTATTCTAATGTAAAATAAGCACTGGTTTGAGGCATAGAGGGAAAGTGAGATGTTACACAAGAGTAAAAATAGTTCCCAGGGTTGGGGTGCAGGGTAACTGAGGAGCACTGGGCTGGGGGCTCTGGTGGTGGGAGGTTCCCTGCTCATGGCAGGGGTGGGAACTAGATGATCTTTAAGGTTCCTTCCAGTCAAAACCGTTCTGTGCCCCTCTGGTGCCCTTCCCACATGCTGATAAATTGCTGTGTGTACTGATGTGATTGTGCAAGGAGCCTGTTCCTGCCTGAGAGAGGAATATTCCACCAGCATGGCAAAGACAGAGATCCCCTCTTGGCAGTCTTCTCCTTGCCTGGAACAGTGTCCTACCTCCCATCCTGCCTTTGGAGATAAGCCCAACCTTGCAGGATCTTTTTTAAGCTCTTCTGGTGTTGGTACTGCCCATGCTCTGTGCACTCAGGCTGTGTCCCTTACCCTCATCTATATCTGCGTTTTCTTCAGTGTCTTTATTGCTGAAATATAAAATTAATCAGTAGAAGCCAGGTAAGAGGATTTCCTGAAGGTCAGGAGGAGCATTAAACTGGCACTTGCATTGACAGATGGAAGAAACACAGCCTTTGTTTCAAGTTTTAATTCTATTGTATTGAAGAGCTCCAAATACACTTTGCAAGGGCAGGATTAAATTGTTCAATTGGGCCAAATTTCTTGTTCATTTAGGCATAGGCAGCTCAGGCTTTCAGACTGGAAACTGAACAGGGATCTCCAAAAAAAATCACTGGTTGCTGTCCCAGACTAAAGTAATTTTTTGTCAAATTGTGCCCTGAAATGGCGAAGTTTCTGTGTAAAAGTCTCTACCAAGGCACTCTTGGGAAATTAAGTTCCATTAATAAAGTAAACATGATAACATTTTGTGATGTCTCTGGAGTGTTCTGCAGTTACAAATTCCTGTAAATGTAAGTGAATGTCTTCGTGAGATGGGAAAGCTTTGCTTAATATTTAAAGATGGAGTTAAAAGTTTCAAAGCTGCAGAGATGACATTTGATCTGACTGATTTTGATAGTTCAAAAGGATGTGCCTTGCACTTGGAAGGCTCTAAGAGGCTGCATTGTTTGTCTAATCCACATACAGAGTGTGTAACAGCCTCTCTCACTGCAGTGGGAATTGCAGGTCTTTAGAATCTTAGCAAATTTAAATATGCAAAACATGTAGATCTTTTTTTTTCTCTCTAGGATCACCATCCTTGGAACGGGTGCAAAGTGGCTGGCTGTGCTAGAAGAGAAAAATTTAAAACCATGTAAGCTTCAAAAAGCTGGTGAATCCCTTCTGTCCTCCCTCCCACCTTTCCTCTCCTGGTTCTGACTCCTTGTCTTGTCCTTTATGTAATTACTCTGGATTGTAGTGACAAATAGTCCCAAACACTTGGAAACATTCTGCCTTAACCTGTGTTGCTTTTCTCCTTTTTTTTAAGGTGAAACACACAACCTCCAAACACTCCACACTATCCTGTCTACAGGATCACCTCTCAAATCTCAAAGCTATGAGTATGTCTACAAACACATCAAAAGCAGTGTCCTCCTGGGATCCATTTCAGGTGAGGCTTTTCTGCTGCAGCATCTCAGTGATTCTCTGATTGCCTGTGCAGTTCCTTCCTGCTTGTTTGGGAAGCTGCAGCCTTTGGATCATTTGGGATTGGTTATAGTTAAAGTGGAATGAGCTGTCTTTTTAGTGCTGAGCTTTTTCTGCATAATTCACTGTGCCATAATGAAACTCAGGCACTCCAAAGTGGTTTTTGGTGGATGTTTTGGATTTTAAGTACAATCATTTATTTTGACTGGCTGTCCTTTGGGGTGGCAGGGTGAGATCAAGCAAAGAGTCTATTAACCTACAGAACATACTGTTCTGCATATAGCTGACTTTAGCAGAAAATACCTCTTGGAGAGTTCCCATTTCAGTTCTTTTGTGCCAAGTAATTGGCACTGCAGATGGATTTTTTTTTTTTTGTAGATTATATAATTAGAGAAATATCAAGCCCCCATGCTGTGCAGTTTGTTGTGAGCAGTGCTGGCTGAGGCAACTTCTGCTCAAGTTATGGTCCACCACAGCACTCCTCATTTTGCTTTGTAACAAGGACTGACTTTTTCAAAGGGCTTTTAAACTCAGTTTGATTTTTTTTAAAATGTAACTTTTCTGCTACTGAAGTTAGCTCAGACTCTGGGCTCAGTAAGAGTAGTGCTGAATCTAGAACTTGCTACTACAGACATTAATAGACTCAAATGCAGCAGCCTATTTTTGAGAAGAGCTAAGATGATTGATTTGTGTCTTAATTCTCTTCCATGAAGTCCTAAAAAGACTATAAATATTCCAGTTAAGTAAGCACTTTGACAGTATCTATTTTTCTTAAGATAACTTGTTCATCCTGGAGGCCTGGCTCCCCTCCTCCCATGCTGATCAGGTATAAAAGCTAAATAAATGCTGAGTGGAATGGCTTGACTGGTTACTTTAAACTAATGAAAACCAACAAGAAAACATTTCTAAGTTAATTCTGTAAATATCTGAAATCTGTAAGGCAGGGCCTGTTTATTTTCTCTCTCCTATAAATGGAAATTTCCTTAAATGAGATTAAAGAGGCTGTTGAAAAGAGAAAAGTTATGCCTTAAGGGATAGTTCTGCATGAAAGACATACACATATAACAAGATATATAAAATAAGAAAGAAAAAGCCTTTTATTAAAAGTCACAATATCCTGGATAATGCTGTTTGTTCTATGCAGCTTAGTGTGGATCAGAAGCTTTTGGCAAAGGTTGGCTGTTCCAGAGTTCCTATGTAATTTTTCAGGTTTACTTTTTCCAAAAAAATACTGTATATTCTCAATGAATTTCTATTTTGTAGGTGGAACAGATATAATTTCGTGTTTCATGGGTCACAATGTTACAGTTCCTGTTTACAAAGGAGAAATTCAGGCCAGAAATCTTGGAATGGCTGTAGAGGCATGGAATGATGAAGGTAACTATGATCCAAAATATTGTGCACAGGTAGAAAACACAAGAGCTAGATGATCTTGAGCAGCAAATGGGTGTAGATGTCTTTGCATTGTTGCTGTTATTTACAGAAAGGAAATGTGGAAAATACATCTTTCTTTGTCAACAGGAAAACCAGTTTGGGGTGAAAGTGGAGAGCTGGTCTGCACCAAGCCCATCCCCTGCCAGCCCACACACTTCTGGAACGATGAGAATGGAAGCAAATACAGAAAAGCTTATTTTTCCAAATTCCCAGGTATGTAATGAAGGCTTTGGATGATGCAGACTGAGGGGAGAGACAAAGGTTTATTTGCTGCTGCCCAATGCCAGCCCCAGGTGCAGCTTTGAGCCCAAATTTCCAGGTTAAGAACTCCAAGGTCTTTCCTAACATCTCACTCTGTTTTCTCACTGTGTTCTGTTTTGGATAGAGATCCAAATAAAACCAGCAAAGATCTCTGCAGAGCTCTAATCCAGTTTCACTGGTGCTTTCTTTGGGCAGATGTGCCTGTCCCAGTGTGCAGTGCCTGGCATGGCTGGGAGATGAACAGGTCAGGAGCAATCAGTTATTGATGCTGCTGCTCTGCCAGGCTGCTCCTGCCTGCAGGAGTCAATCCCAAGGGATAAATGTTGACCTGCTGCCTCATTAGCATGAGGATTAAACATATATTCAATATTTGCTGCCTCAGACATGCATATCCTGCATCCTTAGCCTTCTACAGAATAAAGGAACAGGTACCTGTGGGCCAGAGGTTTTTCTTAGTGATTGTGGAGGATTCTGCTCATCCAAGGCTTTTCCTGATGTGGCACAGCAATGCCAAAATCCCTGGTGCCTCTAGGGCAGGGATTTTTTAGGAGCAGGATCTCCAGCTGCCAGTTTTTTGCATGTGGAAACTTTTTGTTTTTTAAACAAATAGCAACAATACAGAGTGGATTCACAAGAAAAGTCTGGATGTGTAGCAGGAGATAATCATACAGGAAAACTGAGGAATGTGAAAGTTGCAGTCTGTGTTTAAACCTGACAGCAGCAAATAGAAAAAGAAATAATCTGTGTGACAGTTTTAAGACTGAAATCACTGAGGTTCTGTCTGCACCCCTTTTCTGTCTCTCTTTGTAAATGGGCTTGAGATGGTAATAATTAAGTTGGGAAATGGTTTTATGTGCAAATGCTTGAGGTTGGTAGTTTTCCTCAGAAAAGCTTGAGTAGAATTGGGTTGTGCTTCTGGTTTTGGCAGGCTGCTGTGGCAGTCTCAATCTTACAGAACAATGAGAAGTCAAACCTGATTTTACATTTAGACAAATCAAGAACAGTAAGCACAAAAGCTCTTCAGGGAATTGTTGATACCTATTACACAAGCCCAGAAGGTTCCTTGTACAGAACTGTGCATAATAAAAGGATCAAGAAAGACAATGAATCAAGGTGGGAATGTTGTTACTTCTGTGGAAGATGCTTCCAGTAATTCAAAATGTGTTCAGAGCAGCTATTCACTGGTTTTGTAGGGAATGCTGTGTAAGTCATGCAAACAAGCAATCAGATGATAACCTGGGGTTTGATCCTGATTTCTGAGCTGCTCCTGGCTGTGCTGGTTCTTTACAGTAAATGTGATTTGGATTGTTTGTGGAGCTCAGTGCTGTTACCTTGGCTGGGGGCAACTCTCAGAGTTTATCAGTTGTATTCCTGTGAGTTTCACTCAGTTAATGCCAGCTGAGTTACACAATGTCTGCTGTGACTGGGTGAAGAAAATCAGCTGTTTAACCTTTGCCATTCCCCACCAGGTGTTTGGGCCCACGGTGATTACTGCAAAATTAACCCCAAGACTGGAGGAATTGTCATGCTGGGTCGCAGGTACAGTTTTCTGCTGGGACAGTTTGGAGGAAACAAGTGTTCAAATTTGCATTCTTCACCCAGGAGTAAAATGCACAAGATTCTGTCACCCTTGTTAGCTTTATATTAACTTTATTGAATCCCATATTGTGCATTTCATCCCTTAAATTAATCAGAGCAGCTGGATTTGAGGGAAGGGAGCACATTTCAGGGTTCTACCCCACTTTTGTATTTATGAACACAAGACTGTACTTGGTTTTGTGTTCCATGGTTCATAATAGTCACAGGAGTTTGGATTGGGAGTGCAGCACATTAAAGGTGGTGAATTGGAGGACTTGGCTTTGCCACCACCTTGTTTTACAGCAAAACTTCCTTACAGCAGGTCAGGTATTAACTCGTGCCTGTGTCAGTGATCAGAGACATTCAGGATCACAATTGAGGATGAATTTACTGTTTGCATCTCAAAGTTGCTGTTAGGAACAAAGTTGAGTGAATTAATGGTGTTGCTGTTCTCTGTACAGATTTGTTCTAATGAGTAAAATGCCTTTTTGACTCAAATTCACTTAAAATTGTTTCTGATGTGGTTGTGCTCTCACTAGAGAGACTTGGTTAATTGCATCAAATTTTCCTCTTGATCAAGCTGTAATCATATTTTAATGTTTCTTTGTTTTCTGATTTTTTTCAGTGATGGTACATTAAATCCCAATGGAGTAAGATTTGGAAGTTCTGAAATCTATAATATAGGTATGAAATCAACTTTCTGCCTCTTCCAGCTATGCCATTGTTGCCTTAAATCTGAAATTTAAGCATAACAAAGCTGTTTAGAAGGATTAAGTAAGAAAAAACTTGCTGTTTTTCAAATGAGACACTACAGAGTATGTTAGTATCAGTAAAATTTAATTTTGTAAACATAAAACTGATTGCTTTCCTGAAGTACCTGTAGGGTAGGAAGTAACTCCTTGGGATGTACAGAAGCAACTTTTAATGGAGCAATTTTTTTTTCTTTTTTTTCCTGAACCTGTCAGGCTTTTCTCTTAAAAGCAAGCTCTTGACACTGTTTTTTATTGTACTTTGCTGATAATTAGAGGTAGTTCTTGAGCTTGTGCTTTGTATTTCAAAGTGCTGTGACAGGTGGGGAGCCTGTCCCTGCAAAGGTGCTAATCTGAGACTCAGGGACCTGTTGCCTCTTTGTTCCTGTGTCACCAAGACTTGGAGTCTCCTGCCTGTGCTGCAGTGGGGAAAGCCAGAGGAAAAAAAACAGCTTAATGTCAAACCTTAGCTGTCCCGAAAGTAACAGTAAATTTGTCATGGATCTGAATGATCCTTAAAACTGGATTTTCACTTAAGAGCTGAAACCTCTTTCCCTTTGTGCGATACGACCCCAAAAACCACGCGCGCCCAACGCCACCTTCACCCCATCCCCAAACTGATGCATTGATTTAGAAGAATTAAAGACTTTAGTCAAAATAGATAGTGCTGAGATAATGTAGCTAGGACTTCCCTTTTTCTTAGCAGAAGCCAGACTGAAGGAACTGATAAATCAGGGAAGCTGTCAAACTAGGCTTTTGCATCCTGAATAATCAATAGACCCCATGAATACAATACAATACAATACAATCATAAATCAAACAGTCCTGGAAAAAACAGGATTCAGCCATCACTAACACTAAAGGTTAAAAAGTCAAAGGGAGGAAGACCCACCTTACTTCATCATTTTGGTACCCCACCCTATAAAAAAAGACCACCGACCCATTTTAAAGAACAAACTCCCCATGCTTAATGGCTTTTTGGGCTAATTACCATACAGAGCGGGGAATGGGATGTACCAGAATTATGAATATGCATTTGTGTTTTGGGTATTCAATACTCCTGGACATAAAAACTCCCTGTGATCATCTGTAAATTGTGCGTGTGTGATAAACAGACACTTTCTAACTTCAAACTGTTAGAGAATCTTTGCCCGTCACAGTTGGATATTGCTATTAGATCAACATCCATAATTTTTTTTTTAATAAATCATAACCACCATCCCATTTGCAGTGGAAGCCTTCGAGGAGGTGTCTGACAGCCTGTGCGTCCCCCAGTACAACAAGGACGGCGAGGAGAGGGTGATCCTGTTCCTGAAGATGGCCTCCAGCCACGCCTTCAGCCGCAGCCTGGTGAAGCGCATCCAGGACTCCATCCGCCAGGCACTCTCAGCCAGGCACGTCCCCAGCCTCATCCTGGAAACCAAAGGCATCCCGGTATGTCAGGGGAAAAGGAAAAAAAAAAAAAAAAAAGCTGCCTGCTGTTTTCTTTGTCACCTTGAATAGTAATTAAGGAGCGGTTGTCACTGCTCTTCAAAACCCACATACGTGGAAATTTTAGCATCTCAAAAGTGTATTCGAGCTTTATAAATAGTTTGGCTGTGTTGCCTGGCAACGTCTTTTCATCTCCTCTTCAGCTGAGCGTGGTTTTTTTTTTTTTTTTGTTTTTTAAATGGGTTGAGTTTTCTCGGTAATATGTACTTAAACCTCTTAAGAGAAAAATATTAAAAAGGTAATTTAACTTTTAGCTTTTCTGGCTATCCATAAGCACATTTTGTTTTTGTTTTCCTGTTACGAGTGACATTCTTAGGAAAGCTGAGAGCACTTGGCCTATTCAGGAGATCATTTTGTAAACCATTTCACTTTTACATCTGTTTAGCCACTTAAATGCAGCTCTATCACTGTCTTAACTGTAAGGGTATTTAAACTGAAATTGTTGTGCTTGTTCAGGAGGAGAAATGAGTGTAGCTGAGGGTTCTGCATGCTCAGTCTTTTCAAGGTGTTCTGCTGGAGCTTTTTGTGTGAACTCTTCAGTTGGAATGGCTGTTTTACAGCCCTCTCTGATGTTACAGTGACTCTGAGCAGCAGAATTGGGGTGCACAGTGTGGTTTTTCCCCAAGTCCATTTGCACACAGACTTGATTGTGTCTAGAGAAAACTTCAGAGACTTCAGAGCCATCATTTGACACTGGTACCCCTTTCCTGCCAGTGTAGGTTTCCATGAGGAAGTGCTGTAGGGTTCAGAATACACTGTGTGGTCCATAGAGAGATCTGGTCCTGATCCCTTGAATTAATTTTGTTTCAGGATGCTGTTGGCAGGTAGTCCTTGGCTCAAAATATCTTTCCATGAGTGTAAAATTCCCTAAAGTTCCCATTTTTCTGGGCTGCAGCTCAGCTTGTGTGTGCAGTGTTGAACTTGTGAACTGTGTGAATCACCTGGAGGTACAGCAGGGAGGTGTTTGGGATGGGCTGCCCCTCAGGAGAGCCTGCTTAGATCATTAATTACTTCACACATTGACTGAATTGAGTGAATTTTAATTACCTTTCAGATAAATCTGCCAGTGGTGAAGTGATCAAAGCTGTCTCCCATCTTTCTTTAAAAGTTTTGCTTGGAAGGGAAACTGTCTATTCTTTGCTACTTTTGGAAATGTGTTTGAATCCTCATCTGAAAATACAACTTGATTCTGGTAGAAACAGTACAGCTGTGCTGAGGTGATTTAGCAGCAAAAACCAAGATTTTAGTAGGATATTTAGTGTTTAAAACATAGTGTTAACCTGTCTAGGTCTGTCCTGACCAGATAAACGTCCTGATCATCATCCACAGGATTTACTGATTAAACTAATTTACTTTGAGCAGCCTTATCTTTTGTTAAAGGGGGCAATTCCCTTTTAGGGCACTGAGCTGTCGTGGTTTCTGGGCTCCTGTGAAAACTGGGTTTGCTGATCTGGAGTCAATATTGCAGGAGTGTGCTGAGGATGATTTCAGCTGGCTCTGAGTGATCTCCAGTGATAAATGGGGAGCTCAGGAGGAGGCCAGGACCAGCCTGGGTTTTCCCTCATCAGCAGATGTGTGTCCCTGTTCCCAGAACAAGCAGGAGCTTTGAGGAGGGATTTGTGTGTCAGCTTTTCAAAGCTGCCACCCCCCAAAATGCCTCAGTGGCACCAACACACCAGGAAGAGGCTCAGAAAGTCCCTCTAAAAACAGAGATCACCCAAAATGGGCCCTGGATGCTCCTGTTCACCCTTTAGCAGATCCTCTTTGCTGGGTCAGGAATTAGTGCTCTGATCCTCAGAAGAATTATTTTTTTTTTTCCTGCATTGTCCTTACTTTAAGTCACACAATGCAATAGAACTTGTGTGATTCGCAAGTGGAGGTGAAGCCTCTGTTGGTTATGGTTTATTTTATTTGTTATGGTTTGTTTTGAAACATTTAACTGTAGAGGACCAGTTAAGCTCAGAGGTTTCACTTCATCCTTTTAAAAAAACTGTCCAATTCAGATAAGAAAATCATGGTTTTTCTTCTTTCAAAGCCCTGTGCAGTCGGGCTTTGTTTTTTTTGAGCCCACCCTTAAAAAATTAAAAGTTTGTTTGAACATTGGATGCGTCAGAACATAAAAACCAAATATTTTTAGTGTTTATACCACGATTCTGATCTGGTTTTGTTGTTTTCTAGTGGAGCTTGATCATGTTCTCACAGAATTGCCAGTAGGAGTAATAAACTGACACAAAACTCTTTGAATTCTACCTACTCTTCAAGTGATTTTTCAGAAGAAAGTGCTTCAAGTGTAACAAAAGAGAAGACATTCTGCTAAATTTTGATAGAGCTCTGGAGTTATTGGGGGGGTTTCATGAATATTTCCATAAAGCCGCTACATAAAGAAAAAAAAAAGTAATTTTATCTTTGCTGGTTTTGTTTTTCAGTACACGGTAAATGGGAAGAAAGTGGAAGTAGCTGTGAAACAAATAATTGCAGGGAAAGAAGTTGAGCAACGAGGAGCTTTCTCAAACCCAGAGGCTTTGGACCTGTACCAAAATATTCCTGAGCTTCAAGACTATTAAATTCACTTGTTTGGGTGGTTTTTTGGGTTTTATTTTTATTTTTTCTGTCTTTGTTCTGTATTTGTTTTGTATATACCAATACTGTATGTAAAGAAAAAAACCTCTATTTAATACCAGTGGTTCTTTTAAAAGGAAAAAAAAAATATATTTCATGAAGTGCATTATGAAAGGCTTGGGTAAAGCTTAGCTCCCTTTTTATTGGTTAAATATGCCATATATTTTCAAGTTTTTTTCCAGCCTGGAAGGAGAAACCTGCCTGTTTTGATTTTTATATATATGAGTGCATCTTTTCTGGTTAGATTTACATCAGCAGCCCATCAAATGGGAGCACCAAATAGTCACAGTTGCAGATATTTCTTTCATAAAATGTTTGCTTTCCTTTTTTTTTTTTTAAACTGGATTTTTAGCAACATTTTTCCATCCCTGTGTTTGTCCCCTGTAAGGGAACACAAAGTGATTTTTAACCCCTTTGCCCCCTGAACCATGTTCTCTGTGTAGTGTGCATTAAACTGTTTTTTATAAAGCCAAATCATAATGCACTAAACTCATCTGACTTGACTCAGAATCGTTTCAGTCTCGAAATCTCTCATGGTACCTTTTGAGGGGAAATTTGCTGCTTCATTTTTGTGCTGGAGCCTTCTCATTGTTTTAAGCTGAGAGATTTCTGGGGGGCTCAGAAGGTGAAGGGAGCATTTGCCTCCTCCTCATTCCTGGGGTAACTCCAGGAATTTATTGTCATTACTGTGGATTAACATAATTATGGTTAAAGATGACATTTTGCTTCCTTGCTTGGAGTCCTTTATTGGCTCAAAGAGTAGCTGAGGAATTCCTGGGTGTTTCTTTATTAAAAGCTCTGATGGGTTTTGTAACTTTTTTTTACTAAATGTCACGTTGAAAGCGAGAGGACCCCTTTTCTAGGTCTGTAACCCTGCAGTTTATAAAGGGAAAAATACTGTAATTAAATAACTGAGCTTATGAAACAGTGAAATGGAAGCACTAAAGTGGTTTGTTTTTCATAAAATACAGTTGCAGTAGTTGTACCAACCCTGGCATTCAGTGTCTCCTGCACTATTTGAATTTCGTGGGTGAAATATTATTGTACTTACAACTGTGTTGAATGCATTCAGTGATGATAAAGAGTTAATTAAAAGGAATCAATGCTTTATATATATAATTATATATTACATCTCTCTGTTGGTGTCTTTATTTTTCCTTTTAACTGGGTGTCATGGAGTAATATTTAGCTTAGTTGAGTTTGTTACTGGTTTTAATGGGTTTAATCCAAGTCCAGCTTAGTCCAAAACTTTCTCTGCTGGTATTTTCTCTACCAAGTCAGGCCATGCTGGTATAAAAATACTAAACTGATAATAAAAATACCAAGCACCCATTAGAAAAGTAGAGAAAGGAGCTATCAAACTGCCAATAACCTATGATTAAAAGTACTTTAAAATTCCTTCCCCTTCTGCCTTGCTATATATAAATTTTACATTAACTGTGACTTTGTATTCATTAAAACTTCATTATATTGTTCTTTAATTCATGCAAAATGTCTGAGGTTTACAAAGCCCACAGATCCTTATTAATAAGTAATTTTGGGTTATTTCATTAATTAAAGATAGTTTAGAAGCACAGATACATTAAGAACATATACAATGCCTAGAGGCTGCTCTTTCTAATCCTTCATCATGTTAGAAACACTGGAGAAAAGTTGAATTAATGGCTGTAATTGTCAGATGTTGCAAAGCTTTTTCCCAGCCATCAGTTACAAACAGAAATATGGATTTCAGTCCCTGTTGCCCTTAAAATTACAGGTTTTCTCAGGTTTTACCCAGAAACACTGGCTGGATGCCTTAAGGGCTGCCAGGATGTAACTGTTGTACCTTGAGTGAGTGCATAGCCTTTTTCCTCTTTTTTTTTTTTTTTTTTTTTTTTTTTTTTTTCTCCCTGTTGCCTATTTATAACTTGAGGTTCACAGTGTTTTGCCTGGAAAGCTCCATGTGCAGATTTCAGTGGGATGTGTGGCATGCAAATAGAGCTGGCTCTGGAAATGGCACTAAGCTCTTGACTTAAACCTTCAACAGCAGAGCAATTAGAGCAGAGGAACTGCATTTCTCACTCAGTCCTCTGCAAATTCGAGAGTCACTCTTGAATTATGTGATGGAATCAGCCCATTTGCCCTGGGGAGATTGTGGTTTTATCACTCCCCTCTTAGAAATGTGCTTTTGTCAGGTACTTCCCCTTCCCAGTGCCTTATGATTTCAATTAATTTCCCTGCTTTAGTGGTGGTTCTCAACAAAATAAAATGAGCTGGGTTCACGCAGCAGCCTGAACAGGGCAACAGCTGATAAAATTGTTTATTGTTATGTGCAAGAGAAATGGGATGTGTGGATTACTTATCCAGGGGTTTTTAAAACACAGGTAATTGCCTGATGGACTGCAGAGTCCCTGAGGCTGTTACTGTCTTTCAGTTTAGTGCATGCATGTTTTAAAAGTATTTAATTTATGAGCTGAGCAGTCACTCGCACAGGCAAATGGGCATTAAAATTAGGTTTTAAAGGGGAGTAGCAGGGTCGGAGATGTGGTGAGACAGAGCTGTGGGGTTTTGGGTTGGGGGAAACAGGAGAGATTTTAAGTTGTGATAACCAGTTATTTAACAACTCTAAACCATGTACTTATTAATAAATGGGGTGTAGGGGGATTTACAGGTGACATAAAAAAATCAAAATGCATTCCAACCGTGCCAAGTGCATATGAACTTCAACCGTGTTGAACCAAAGTGATCACCAGGAGTCAAGGCTATTGACATGGATTTAAAAACAACCTCCACGGAAATGTCACACACAGACCCAAAGAGGTTGGGCAAGTAAGAGATGTTTCAGGAAATAAAGGTTTTGGTCCGTCCTACAGGTGCCCTCTGGAGTTCTGCACTGAGCAGTTTCTCCACTGAAATTGTTCAGCTTGTGAGTGCTTTCCTGAGGTGCCAGTCTGCTGCCTGCATCCTACAAAACTGAGGATAAATCCAAGATTTCCTGCTTCATCCTTCTCCTTTCTAGAGAGAAGAGTATTTTTAGCTCATTTATAACCAGGTCTTGAAGAGCAACAAGCTGTAACTTAATTTTCTTCTACTTGTTTTTTTTTTTTTTTGGTAGAAAGAAGCAGCTCCATGTCCTAACCTGTGTTCTCCCAGAAATAAACCCAGGGTGGGAGTTGCTGTGAAGCGTGGCCACGATCCAGCCTGGGAGCTGAGGGGAACACACATATTTTCCTTTGCTGGGAGTTGGGGACCTCTTTAGCTTCAAATAATGAGATAATCAACATCAGCCTGAGCTTTTTTGCTCTGCATGATCTGTGTGCAAAGTGGGGAGTGAGTGTCACACAGAGGAGAAGGGAAACAGCCTCTGCAGTTGCTGTCAGGGAGTCTCTGAACAATTCCAGCTGCAGGACAATAAGATGTCCCAAAATATTAATGAATATCCACACAATTTCTCACCAGGGTTTCTGAGGGCCAAAAAAAAAAATCTCCCAAATCAGCAGCTGGAGCTGGACCCAAGCGAGGACCCAGCTCTGGTGGGGATGGGAAAATCCTTGTTGTTTAACTGGGCTGTGCAGCACATTAGTGAGAGCTTAATTGGGCCTTGTACTCCTTAATTAGAAGACCTTAACGAATTCTCGTCCTGCTGCTTTGGACAAGTGGTTTTGCAAAGTTCAAGAGGCTTATCAGCATTCAGCCTGAGATTTCCAGCTGAAAGGATAATGTCCCTTGGAAAAAAAAAACAAAACAAAACCATAATCTCCAGGACTGGTAATTAGTTTACAATGGCATATTAGAGTGTACATCACTAATGTGAGAGTGTTCACATCGCTAATGAGGAATCTACTAAAAAATAAAAGTCCCTTTTCCAGTTTTCTTCCCTTTTCTGCAGATTTAAAGTGAGTTCAGTTTTGGCTGGAGGGGGATATTTGTAGAATCAGGGGATGGTTTGGGTTGGAAGGGACCTCTCAAGATCACCCAGTTCCACCTCCCCCAGTTCTGTTTTTGTTGCAAAGGGATTGATTGCTTGGAGCATTCCCAGTCTATTGATCTACAGCCTGGGTATTTATCTTCACCTTCTTTTAGCTGCAAAGAGGTTAAAGCTAAATGGAAATAAATTGTGAAGAGAATGGAAGAAAATGTTGAGAATTTGTGCTGGTTTAACTTGACTTGGTTTGAAAGGTGAGCTGGGTTTAAACCAGTGTCACTTCAACCCTCACTAGAGCTGAAGGAGGTGGCCTTGAGTGTACAAATGTGATACTCAGCCGAGAATTTTAATTTGTCTGGTCCTCATGTATAATAAAATATGCTCGATACATGACACTTCATGAATTAATGCAGGAGTGTAAAGCACAGGAGAGATTCCTGTACGGGATTTGTTCTTATAATGCAAATGCCAAGCAAGGCTTTAAATGGCCCTGGCTATCTGGAATCATGGAGCCCATTTCACGCTTCACTTCAGGGTTTGTTCCCATTTCCTCAACCTTTTTTTTTTTATAATTAGAGGGCGTGTGCATGGGAGAGGGGAGGGAAATTAGGAAGGAAATGCCCAAACCAGCACAAACCCATGGGAACCCCTGCTCAGCCTGGCAGCCCCTGCCCTCTGTCCTCGGCACAGGGGCTGGAAAAAGGCATTTTTTAAACCCTCCTGGTGCCACTGCAAGGTCTCTGCACCCTCCTTGCCAAACCTGGGAGCAGCACAAGGTGGAGGAAGGGCAGCCCCAGCCCCTCTCCAGGCTGGCAGGTGAACAAACACCTGCAAAAAAACCCCCAAAACAAACCAAGGCTGATGGAAAGGTGATGGAACATGGAGAGCATCAGGCAGCTCCAGCCTCCCACTGATCCCAGGATATGATCACTCCCCTGGTGAAACCTGTAATTACATTAAGAGGACAGCTGGTTCTAATGGCATAAAAATATTGAGACATGACTGCAGGAAACAGAGGGTTTTCTCCTAATGCAGCTCAGATTGAAACAGGGGAGGGGAATAGAGATTTTGATAGCTCATAAAAATGATGATTTTTTTTTTTTCCCCCCTGAGTCAGTGTGTTATCTCAGTCTCTGTGGAAGTAAAGCAGCTCTGTGAATGGGAAGAAGAATTTACCCTTGCTGGGAGAGAGAGGGATCAGTGCTGAGCTTTAATAACTCCAGGGTTGATTCTCCTCTTCTCCCACCCTTTGCTCCTCCAGGACCTTGTGTGCTTCATCCCTGCCCTGTGCCTGTGGCTGAAAACCAGAACTTTCAGAGGGTCAGAACCACTGGGGACGTCCAAGAGCAAAGGCTCAACACATTTCCTCCCCAATTTAAGAGTTTCTGCCTTTATTCCCTGATGCAGAACCTCACTGAGTTCTATATGAACTAATTCCATGTACAAACAGGAGGAAGAGGAGTTTTTGAGCAATGCAGACTCTGATGTGTCAATTCTATTAGTTTTTGGTGGGTGCCTGCTTGACCTGTAAATTGCAACTCCAAAAAGTCACTCTGTGTCTTATTGTGGTATTTAATTCTCTGTGCTTCAGCAGCAGGGGGTGAAGAGGGGCTGGAATGGGTTTATTAATATATGACACAAATATAACTATTTTTTAAATGGCTCCAATCAGGCAGAGAGAATTTTTCTTTATGTTTTTCCCCTTTTCAGCCTCCCTGGCTCCAGGTTTCCGTGTTGACAGGATGGATCAGCTTGCTGGGCTGTGTGAACTCCTCTCTGCCTGCTCCACATCCTTCTCACTTTTAGGATTACAAACACATTCTTAACAGAGACCTTGATTTGTAAAGGTGGAGCTGGGGATGTCCCACAATGGCCACTCTGAGCTCCTGGATTTAGAATCCTTGGAAATGCCATTTATGGACATTAAAGGCATTAAGGTAATTAATAACAAAGAAAATGCCACGTTGATATGGTTTGGGAGTAGGCAATACACCAAGAACCTGGGAAAAAATATTTTGGTGGGAGAGAATGACATCATTTACTGCCCCCCTCCCAAACCTCCTGCACATTCATTATGCCTTAAACATTCTCACGCTGAGTTGTTTTTTTTTTTTTTTTTTTTCCAATGGTCTAATTACAAACTTCATTATAATTGTTCATTAGTTTTTATTTTGTTCAATTAGCTGAGCAAGTTGCCAAATGAAATACAAGGCTGGCAATTAGCTTGATCTAATCGTAATGAGCCACTCAAAGTGGGTCACCAAATATGTTCGTTTATAGCACTTCTTTTTCTTTTTTTTTTCCCAATTGGTGAACAAAAACATAAATATTCATAGCATCTCCTGATTCAAGGAGTGGAAATTTCCCACTCATTTATTAGAACAGAAAAAAAAAAAAAAAAAAAAATCAATTGTTCTGCTCCTGGTAGCTCAGCAAGGTGCAGCCCAGGCATCAAGTCCCAGCCACCAGTCCCTGCCCTGCAGAAGAGCTGCCAGGAGAGAGGTTTGTCTCCTCAGAATTCCTCAGAATTCCACAGAATTCCATGTTTTTGTGGTTGGTGGCAGAAGGGACCTTGAGGGATCACCTGGGTGATGCTCCAAGGCACAGCCATGCCCAGGAACTCAATTTGAGCCACTCTGATCGTGTTGGCCAAGTTCAGCCCTGCCCAAAAAAAAAAAAAAAAAAAAAACCAACAAAAAAAAAACAAAAAAAAAAAAAACACAACAAAAAAAAAACCAC
>VWZU01016824.1:136093-157609 GCA_013397095.1 Sterrhoptilus dennistouni | reverse complement strand
AACGACCTGCGCTCCCTTTTCCACTCCGGCTCCAGGGGGGAGTGGGTGGAGAGACATTATGCTTATTTTATTTTATTATGTGTCCCTGTATCACTCTACCTAATATGGAGACACTCTTCTATTTCAGAGGCTCTTTAGGAACAGAAATGAAAGGGCTGCGTTATCTACTGTAAAATAGATTTGCAGTGCCAACTGTTGGAATGTAGGTTATTCCCCCCAGATTTGTGCAGATCTCAGTGTTTTAGGCAATAACTGCTCCAACTGATGTGGAGTGGGGGATAGTGGGCTGGGGGGGAGAACTCTGAAGTTATTTTAGTGCCTTTTGCTCCAGCATCCATTAGAGCAGAATATTTTAGATACCCTGATTTTACTTCCCATCAGCATAAATCTGGACCAGCTGCTCCGAAGTCAGTGGAGCCACTCTGGATTTATGCGTTGCTGCTGTGATTGGCATTGGGCTCTCTGGGAATGCACAGGCAACTCTGTGACTTGCCCTGCACAGCATTTTTCATCTCAAAAATCTCCTTCCACTGGTGCTGCAGCCTCCTTTGCGTACTTGAAATGGGGAATTCTCACTCTTTTTGGGTTTTGATTATTTTTTTCAATTTTTGGGGCTTGGTCACAGAACTCTGTTCACTGACACCTGACTGTGGCTGATCGAGTCTCTCGTGGTTTGAATACCAAAATACTCACATTAAAACACAAAAAAAAAATCGATCAAGTGCAATTAATTTGCTGTATTTTATTGCTGCAAATGATAGTCACTCCCAGCCCTATTATCTCAGTGTTTAAAGCAGCTCAGTGAGGCGAGGAAGGTACGAGCCCAGGAGCAGCTGCAGGAGGTCAGAGCAGAGCCTTGCCAAGCCTGGGACAGGGGTTGTGTCTCTGGAAGGATTTTTTGGATGAAGGATGCACTCCTGAGCCAGAGATGGCTCCATTTATTTAATTGCTGAGTTGGGTTTGCCATCATGGGTTTGGTTGCTCTTTGAGCTCAGGCAGCAGTTTGGAAGGCAGAATTCCTGGGCAAGGTCTCAGTTGCTCTGGAGAGAAGAGTCTGTGCATTATGGAGATGCACAGGGATTGGTGACACAGGGATTGGTGACACAGGGATCTGGGTGACACAGAGATCTGGGTGACANATCTGCGTGGCGGAGGGATCTGGGGGACAGAGGGATTGGTGACACAGGGATCTGGGTGACACAGGGATTGGTGACACAGGGATCTGGGTGACACAGAGATCTGGGTGACACAGGGATCTGGGTGACACAGGGATTGGTGACACAGGGATCTGGGTGACACAGAGATCTGGGTGACACAGGGATTGGTGACACAGAGATCTGGGTGACACAGGGATCTGGGTGACACAGGGCTTTAGGCTGTGCAGGGTTTTCCACCTGGAAATTCCAGGAGATTCCACCCTGCTGACCCCACACAGCACCTTGGGGATGTGTTTTGCAGCCAGGCTGCTCAGGAGGCCTGTGCTGGCTCTGTCCTTTTGCTGAAAGGTGGAGGAAGGGCTGTCATTACTCCTAATGTTGGGTTGTGGCAGCTTGTGCTGACCTTGGCGGTTGATGCTGGTACAAAGCACAGATTTTGTTTGCTGTGATGGAGAAGTGGCTTCACCCAGCCCTGTGTCTCGTGGAGGTGCCTGCAGACCGACATCAAGCAAGCAAAACCAAGTTCTTCTGGCCTTAATAAACCTCCCAGTGAAAGAGACACCATCCCACCGAAATAAAACCCATCAGCTCAACCAAATTTAACCCACTGAACTCGATTCCCCGCTCCCTAAACATAACGAAACGCTGGTTAATGACGAGCAGTGACTCGGTTTGTTGGCACAGCTTTCTCTCTCAGCCCTGTCAGTGGCTCAGTGATGTGCTGGCACGTGGAGCTCTCTCTCCCAACTCTGCCTTGTCACATCCTCTTGCATTAAGTGCCACTGTGGGGGCTGTGGAGTGTGAGGAGTTTCCATGTGGTGCCCGAAATGTCGCTCCCATCCCATCTCTTGCTGTGGGGATTTTCCCAGCTGGCATTTCACAGGGAGCAGCCCCCACCTGAGGATGGGCAGGGCAGAAATCATAAGTAAAGATGTGCCTGGAGAGGATTTACGGGGAGGGGATGGGGGTTGGTTTTTCCTGGGTGTTTTCATCGCTCTCTGTGATGATGGGAAGTAAAGCAAAGGCTGCTGGAGTGTGAGGACTTTGCTCTTTGGGCAGTGCCTCACACAATCTGCTTCAGTTTCACTCGCAAGGTAAATATTAATGTTTTTTCCACGCCGCCCAAAAATTCTCTCGCAACGCGTTTTGAGCTTTTCTTTGTTTGCATAAATGTTTGTTTCTGACAGCCTCCAGAAAGCTTCATGAATTTGTGATGCGCTCCAGATTGAAGAGCACTTTTATTCCTTCTCTCTTTCTTCCTTCTTTTTTTTTCCCCCCTAAAAAACCACTCTTTCCTCCCAAATTTTGGTGATGAAATGGCAGGAGGAACGCATATTTCAGCAGAGGCAATGTAAACACCATCTTTCATGGAAAATCAGTTTGTTCAAGCCCAAAAGCAGCCTAGCCTCTCTCCACTAGATCAATTTGCCTGTCACAGGAGATGATTTAAAAAGTGCCGATTATGTCCCATCTTGTCTCTGGCAACTTCAGGCAAGGAGAGAAAACCAAGTGTAGCATTTGATTTTAACTCTGATGGGGTTGTTTTTTTTTTTGGTGATGGACGAGCACAGGGGTTGCCCTGAGGGGTGAGGAATAGCCAGGAACAGGGGGGTTTCCACGGGGGCCGCCGTCTGCTGAGTAAAATAATTGGAAATTACAAATCCACCAGCTCTGCTCATCCCACCGTCACAACACCAGCTGCTCTGCCCCATCGCTCCCTTTGCAGTGGGGAAGGGACCTGCAGTGGCAGGAAATGGTGACACTTTTAGTGACAAAGCTGCTAAATCTTGGGGAGAGGGTGCTCGGTGCTCTGTGGTTACATCCTCCTGTCTGGGGATGGTGCTGCCTTCTGCCAAAAGGTTTTACAAGGACCATGGATGTGGTTATGGGGAGGGGATGGTGTGAAACCACCTGCCTTGGTGCTGGTGATGGAAAAAATACAGAGAAAACTCCGCTGATGCAATTCAGGCTGGGGATAAATGGAGAAATAAGGATCAAAACCCTCCTTGTGGCCAAGGCAAGGGGCTCAGCAGGCTCCAGAAATGGTGTCCCCATTGGTGGCAGCCCAGGGGACCTGTGGGAGATGGTGCCTCTGGCCAAGCAGCTGTGCTGAGCCCATTTATCCACACACACACACACACACACACAGACACAGAGCCTTGGCAGAGTTTGGTTGTGGGATGAGGGAGCCCCGAGGGGAATCAACCTGAGGAGGAAAAAAGCATTTCTGCCAGAGAGAGAAGAAATGTCATCCTCATTACGCCACAAATAAAATCTTTTAGAAGGTTAAACGAGAGGTGCACGTACATTTGCGTTTTTTTTTTTTTTTTTGTTTGGCTTGTATGGAAACACTTCAAAAACAGATGGCAAAGCAGAGATTTATTTCCCTTTAAGTGCAGAGGGCTGGTGCACAGGACCTTATCTGCTTGTGGGCCCTGTAATAAACCTGCCAGCAGGTGATTTAAATCCAGTTTTTCTGATTGGGAGAGTAGTGAAAGGAACAGGGTTTATGTTACTTAGGACTTTTATGGGCAATATTAGATTTTTAAGATGCAGGAATGATCAGGGCAGGGCTCTGTAGCACCGGAGACATTAATTTCTTTAATAAAGGATCTTCCCTGAGTGAGAAGAATGAACCATTTTCCATTATTTAGCGGCTGAGCTGCTGTTGCTGTTTGCATGAGTGACAGATGCAGCTACTTTCTATCTCAGTCGAGGAGCTGTTGTCAATTAGCCACAGCTTTTTGCTTAGCAGCAAGACTTTGGCCACAATGGGGAAGGAGGGCTGTCTAATGGATGCTGCAGCTTCAAAAAAAAAAAGATGAAATTCACACCAAAAAAACCAAAAAAAAAAAAGAGCCCCTGTGCCCTGTGAGGGAACCCTTGAGCAGATGGAGCAGGTTTCTATGCAACCAGCAGTAATTAGAAACTCAGCTAAGAGTTGGTAGCTGCTGACTGGTGTTGGTACCCAGATTTTTTGGTTGAAAAAGGAGAAAATCAGGATGAATTTTGGAAGAAGCTGGTCTGGATGTCTGCATGGGGCAGTGTGAGCATCCAGTTTGGTGAAAGACAAAAACCATCCACCCCCGGTGTCCCTGATTGTGGGGTCACAGCAGCCTGAAATGTCCCTGGGGGTTTTCAGGGCCACTCAGAGAGCCCCTGATTGGTAACACAAGGTCTGATTGTCTTTCAGTGAGTGCAGAGAGGACACAAAACGCACACACGGTGAAACAGGCTTTTAAAAAAGGTGCCAACAGAGGCAGCCAGAGGGGATGGTGAGACCTTTCTGGAAGCAGCAGAGATCTCTCAAAGGCCAGCGTGCCTCAGCCTCTCCAAATCATGGGAATTGGAGCTGGAAAAGTTGGCAAATAAACCGCCTTTCCCATCTCTGGTGGTTGGGTACAGGCTGTTCCTGAGCAGGGCTGGTTTTCAGCCATGCAGGACTTGGCAGAGATGTTCACAGCCCATTAGACCTCTCCTGTACCCCGCCCACACTTTTCCCTCTTTGCCTCATCCCAGCAGGTTGACTCAGTTTGTTGGATGACCTGAGTTCCCAACTTTCCACCCCTATCACCCACCCAACGCTGAACCCAAGGCAAATCTAATTAAATGGGGACAAATGGTTCAACAGTGAGTGGGAAATGCTCAAAAATAAAAAAAAGAAAAAAGGAGCTGGGTCTGGCATGTAAATAGTCAGCACGTAAATACATTTACAGCTGGAGGTTATTTGGAGAAGAGAGGGCAAGGACTTGAAGCACACCTGGTGATGAGCCATAGATGAGGCTCTGAAAACACTCAGAAGGCAGTTCCAGTGGCACTATCTAATTCATCTCCCACTAAGACATTCTGCTCCAAGGTGTTTGGAAATAATGGAGTAGCTTAGATACTAACATTATTAAATCCTCATCTCTGACAGCTATGAGAATTAATATACAAAGGTTTCTTCCACTTTTTTTTCCTTTTTTTTTTTTTTTTTTTTTAACGCGGTTACTCATTTCAGGTCTTTTGCTTAGGAGCAGCTCACTGAAAGTTATTAGCATGAATATTAGTGCAAAAAAGGCTCAGCTCCATTAAAGAGGAGAAACAAGAGATAAGCAGAAGACAGCACGAATTTTATTGCAGCTGAGACTTTTTTTTCTTTTCAAATATTAATCATTTATCATTCTTTCACCTGTAGAGCTCAAAGGGCTTTGGGGAAAAAAGTGGGTACTATCAAAGCCATTTTCTGTCCTCTCCATCATCCCCATGAGGTGCCCTGGGGCAGTAGCCCAAGGTTTAAGCTCTGGGAGAGCAGAGGTGTTGGCTGAAGCTGGGCCCTGGGGTTAGTTTTTGATGGCAGCTGATGGGTTTTGCTGCTGCTCTGTAGGAGCATCCGTGGAGGGCAGGGAGAGGGAACTCTGCAGAGCTGAGATATTCTAGACACAAGTGGTTTTATTGCAAGGGTCGTGGGTAAAAAGGGCTTTGCCTTCAGCCACCAGCCTGGGCTGGAGGGAACCCCAAAGAGAGAGGGAGAGAGAGAGGGTGAGAGGTGAGGGAGGTAAAAGAGCTGAGAGGGGTAAGAGAGGTAAGGGAGAGAGCAAGGTCCTTGTTCCAATCCATTCCATCTCCTTTTGTGTTGAATATTCTAATTTACAGTGACCAACCAGTGCGAGATACAAACCCTACACACTTTGCCTGCAGCCCATGAGAACTGCTCTATCACCATATCATCCTGTATTCTAAACTCTAAAGAGACTTTTCTTATCCACCTTTTCCCTGATGCCTTGGCAGGGTGGAGAGGGGCTGCACCCTTGGGGTCCTTTTGTTTTCTGTCCCTCAACCCATCTCCAGCTCATCCCCGTCTTCCTGCCTGCCATGATCACATCTCAGAGCTGCCCTTCATTTCTATTTCACTCACAGGTTTTATATTTTCAGTATTTCTTACCAGGCAATCATATCTTTAAGCTTTCCTTGCCCCATCTTTCCCAACAGTGCTCTTTATGGGGTGAGGCTCACCTTGGGCAGAGGTTGCTGAGGTTGCTGTTAGCCCTGGTGGGCTGAGCACAGCTCAGGAACTGTCTTGACTCAAAGAGGACGTGAAAAGAACCATACTGACCCTTCAGGATGTGAGATGAAAAGGAAAAGGGACTTTATTTTGAGAATCTCAACTGATACGGTTTTTGGGATTTGGTCAAGGATTGGGGGACGAGAGGAACACCCCTCTGACCCCAGTGGTCAAAGCAGCAGTCCATCAATTTGTCCTTCCCCCTGGAAAGGAATGTGTTTACAAACATCACTCTTTGTTCTTGTTACAATGCCTGAGAACTCTCCAGTCCAAGAATGAAAACAATCAGAAGGCTGAAAAATCACTGTCTCCTCCTCCACATCTCAGCCCTGGCTTGTTTTGGTGCCTGAGGTTCTTGGCACCCCCAAGCCCCATCCTGGGCAGTGCTGAGGCTCCCTGTAAGTGCCCTCTGTCTGCCCCAGGGTTGGCACTGCTTGGTTCTTCTGCTGGGTTTGATTTGCACCAGCCCATTGCAGTTTTTATGGGAAGTCATAAGCAGAAGAGATGGAATTGTTGTTCTTTATTGCTAAAATCAAAGAGGAGAGCCCAGATGGTGGTGCCCATCTCATCACCTCCTTGGTGTGATGAAGCTGGACAGGCCATGGGGGCTGGGGACATCTTTTCAGGGACTGCACTGAGGAGCTGTTCCTCATTTTAAACCCCAAATGTCCATGTTGTGCACCTTATTTCATTTATTACAGTGTCAGAATGAGATTATTTGAGTCTGAGGGACAAGTATCAGCTCCTGGGTAGAGTTTCAGCTGTGTCTCCTTGAAGCATCCTGCTCACCCAGAGCTAAAGCATCTCCCTCCCCTTCTCTGAGCGCACTGCAGCCCAGCACATTAAATAAAGAAGATTTTATTGCATTTAACCAAATGGGGAAAGCCAAGGGCAGTCATTGCTTTGTTCCTGCACCAAGAGCAAACCCTCAGATGGTTTCCCAAAGTGCCCCAGGCCCTCTGTCCCCACACCTCAAAAAGGGCTGAGAGCTGGAGCAGCCCCAGCTCCAACGTGGATCTGTCAAAATCCTCCTCCCTTCAGTGTGCAGAGTCTGGGGATTGTGGTATCAGGCTCCAGTCTGTGGGACTTCATCATCTGAGTTATTATCTCCAAAAGTGAGTTATCTCCCTCCATGGCAGTCTCCTATTGAAAGCCATCCCTTTCAGCAGGGCACTTGCATTTATTTACTGAGCAGCTTCTCCCATTAGTATAATCATTACTCCTTGGACTGGGTTTGAATTCAGAGCATCCCATTGTGGTACTTAAAGAATTAATTACAGTGATGAAAGAATTCCTCTGAAGACTTCTATGAATTGGTCTGGTTGAAGTGTTTTAGCTTTGCTTCAATTGGTGCAGCTCTTGTCAAAGGATAGTGAGAAAACGCACGGGTCAGTGATTTAGATGAGGCAAATTACGTTAGAAAAATTGATTTGATTTAGAAAGTGAGCTTTCAGATCACAGGGAATTGCCTGCCTCTTTCTCTGCCGTGCTGATTCTCCCTGAAGATGAGCAGAGACAGATAATTCAGGGTTAAAGTAAGTGGCTCTTGTAAAAGGTTTGTCAGAGAGCAGAGGAGAGATGGGCTGACACACATCTTTAGATAAATCATTATTGACCCATATATTGCTATCTGTGCATCAGCTGCAGTTACAGATGGATGGGGATGCTTATAAACACACTCTGGCAGTTCATGTGGCTCGCTAAAGAATCCACTCCTTGTTTTTAGGTTTGGCTTTTCCTTTTTTTTTTTTTTTTTTTTTCCTCCCCAGAAATGGTTTTTCCACGCAGCATGCCTTCAGAACTGGCACAGCTCTGGGGATGTGTGCAGTGTGTGGCTGCCTCAGCCAGCCCTGCACTGCCTGTGCTCTGTGCTTAGTCATTCCTGGGGCTGGCACTTTGCTCTTCCCGAGTTTTTTTTCACTTCCTCAGCTCAAACTGAGTGTTTCCTCCTTTTGTCCCTTGCCTTTATCTTAAAGGGGCTGCACTCCCTGGGCTGCAGTGGGGTGATGCTCTATAGGCTCAGGGGAATCATTCCTAAAAAGCCCCTTGTAAATGAAATTTCCTTTCCTGCAGGCTGAGGGGTTTCTTCTCCCTGCCCAGCTGTGTTTTACCTGTAGGAGTGGTGGGTTGTGGATGGAAAAGCTGCTGGCAGAGGACCCACCTTGTTCCATCCCCGAGTCCTTTGAATTTTCTGTGCCTGGCAGAGTCTCAGTTTGCACTTTGTAAAATTTGTCTTTTTTTTTTCTTTAAAAAAAAAAAAAAGTTAAGGAGATGACTTTTTGCCTAGCAGTGCTTTTTGTTTCTTTTCTCACCTTGCAGAAAACCCTCTAAGTCGCAGCTTGTTTTTGGAAAACCAGGGGAGACCTCGTTTTGGTCTGTCTAGCACTGGTGGTGTTTGTCTCCACAGCCTCAGCACCAGCAGCTTCCCTGGAGTGAAAAATCCAGGAGTGGAGGCTCTGCTGTGCCTGTGCCATTCCCTGTCCCCTGGGGTGGGCACCAGAGAGGACACAGAAGGATGTGTGCACATCCCTGAGCTTGCAGAAAGCGTTTCCCACAGCCCCAGCCTCAGGCTGGGAAGTGAGATGACAAGTGCAAGGAGAGAAATGATGCTGGGGAGAGAGCTGGAACGGAGCCTCCCGCCAGCAACCGAATGCCAGGCTGCAAAAAAGGAGTTGCAAAAGTAGCAATCCATCTGTCCACTTAGTGGGAGAAGCCTAAGATCATTTCACAGTAATCAGCCCCCTGGTGTTCAAAAAAAAAAAACAAAAAAACAAAACAAAAAAAAACCAAAAAACAAACAAAAAAAAAACCACCAGAAATACTGCAGGTTTTTTGCTTTTGTGGATAACCAGCAAAATCTAAAGCAAATCAATGTTCTCAGAGCCTGTGGGGCCTTTTTTCCCCCTCCTCTTTTTGATAAGTAGGTGCTGTATCAAGTTAAAAATAATACAAGAAACAATAGACTGTCTTTGCTTTTTTTTTTAAAGATAACCATGTTGGAGTTTTTTTTGCCGTACATTTCTGAGGTTGTCTGTCCTGACTGAAATTCTAATTCTCTGGTTAACTACCAGCAGAGTTATGGGCAGGTGGGTGTTTTTCTGCAGGGCCACCATCCCTGACCTCACAGTGGCACATTCCCAAGGTGATGCATTGTGCAGGGGCATTGCCACGCTGGGTCAGTGTCTCCATTAAAAGCCACGATATTCGGGGATTTTAATTCGGTTGTAAAAACTTGCCCCCGGCACCGCAAAGTTGGGGAGTGTTTATTTATTTATTGCAGCCTCATTTTATTCTTCCTTTTCCCCTCCCTGTGTGTGTGAGGGCATAGAGGAAACAGGCCCCAAAGATGCCTCTTGATTCTTCCTTATGTGAATTGAGAATCATCGGGCTGGAGGATGAACCCTGATTTTCTGCCTCCGTGTGTGGATTAAATTAAAGATTAAAGGAGAGGTTTGAACATGCCAAGCTTGAAGGTGCCCATAAGGAACCCCCTTTGCAGGACATTACTGGAGAAAGGTGCTCAGGGTGGGTGGCACGTCCCCACAGCCCCTGGGAGGATGTCCCTGCTGTCCCCAGCCAAGGCTGCAGCCACTTTTGGTTTTGTGGAGCAGAACTGGACCTGAGCACAGGAGTGAGGACTTTGCTGTGGAACCACAACTGCAGCAGATGCTTTGCTGCTGCGCGACAATTTGTAATTAAAACACAAACTTGCCCATCCTGATTAGGTTAAGCGTTTAAATTCGTTTGTGATTTTTTTTTTTCTTCCCCCTGTATTGTGTAATTAGCAACACACGAGGCTTACATTAGCTCAGTTAAAAGTTATAATGATTAATTTGCACATCAAAGCCTCCCCCATGAATCAAGAGGTGCCCACATGAACATGTCCCTGCCTGCTCCAGGGGCACCATGGAGGCTCCAGAGTTGGTTTTTTTTTTTTTTTTTTACTTTACAGAAGTTCAAAACTGTTTTTCCGACAGTGTTATAAAACAAGGAAATCTGATTTAGAAATGCTATAACGTACATATATTTTTTGAATAGAATTTCACAGCAGCTGTTGAAATTCTATTCATATAGTACGAACACTACGTGTTCTCTGTAGTCATAATATTCAAATTCATTTAATTATTGGTGTTGGTGGATCAACGGGATGTCCTGTCCAATTCATGGCTTGGAATGCCACGGATAGGATGGGATGGGATGGGATGGGATGGGATAGGATAGGATATAGGATAGGATAGGATATAGGATAGGATAGGATAGGATAGGATAGGATAGGATAGGATAGGATAGGATAGGATAGGATAGGATAGGATAGGATAGGATAGGATAGGATAGGATAGGATAGGATAGGATAGGATAGGATAGGATAGGATAGGATAGGATAGGATAGGATAGGATAGGATAGGATAGGATAGGATAGGATAGGATAGGATAGGATAGGATAGGATAGGATAGGATAGGATAGGATAGGATAGGATAGGATAGGATAGGATAGGATAGGATAGGATAGGATAGGATAGGATAGGATAGGATAGGATAGGATAGGATAGGATAGGATAGGATAGGATAGGATAGGATAGGATAGGATAGGATAGGATAGGATAGGATAGGATAGGATAGGATAGGATAGGATAGGATAGGATAGGATAGGATAGGATAGGATAGGATAGGATAGGATAGGATAGGATAGGATAGGATAGGATAGGATAGGATAGGATAGGATAGGATAGGATAGGATAGGATAGGATAGGATAGGATAGGATAGGATAGGATAGGATAGGATAGGATAGGATAGGATAGGATAGGATAGGATAGGATAGGATAGGATAGGATAGGATAGGATAGGATAGGATAGGATAGGATAGGATAGGATAGGATAGGATAGGATAGGATAGGATAGGATAGGATAGGATAGGATAGGATAGGATAGGATAGGATAGGATAGGATAGGATAGGATAGGATAGGATAGGATAGGATAGGATAGGATAGGATAGGATAGGATAGGATAGGATAGGATAGGATTGGACAGGACAGGATAGTTCTTGCAAGATTTACTATTGATACCAAGGTGAGTGGGCTATCAAACAACACAGAGGAAAAGAATAGATTTATCCATGACCCCAAGAATTCTCAGAAATTAACTGAAAAGATTGTTTTCCTGATGTTTCAGTCCTTCTGCAAGGCACCAGTGTCCCTGTGGCCCGAGTCACTCAATAAATGTCAGGATGTGGCCGTTCCTTTTTTGCCCCTAAGCTGGGGGTGATGGATCCTAAAGCAGCCAACTGACCATGCACTTAAAAAAATCAAGATGTTCTGGATGCTTTGTGGATATCAGCATTGTTCTAAAGTGTTCTGGCCAAATTCTGATTGCCTTTAGCCAGGTTAATCTTTGATTATCATGAGTATTGCTTTGTAAGTCAGATTGGAGCTCTAACTAGTGAAGAACCTTGTTCAAGCAAGCCAAAACCAACAAGAAAACTACTACAATCTAATTATAACGAATGTCTTCTTTCTTTCTTACCCAGTCATAATATTGTCTTTCTTTCCACCTTCTGCTGAGCTGTGAAAATATTCTGCAAAATGATATTTTTGAGTTGATGGAAAAGTACACCCCTGTCAACAATATTTTTCTATTGTTCATCAGAGACAGGCTTCATAACAGAAAAGATCTGTGCTGGAAAAGTACATCAGCTGCAAACAGTTTATTCAAAAGTCATCTCAAATAGCAGGGGAAGGTTTTTTGAGTTCCTGCTCCAGCTGAAGTTGAAATGCAGAGTGCAATTTCTAATATTTCACAGACACGAGTGGTGCAGGTCATAATAATGCATTGCCATTTTCACCGAAGATGGGTTTTTATATTAAAGCTCCCAGTGGAAAAAAAGGTCTGGAGGAGTTAAAATATTTACATAATAAGTTCCTGTATGGGGGTCATGGAAAATGAGTTCCCACCTCTTTTGGTCCCTGCACCTGCCTGTGTGTCCATGCACTGATGTTAAGTTGGTGGGGTGTTAAATGTTTCACTTTCCCAACCATCAATTTCAATTGAATTTCATAAACCATTAAAGTTCTCTACTGCTTTCTTTGCTCCTCCAGTTATGTGAGCTCCAGCCATTCAGCTGAGAGTCCCGAGGCATCATTGCTCCGTGGAGCAGCAAAAGTAAATTGGTTCCTGATGTAAAATCTTTATATATATATTATTTTTCTTTTTTTTGATCCCTCTAACTCACTGTGAGTGGTGCTGCTGCAGTGTTGGGCTGATGATGGGAATCCTCAAGCTTGGCTTTTTCTGGTCCAGTTCTGGATTCCTCCCCACAGCATCTTTTAAAAAGCTTTTGTGCCTGGCTTGAATGGCAAAGACTTTTTTGTTTGTTCTTTTTTTTTTTTTTNTTTTTTTTTTTTTAAATACACTTATCTTTAAAATCATGGTGGAAAGATCGGACTGGGGATTTGGGTTTTCTCCCTGTAGAAATGTTTACGAGGATGGAAGTTATTTGGATCAAAAGAGATCTTTTGGCAGCCCTCTGACTTTGATTCAGTACTGGCAGTGAGACAAATAATGAAAAAGCAATCATTTCCCCTTCTCCCACTTTTATTCTCGGGATAAATGAATGGTTGAGATCTCTGTGCTCAAAAAAAAATTGCTCATGGCTCTTACAGAAAAAAAAAATACAAAAAGAAAATCCATAACACTCACCCTTTAAAAAGATGATTTGATCTTTCCTGTTGGTTTGTGTTTTGCACTATTGAGTGTCTTTGCTGCCAGTCTGAGACAAAACTGGCAAACAAAGTTGATGTTTGCAGGCTTTGCAGGCTGAGTCTGGGGGAAGGAAACCTGGATAAATAATTTCACCACTTTGGAAAGCATTTCCCACGGTGGGAGTTGAGCAGTGGGGATCAAGCAGGGTCTTGCTCTCCAGGTCCACTGGTAGAAGTGTTTTTGCACAGCAAAAAGATCAAGAATTTGACACAGCAAAAAGATAAAGAATGCAGAATGAAAGGGGAAAAAAGTGTAACTTTACTTTGCTGTGTGGTTTTAAAGTAGCTCCAACATGTCCTAAAGTGGCTGCAGGGACTTGCTGGGCAGTTCTCAGTGTGTTCCTCCTCCTCCAGCTGCCTGGGGCTTGATGAACACACTGAGGTGTCCACCAGGACATCTTTGCCAGGATTTCTCTCCTTCTTTTCTTTCCAGGATTTGTCTCCTTCCTCTCTTCCCTTGTTTTTATGGCAGTGGCTGTGAGGATGAACTGCCACATTTTTCATCTTCCCCAGCAGCCAAATGGTGCTGAGCAGCCAAGCTCATCCCTGCCCATCCCTGTTCCTCTGCATTTTCTTGCTTTCAAGTGTTGGAATCTTTGCAGCCTGATTCTCCCACCGTTTGATGTAAACTATATGTGTTTTTAGAAATTATCTTTGTGTTTTGGATAGTTGTTCTCTGAGAGGAGAACTTGACTGATGGTCAGAGTGATCAGTGAGGTCCATGAGGTTGTGACCTCCTTGGGCCAATCCTGGCCTTCTGTAAAAAGTGTATATAAGTGAATAGAATCAGAAAAATAAAGAATTTTTCCATGTCTGCCCTGCTGCTGCCTGCTGTCCTCTGTGAGGGTCTGCACCCATGTCACAAATTGTGACCCCTCTGAGTGAAAAGACCACCCATCCCAAGGACTGTGCACTTCACCTGCCTGGACCATCAACCTCCCATCATTTCCAGCAAAGCCAGGCACAAAAAATTAGGCTGGGCCTGTACTCTTTATCTGGGGATAATTCCAGCAGTTCCTTTTTTTTGTCGTTGTTGTTGTTGTTTTTAAATCCTGCTAATTGATGCTCTCAGCCTCAGCTCCAGCTTAATGAAGGCTGCTGTCTGGGAATCATCACAACCAGTTATGGAAATGCATTTAAATGCTTAAATCTGTTGTACTTTTCTTCTTTATGGGTTTGTTCCTTCAGAAAGAATAACTATGCCCAGGGTCCCTCCGTGCCCAGGATGATTTCTCTCCATGAGCTTTGTGCTGGGGCTGTGGCACCTCTGCAGAACAGGGGGAGATTTGTGCTAAAGCAGTGAGGGAGCCCAGCCTTGTTGTGCTGAGGGAGCAGCATTTTCAGTCTGTTTGCTCCAGATGGGGCCTTTGGATGCTGGGCATGAGGACTGAGAGAACATCCAGCTCCCCTCCTGCTCCTCTGACCTGCCCAGCATCATTTGCTCAAGGCTGTGAAATGAGCTGGATGTCACTGCTGTGCCTGCACTGCTCCTGCTGGTGCCTTGGGAAGGCTGGGCTGGAGCAGAGACTGGACAGAGCTGGAGAATAAAACAGAGAGTTATTAAAAGGCCTTTAATGTACAGCTTGGGCAGGACAAGAGCCTGGCCAGGGCTACACCCAAGGTGGACCCAAAATGGTCACAAAATGGACCCAAAATGGACCCAGAATGGACCCAAAATGGTAAACTTAAGGCATCAGTGTCAGCCCGTCTGGCAGTCAGTGCCTGTCTGTCCCTCTGCTCCTCATGGTGAGAACTCTGTAGTTGCACACAGGCAGAGAAGGTTTAAGGTAAAAGCAAAAGGAAAAGGGTCACATAGTGGGTTTTCCCATTGTAGCCACGCATTCTCCAGGTTTGGTGGTCTTGGAAGGGATTTGTGGTTTCTCCAGAGGCAGAGGAGCAGTAAAACAAGTGCTCGTGTTCAAAGAACAACACTGGGCATTGTTTTATTTGTGCTCTGCTCAGAGGGAGATGCAAGTGCTCTAATTCCTGTATTTTAAGAGCAACATTCAGCCCGTGTGATGGACAGGGGGAGCTGAGAAGAGGCTGCTACAAGCCAAAAGCAGCAAACCCATGAAGCAGAGCTAGAGACAGCTCTACAGCTATGAACATAATTACCCGAGGAGTCTGCCAAGGAACCAGATGCTGCAAATGAAAGAATAACTTCCATGGCTTGGCATCTGTCTGTGATCCAGGGAGAGGAGGAGAAGCAGGAGAACTGCAGGCAGGGCTGGGAAATGGTTGCTCCAGTTGCAAAATGGGTAGCTTCAAAAATATTTCGTCTATCCTGCCATTTTTTTGTAAGGAGGAAAGTGAACTTGTTGGAAAGAAGAGAAGAGAGGTCAATGTGCTTGTGTTGTGGGCAGTTTGACTGTGCTCTGCAGGTTTGATGTCAGTGTTATGTGCTTGGTTGGCTGCTGGGAGGATCTGGGGGCTGTGGCAGCTTAAGCAGGTGGTGATAAATGAGGAAGATGTGACTGGTCTGAGTTCTGAACCTTCTGGGACCTGTTTGTGCCCAGAACTCTGCAGAGCACTCTGTTTTCCATGCATGGATGAGCTCAGTTGATATTTAAAATAAGTGGCTGAGTGTGACTTGTCTGAGGTCAGGTCACTGCTCTAGTTTCAAAAACCAAACTGGAAAGTTCCTACTACTTCTCTCCCCAATTTATTTCTTACAATTACTGTTAAAATAATTGCAGTCCTAGCAAAGGTAAACAGCTGGGTTGGACATAATCAGCCCATAAACAATATCCATCATTTACATGGCATAAAACCTCTGCCACATTCCTCAGGCTGCATCTTAGGGGGAAAAATAGCAAACCTTTATGGGAAGGGGAGCAGAAAATCAGCTGGGGTCCTCACAGATCGAGCACATGTGGATAACAGTGGTGGAGTCTCCTTTCTGCTTGTGCTTGAAGCAAACACCCCAGAAAGAGGTGGTGATAACAGAGCTGCACTTGGGGCGTTGTCAGAGCCAAGTGAGTGCTGCTTCCTGGGGTGCAGAAACGTAATTTGCCTCTCCCAGCTGGGAAATTAAGGCAGGGAGCAGTGATTAGAGGTTACAAGGGAAGTTAATGTGATTTCAGGCCAGGACAACAATGTTTTTTAAGCCAGGAAGAGGAAGAATTTTGCTCTCATGGGTTAGTTTTTTTTTTTTTTTTTTTTTTTTTTTTTTAAAAACTTTTTTTTTCCTTTTTTTANTTTTTTTTTTTTTACTGTTTTAAAAACCTTATTTTTCACTCTTATCAGTGGCAAATACGTTCAATGTGCACCTTGGGTGCACAGGATGAGATGGACATGGGGTGGGATGGAGGGTTTGGGACTGGAGGGCATCACCAGCATCCCAAAGAGCCTGGCAGGGAGCAGGGAGGAAACTGGAGGTGACTGGGGGTGAATTCAGCTGCTGCCTCTGCACACTTCAAACCTGCTGTGTGTGCATCCTTGTTTGCAAGCAGCTGTGGCTATTTTGCCTCAAAATAACAAACCTTTTCAGCAAGGGGGAGTTGGGGGGAGGCCCCTGCATTGCTGCAGCTTGGGGACACAGGCACACGCAAGTCAGAGAGCCACATCATGGTGAGGGCTGAATGACTCTGCTTATTAATATAATAAAGCAGAGGAACACACTGGCACGGCAGTCCCTGCTGCCAGAATCCAGGGGATTCTTTGCACCAAAGCACATTAAATCTTTCTGTCTCCTGAAAATTCCTGTCTCCTGGAGATATGGGTTGGTGGGTTGGAGGGGTAGGAACATTGAACAAGGGTTTGTAAGATTTTATTATTTTTTTTTTTTTAATGCATATTGTGGTCTCCAGAACAGTGCTCTGCTGTCTGGGGTTTTATCTTCCCACCACTGTAGTAAAGTTCCTCAGACATGATAAGAAGGAAAACATTCTCTCTCTCTCTCTTTTATTTTTTTCCTCCCTTCATTCTCTATTTTTTTCAAGATGAGATTTTCTCTGCCGTAGCACTGACACAAGACCTTTCCTTCAGATGTACAACATGAAAACATGCTGTCATCCCCTCTGAAAACTGTGAAGTGTGTGCATGTATATGTATATTCTGTACACTCAGGCACACACCATACAGAGATACATGTGTGTATACACAGGCTTTTTCCTCTCTCTCTCTCAGATAAAATAGGCCTTTCTCATCTCTTTAATAAAAACTGAGCGTTGTTAGCGGATGGAAGTTAAAATTCTCACCAGTTAAAATTCTTTGATGGGCTCACAGCTGGGATTGGTGCAGGGGCAGGGACACTCCTGACTGGGATTTTGGTCACTGGCTGCACAGGCAGGTTCACTGTAAATTAGTTTGTGCTTAAGATGTTTTAGTTTTCCGAAATTCTTTTCTCAGGGAATTTTCTGTAAACAAGAGACATGGTTTTGTAAACTGTACTTTGTTATTCATTCCTTTCCCCAGGAGGGACTTCTCCTTGCTGTCCCTCTGCTCTGACCAATGGCAGTGAAGAGGTTTGTCTTTGTGTCACCAATCCAATTGGTCTGTGTGAAATAGGATAAAAGGGAGACACATCCCAGAAATAAAGGAATCATTTTCAGACTCCTGAAGTCAAAATCTGTGTCGTTACAGTGTACAACAACATCAGTTCACCAAACCCTTGGAGAAGACCCGGTGTGGGTTAGTTAATGGCAACAATCCCATTTATCTGGGAAATCCTTGAGCCCATAGAGGGACCTTTGTGGCTTCCAATGTCCCCACCATGGGGACTGCCACCTTCCAGGAGGCTCCTCCTCACAGGGAGGGAGGTTTAAACAAAAAAACCTCAAGATTCTCAGAGACAGCACAGTGAGGGGAGTCCCCTCTGATCCCCTGGAGGTGTTTTGTACCCTCTGTCTGAAATGCTGAGTACATTGGGCTGGTCCTTGTTGCTTTTCTGGGGAGTGGAGCTGGAGCAGCCCCCAGCAGAGGATTTGTCTCCCCTTTGCCACCATCTGGTGAGAAATGTGCCCACAGCTCCCTGTGTTTCCTGTGTGTTCCCTTGACACACAGGCAGCTTTCCCTTCTCTTTTTCTAATCACAGAGACACCTCAACACATTGTCTGAAATCTCTTTTTTTTTTTTGCCTCAACAGGGAGGTTCCTTGAGGCAGTAATTGACTCTGTCTTTCAAGCAATGGCATTTTACCTGGGAAAGCAGCCAGTTGGTATTTTCAGCCCAGCAGAATTCTGCCTTGCTTTGAAAGGAGGTGATTCCAGATCCTCCTTGGGTGTTTTTTTTTTTTTTTTTTTTATCCCCCTCAGGATGATGTCATTTTCACTTGGTGCACTCTCTACCAAGCTGTACACAGTCTCTCCATCTCCTTCTTGGAAACATTTCCATTAGACAGGCACTTAATTTTATAGAAACAGCACCTGCAGGAGCAACAAGTGAATAATCTGGAGTCCTCAGCTGCTCCTGTTGGGCAACTGAAATGTCCTTTAAGTGACCCTGAAAGGAAAGGCTGAATTGTTACTGATGCTTTTTTCCCTTTTCAGTGAGGAAACATAGAATGGATGTGTGATAACACAATTGAAAGTGAAGGAGATGCTGGATATGGGCAAGAAAACTAAAGAGAGACCAGGAGAGAAAGATCTCCAAAGCAGAAACAAACTGGTTTTTCATCCTTAGTTTTCATGCCAATTTAACGTATCCATGAAAATTGCCTCAATTTAACTTCAGGGAGAAAAGAAGCTGCAGGGTTGCTGTAGCTAAAAGGCTGCATCCTGTTTTAGTAAGTTTGCTGTATTTTACATTTTTATCTAGAGGGGCTTTTTTTATGGCACTTTCTACCAGCAGCACTCCACACCTATTTGTTTTTAAAATGCACTCTGCAGGCTGCAGGGAAAGGCTGCTAAGCACAGTCATCCCTGTTCTGCAGGCAGAGGGAACTGGCAGAGATGTGCAATAACTTTGGTCTCTGCCAGAGCCAGGAGAGGAGATGAGCCTGGAGCTCCTGAATCCTGTACAAAACCACCCAACCCTGCCTGGGAATCATCCTGAAGTGTGTCATCCTGGTCATCCTGCTCAACTCAGCTTGATTTTATGTGCCTGCCTCGAGTTACCCCAGTGTGACAAGAATGAAAGCAAGGGTGAATATTTTGGATTATTACACTTTGTTTAGCAGAAGCACAAAGCCTTGATAGATTTGGCTCCTTGTCTCTTACCAGTTAAATAACCTGAGGCTGAATCTTCCCCCTGCTCCGGGCTCTGGTTTTTCTCCTTTAGAGTTCTCCCTCCTCCTCCTTTCTCCACTGTTAATGTGCCCACACTCAGGTGGGATTTAAAAAGCACCTCATGGCTTTGCACGACAGAACTGGCAAGTTGTGCTCAGCTCATCAAGGTACATAAAAATGCCCTGTGAGGCTGTGAACCTGCTGCTGGTCACTGCCCTCCCTGCAGGACAGCCTGGGGCTCACAGGGATGGGACATCTCCTGGCATCTGCAGTGAGAGGCTTTGTGAATACAGCAGCTCCAGCTCTGCCCATCCACCTCCAGCAGCTGCAGAGAGTCACCACACAGGCACAAGCCTGGTTTGTTTTCCTGGAGGTTTTGAGACATGAAATGCAGGGATGGTGTTTCCCTCCTGGAAGAACAGGATGCTCTGCAGTAAATTAGCAATGCTGCCTTGCCTTCTGCTTAGGAAAGGGCTTTAAGGTGTTTTGTTGTGCTGTGCCTCTTGTGACAAGCTGGGGATTGTAGTTTCTGGGTGTTCTAGATCCTCCTCAACATTTTAAAAAAATGAGAAATCTTTAAGGAAAATAATACACTTTAGAAATTTTATAACTTCCTTTATATGATGTGGCCTTGTTGGAGTGATCAAGACACAGGCACAGACCCTGCAGTGTGCTCAGGGAGAGGCACCAAAATTTGCAGAATATGGGTTGTAGATTTTTTTGATCCTTGAAATGCAGGGACAGTGTTTCACTCCTGGTGCCCGGAAGAATAAGATGCTCTGCAGTAAATTAGCAATGCTGCCTTGCCTTCTGCTTAGGAAAGGGCTTTAAGGTGTTTTGTTGTGCTGTGCCTCTTGTGACAAGCTGGGGATTGTAGTTTCTGGGTGTTCTAGATCCTCCTCAACATTTTAAAAAAATGAGAAATCTTTAAGGAAAATAATAATACACTTTCAAAATTTTATAACTTCTTTATACAACGTGGTCTTATTGGAGTGATCAAGATACAGGCACAGACCCTGCAGAATGCTCAGGGAGAAGCGCCAAAGTTTGCAGAATAAAGGTAGATATTAAAGTCTTTCAGCCCAAAGATGTTTCTTTTCCATCTTTGCAAATGTTTCTGATGCTGTATAAATACTGTCCTTGAGATTTACCAGCAGCTAACATTATCACACACTTCCATTTAAAGCAAAAATCAGAGTGCCTCTTTTATATCTCTAAGAGAATTATGAAAGCCTTCTTCGCAGCACTGCAAACAAATGGAGATTGACAGTTATTAGTTTATGGTCTAACTGCTCTGACAGGGTTTGGTGCAGAGGGATTTTCAGTGATTGACTCTGAGGCATCCCCTGTGCCTGTTCCACAGAGATGCTGAATCCACCCTGTCCCTGCTGATCATTTATTTTGTCCCCACTGGGGATCTCTGGGTCCTGAGCAGTGAAGGTGCTGATAACTGAGCAAAGCAGGCAAGTTGCCCAGCAGAAACCTCCTGTTTGCAGCAGATGCTGAAAAGGGGACTGAGAAGCTGTTGTTGTCGGTTTTTTTTTTCCTCATGGCCTTGTTTGGGCCTATTTGGAGGCAATACAGAAATGGGAGGATTACATTGCTCATATTGCAAGTCACTTTTAGCAATTGTCAGCAAGAATTTAGCACTGAATATGTGTCTGACAAATCCGAATTAAATCTTTAATAGAAGGACTTAATGCGAGGGGTAACCAAAATATTAAACAACTTGTTCATTTGCTATTTCTTGGGTGTTCAGTGAGACAAGAGCTGCAGGTCACACAGCTCCCTTTTATCCAAGTACAAGGAGCATCCCTGTGGATCAGGGTTTGTGCAGCGAGGCTGTCCCATGGTGTGGCCACTGCTGACACCCCAGAGCACTGCTCCAGGGCCCTGTCTGTCACTGCAGCCCTCCAGCACGATGCTTCTCCTTTGTCACAGCTGTCAGGGACTCGAGCCAATCCCTGGTGCTGTTAATCCACCCCCCAGTGAATCCTGAGCAAACCTTTCTGGTGGCTGGGAGAAGTTTACTGTCTGCAGCAGAAAGAGAGGCAAAAAAACCCCCCATTACTGATCACAAATTAGAGGGGCTGTGCCCAAACCCTCTGACTCCCGGGCTGCTTTTCTGCTCTCTTTCTTGCATTGAGGCCAACCAACACCACTCCATGCTCCAGAGAGCTGGGAGTTAAATTTCCTTAAATCACACACCAAAGGCAGAGAACTTATTTATTTTGCATGTTATTCCCACTGCTCCTGGTGGCCAGTATTTGGGTTCTGTTGGAATCTCCCTGCCCCTGGTGCAGCAGGAGCAGCACAGGGATGGGCACACAGGGACAATTGCTCAGCATCCCTGTGGGAGCGCTGCCAGCACTGTCCCTGTCCCTGTCCCTG
>VWZU01016824.1:96787-135738 GCA_013397095.1 Sterrhoptilus dennistouni | reverse complement strand
TCACTGGATGTTATTTTGACCAAACAGACAGTTTAACCATATTATATCAATAGCAGGGTCTTCTTTCCATGTTCACTGATGTTATCCTGACCAAACAGACAGTTAAAGCAATTACTATATCAACTACTACCACTGTGGCCTTAATTTTCTTTACTAACAGCAGAAATAAAAACTTATATCCTTACCAGAACATTATTAGTCATAAAAGACACATCTTGCAAAAAGCCAATTTTATAATATACACTTATAACAATTGGCTGGAGGAGATCACAGAGGTCATGAAGTTCAGCAGAAAACTCATCTCCTGTTGCTGGTGGGAGGTGGAAGCACAGGGCTGCTCTTTGCAGGGAGATGATGCTCATGGCTATTGATTGGAGGAGCACTTTGCATTGCACTGGATGTCAGTCTAGTTAGTTCATAAATTTATGGATGTCGTTCTGCATTTGCCACAAACTTTCCTGCTTTCTGTCTTTTTTTTTTTTTTCAGCAGAGTTTGGAAAAAAAAAAAAAAAAAGGCAATGTGATCTGAACAAATAGGAGTAAGATCCCAGCTGTTTAATTTGCATTTATTCTGTGTCTTGAAGAGCTACCTCTGTTTTCTAATTTTGCCTTTTAACATGGTGTGAAGCCCAGGGAGACCCTTTAGCTGTTGATATAATGATATTGGTAAAATATTGGTATTTGGAAATGATTGTCAGATAACTTTCATTCTCCATGCACAAGTGCGCAGTAAACACACATTCATCCAATACTTTGGAGACAACTTTAGACTTTCAGATATACACTGGGTAATTGAGAACAAATGTTAGCTTCTCTTTAATAGTACTCCACAGCAGTCACAGTGCAGTGTGACCGAGTTTTCATTTTAGTATTCTTCAGAGACATTTGAAGTATGCAGCTTCTTAAATCTGAGCTGACTTGGAGCTCTCTGCTCTAAAATGCATTATTGCAGCTCTTGGAGGAGAGTCTGTGGCGTTTGCTCCTTCAGGTGATGCCTGACCTGTTCGAACTGGATGCCCTCCTTGCAGCTGACCAACTTTCTGGGCTGAAATTTGGTAAAAAACTTGGCTAAAAGAGGCATCTGGCAGCTGGGAGGCAACTTCTCCATGTGGTCTTGGTGATCTGTGATCTGTTAGAACCCTGGAGGCTGAAAATTTCAGGCTTTCTGAGCCCCACCCCTGGGTACTGCTTTATGTTTGTCCTGTGAAAGCAGCAGAGAGGAGCTGTCACTGTAGGACACAAAAGAAAGACTCCAAATATTCCAGAAGGCAAAGAGCACAGAAAAAAGGCTTTTATTGTCTAATTCTCACTGCCTTTTATAAGGTGTTCCCATCCAGACTGAACATGGTTGGGGAATAGGAACGACACCTCTCTGATCCCATTGGTTAAACTGGAGAAACAGCAAAACACCACCTGGAGAAAGATTGTTCTGAGAAAGGAGAGTTGTTGACCAGGATTGCTTCGAGAAGAAGCTTTCCTGAGAAATTTTTTCCTTGGGAAAAAGTGAGCAACTGCTAGCAGGCTGAAAATCTCTGAGACCCAGAAATATCAGGGCCACAAGGAGCTGCTGTGCCAGCAGTGACCCTGCACTGCACCTCCCCAGGGGCCACCACGCTCCAGGTGGGCACTCAGAGATTTTGCTGTTGGGCACAGAACTCCAGAGGCAGCTTGGCTGAGCTCTGCAGTGAAGATCCATCCCTGGGTCAGTGCTCTGTTGTTGCAATAGGACACAAAATAAAGATGTTTGACCCCAGTCAGGAGGCAGCAGAAATCAGGTTTATTTACAATTCATTCAGCCCTTTTATAACACGCTGTGCTAAAGGCAGTTATTGGTCCATAGGGCTGACACCTCTCCATTGGCTCAGTAACAGAAATAGCAAACAACTCCTGTTGTCATGGGAAAGGAATATTGTTTACACAAGGTGGTTTTGGGAAAAAGAAAAACTGTTGAGAAGTTTCCCTTGGGAAGAGCTCAGCAATTCTCAGGCTCAGAAAATATCAAGTCCACACCCTGTGGCTTTTCACAGGTAACCCAAAGGCATCAGTGCCTTTTGCTTCTCCTTTGCACATTGAATTTGGGCTGATGCTGCTGAGGGGGAGCGTGCCACGCGTGGGATGTATCTTGTCTAACAATTAGTCATCCTTTGAAAGGGTGCTTTGGTTAATCCCTGCAGGGAGTGGGCTGCTCCAGAGGCAATTTGTCCTGCTCTGACCCTGGTGTCTGTGCACAGGGGAGCAGATCCCCTGGGTGGAGAGGGCACCACCCTGGGCAGGGATTTCCACCCCATGTGTGCCCTCACCTGATGCTGTTTTAGACCACAAGGACACAGATTCTGAGATTCAGGAGGCTGAAAATGACTCCTTTATTTTTGGGATGTGTCTCCCTTTTCTACCATTTCACACAGACCAATTGGATTGGTGACACAAAGACAAACCTCTTCACTGCCATTGGTCAGAGCAGAGGGACAGCAAGGAGAAGTCCCTCCTGGGGAAAGGAATGAATAACAAAGGTACAGCTACAAAAACATTTCTCCTGTTTGCAGAAAATTCCCTGGGAAAAGAATTTCAGCAAACCAAAACATCTCAGGCACAGAACCAGGGTTACACTCACCCAGCCCTGGGGCAGAGGAATCTCCTCCTTCCCTTCCATGACTTCATGGGGATGTTCCTCAGGTGGGGAAGGGACCCTCAGGCTCTGCTGGGGGAGAGTGGCCCCCACACTCCTCTCCAAAGCACGACAGGTTTGCTCTGGGCAGAACAAACCACTGCTGAAGTTTGGAACTAAATGAAAATATTTGAAGTGCATTTATCCTTTGAAAAGTGAGTCTAAATATAGTGCTGTGGAGTTCAATATCTGTCTCTTCAAGACACTTAGATCAAATGTGCCCATTTTGAGACTTGTACATTTTTTCCTTTTTGGTTCTTTTTTTTTTTTTTTTTTTTTTTATTATTATTATTTTTTGTCTGTAAACCCAATGGCCTACCCTGGGAATTTAAATTCCAGTTGAGGTCCTTTGGACTCATGAATCACTTCCAGTCACAAAGGCACTGTAGTGCACTTGGGACGTGGGTAATTGTGTTACTGTTCAGCAGGGCAAGGCAGAGCCCAGCTCACCTCCCTCCTACTGTATCAGCTTTTGCTGCTGCCTTGGGAATAGCAGTAGTAGTAGTAGTAGTAATAATAATAAGAATAATAAAAGGGCTGCCACGAAAGCCAGGGGATCTGACTCAATGCTGGGGGAGCAGCAGCCCTTCCCAAGTGCTCCCCTGACAAGTCTTAACAGTCCTCAGCTTTTTTTTTTTTTTTTGGATGAGCTGGGGCCGTGATCGAGCAGTGGCTCCTTTTGTGAGACAGCTACATCCAGAAAGGCCATTCTCATACACTGAATAAAAATGGAAATTCGTCCCCAAACATCCACATTCATTTGTAAAACAGTTAAGGAATGAAAACTGTCAACACCTGAGACTGAGAGCCCATCTGGCCCCATGAAAGAGCTCAATTTTCCCTCTGCTGATCTGGGCCAGGTATATAAATGTGGTCGGCAAAACAGCAGCAGAGGTGCCTGGGCTCATTTCTCTTTGCATCCATCCACTAGAGACTTCTTTTTAAGGATTTGCTGGGCTCCTGAATTGTCTTCTTATCATAAAAAGGGAAATAAATCCTCCTGTTTTCCCTGTGCTGCCATTCTCCCCAGTTCTGTGCCAGAATTGGAAAGTTCTCTGCCTGTCCTGGTGAAGTTTGGAAATCAACTTAACCCGTGCCTTGCCATGCACCTTTCTGATAGCAAGTGCTGAAGGTTGGTTCTGTTTGTTCATTAAATAAAATTGGTGGAGAAAAGGTCACATTCCAATGCATTATTGTCCAAGAGTGACATATACTGTTGACTCACACAAATATGTCTCCTCTGGAGAGTCCCCCGTGTGAGAAATCTCAGAGCATTTCATCTTCAACCCTTAATGAGAATTTCTCTTCTAGCAGAGCTATTAAAGACTCTGATCTTAATTCTCTCAAAAAAGCCACAAAAGCTGTCAAACTACACAAATTCAATACCTGATATGTTAATAACCAAAGAGGCTTTAAGGGAGGGGAGTGAAAATATAACCTGAGGAAACGCATTGTCTTCCTGGTGATGTGCTTCCCCTGGCTGCTGTTTGTTCCCATCCCTGTTGCCTTGGCAGCAGCTCCTGATGCATCCCTGGGTAATAACATGCACACACTAATATGACAAATGTGCAGGGTATCAGAGTACGTACAGTGCAGGCAGGTGAAATTAGGTGTATTTCTTTTTCCTTCTGGTATTCCTGAGGCTGTAAACTCCTTAGGAGTAATTTGCTGACTCGTGTTGTCAGGAGGGAGGTGTTTGAAATCACCTCTGAAGGCTGTGTTCAATAGTTGTGGTGTAGGAGCAGAAATGGCATTTCCCCTTTTATTTCAGCGGACAACTAGCAGCCGTTGTGGCAATTGTGCTTTTCTTTCTCTGTCCTTTATGTCAAGGGAAAAACCTCTCTGGGGTGATATGTGCTCAAGACTTTGCTGTGCAAAGTGTCTGAGGAATGGACAGCTTGGAAATCCCAAGTATTTTCCTGCTTTTGGACAGTCTTTTGAAAGATGCTCTTAATTGTCATGGTTTTAATACTTTATTTCAGCAAAAAAACGCACAAGGGTTTCCTCACATCAATGTGAGGAGCCAGGCCCTGAATGGAGGGATGGGGGCTGGATAAACTGGATTTATCTTGGTGGGTACGGGGACTAAATGAAGCTGAAAGGTTTAAAATCCTGCCCCAAATCAATTCTTCTTCACTTTGTGATAGTTCCCCTCTCCTAGCAGAGGCAATTACTGTGTCAGTTGGGCAATTTAGAGCTGTCCCAGGTGGTGCTGTCAGGTCTGTTCCACATGGGGCCAGTTCCGTGTCACAGTGATGGTTTTGAAGGTTCCAGTTGTATTTCTGTGTTGAACAAAAAGTGGTTACAGCACAGGAATGGCAAAGGGCATCACAAAAGCCAAAACCCATTTCTATTATGTACGTAATTCCATTTAAAAAAAATTTCCATCTTTTCTTTGTGCTCAGGTGGGAAATGCCACCAATGACAACCTGTCTCCCCATTCCTCTGTACCCACCACTGGCCATTCTTATATATCATATATATCTTATATATCTTATGTATTTTATATATCTTACATATCTTACATATCTTATATATCTTATATATCTTACATATCTTATATATCTTATATATTTATCTTATGTATTTATCTTATCTATCTTATCTATCATCTTATATATCTTATATACCTTATATATCTTATATGTCTTATGTATCTTATATATCTTATATATCTTATATATCTTATATATCTCGGGTTATTTTGTGATGTCACTCACAAGGACAGTGTTAAATAATGGAGTTGGTGCTTTTCCCACAGGAAGAGGATTTTCCACATTGTGTCTCCAGCCTGATTTGGATTCCTCACCTTGCACCTGTCTCTGCTCTGCCACCTGGATATTTCTTGTGTTGCCCAACTTATTCCCAGCGAGCGGGAGCTTGAGTCAAGGAAAAATGCAGAATTGTGTCTCTCCAGTGCAAATGAGCATTGGGTAGAGATTTTCTTCTGGGATTGGTTATTAGGGATTAGTGGCTGTATTGGGAGCTTTAAGAGTTAGCCTCCTTAAAAAAAAAAAAAAATTGTATAAGAAACTGGATTTTTTTGGTGGAAAATTTTATGGGAAGCAGAGAAAAATAATAAATCTGCCTGCTCAGGCTCTGCTCAGGGAAGTCTTCTTTCCCTGCACTCAAATATGGCAAAGTTTAGCTGCTGGAATTCTCAGGAGTGGAAAAAGGGCTGGATCTTCAAAAGCTTCTCCAGCTCTGGGACTCAAGTTCAGTCCTGCAGGATGCTGATTTTATTTGAATTGATCCTTGCAATGTCTTCATGGACATTCAAATTCTCAGTTTCTCCAAACTCAACCAGAATTTTTCGGACTTGTTTTTTTTTGCTCCCATTGTGGGAAACAAGAGGCTGCTCAGAGCTGAGTGGGGAGGCAGAATTTGCCCAGATTTTTGGGTTTTAGGGGAGTTATTTCCTACAGGGACCTGAGGGCACAACTCTGGTGGATGTTTAGGTGGGACCCAGCTGTTTTCCGTGGGTGGCAATGGATGGGAAAACTTTTGGGCATTTGACTTTTCAAGATGCTTTTGTGGAGTTCCGAAATCCTGTGGAAACGCTGACAAATTAATGGCTCGGGAAAACAAGTTCTCATAATGAAAATGTCAGAGTTTGGAGACCTGCTTGGTGGCTCTGGAAAATCTTGTGGTTTTTTTTTTTTCATTGATTATGAAGGTGCTGGAAAATTTTTGAGCTTTCCTCTGCAGTATTTTATGGCACTTTATATTCTTGGCATAAAAAAAAAAAAAAAAATCAGTTCAGTGCCTTTACTATCTGCTTGTGCAACGTGCAAGTCCTTGGAACTGGAGGGCAACATTTAAAATTTGCACAGAAATTGGAATTTAGCTCTGAGGATTTGAGACACTTATTTTGCTTTGGATTATGCTCCTGTTTATCAGCATCAGGATGTATTTGAGAGACCTAAAAATTGAAATCTAGGTTTTGCATTAAAAAAAAAAAAAATCTGTTAGAATGAGTTTCTCTTTGGGGAAGTTGGATGTTTGGTATAGATCTGACTCTCCTGTATCTGCAGAAAGAGGATAAAGGATAAACCAAGCTTATTCTTAAAAGGCACATAATAAAAAAGAGAAAATAAGAGATTAAAAAAAAAAAATCAAATCTATTGCGGTTCTTTGAATCAACAACACTGAACTGGCAACTTCTGAAACTTTTTAGAACACATTGTGCTTGTTTCTTTTTATCTCTGTAAAAATTAAACTTAAAAAAAAGCCAGGACAAAGTAGCCACTAATAAAAACACTGAGTCAACTGTTAACTCTCATTTTCGATTAAACTGTTTAGTGAGGAGCCTGTGGGAGTTGGCCTGAAGAAGGATATTATTATTACACTGCTTTATAGCAATACCAATTTTTAACCACAGAATCTGTTCTTCAGGCACTAAATACTGGGGAGAGCAAAGAAAGCGAAGACTCTGAATTACATAAAGCTGCTGAAAATACATTTATGGGACGATCTTCCTCTGCTGGCCAGAGAGCAAATGCTAATTTGCTTTTTTTGCTGTCCAAACTGAGCTGGAGTAACAGGCACACCTGTGGTGAATGTCCTGACCTTTGTGTTGTGCTGCTGTGCTCCCTCCCAGTGCCTGGTAGCGTTTTGTGGATCAACAAAGTACTTTCCATTTACATAAAGACTTTTCAGCTCCTCTCTTGAATTTGTGATTCGCTTTTGGAGATGTGCAGTTGTCTGGCAGAGCAATGGCTGTTGCACTAAGTAATGTATTTTTTGAGATCTTTAAGACTGGAAGGTGCTATCAAACTCTGTGATGTCTGTTATTTTAATTTTATGTTCTGCTCTATACAGTCCTGAAGCCTAATATATCTTCTATTCTGCTGGAGGGAACTGGCTTCTTTTTGAGGTTTTTACAGGCCGTTTCTGCTGTGCAGCGGAATTCAAATTAGGAATTATTCCCTTCTATTCAGGAGAGAAAATCTTGTGTTAGGATGGAGAGCTTGTGGCAAGGCTCAGTGGCAATAAAACCGTGAGGGAACTGGGTCCATGGCAGTTTAGACACCTGCTGGAAGGCCCTTTGCATACTGATTATGGCTGGGGTTCTCATCCTGGGTCTTAAAGGTAATTTGATGTTCTTTCCAAACAACAAAAAAAAAAGTTTCTCCTCAGTCTTCTTTCTCCACCATTCCTGGGGAACAAAGCGGGTCCAACCTTGGCTTGGCTTTGCAATGGGAAATAAGGGGTGGTTTTCCTGTTTTGTGTGCTCAGAGCCCTGGGGTTGGTGCCAGCCTTTGGGATGATGGATATCAGCCTGACTGCTGTGCATTGATGGATATTGATCCTGGAAAACTGATGAGGGGCCCGGGCTTGAGTGGCCTGTGGAATCAGCTGCAGCCTTATCTCAGTTTAATTGATTATTGGAGGTTTGTCTGGCTTGCAAGGCAGAACAAGTTCTTATTAGATTTGGTCTTTAATGGCAGTGCAGTTACCTGAGGGCAGAGCCGTTACAGCCTCGGGATGTTTGCTGCCTCCTCCCTTCCCTCCCTTGGCTGCTCAAGGTGACTGTCAAATCCACAGACTTTCCTAATGAAATCTACAAACTGTAAATCTGTCTCTTTTATTATTTTTTTTTTCTCCCTCTCTCTGTTCTTTTTATCTCCTAGTAATTGTTCCCCTTAGGATTGGCTGCATGATATTAAAGAATCTTTTTCTCGTTGCACAATCAGTTTCAAGAAGGAACATCCATCCCAGACATCAATTTATGCAGCAAAAGCCTTGGCACTGCTGCTGGGGGGGGCTCTTTTTGAAGCCTTGGTGGTGAGGATGTGCCAGATCTGCCTCCCACCCCCTGTGAAAATTTGTGCCTGGCTGCTCACAGGTGATTTTTAACCTCTCATCTGCCCTGGGAAATGTGGATGTGCTTGCACGGGATGGAAGCAGCACCATGGAAATAAACTCCAATATGATATTGAGCCCTGTTATGATCTTTTTTGGTGAAACCAACTTTTAATATTTGACCGGAGTTGCACATGAATCTGTTGACACCAAATTAGGACTTCCAGCCCCAAAGCCAATTCCTCCTCACTGCTGCATCACTGGATGTGCAGCAGAGTGTGAGCTTTTGCTGTTCATTTGCTCAAAAATTGGAATAGATCCGTGGAATTTGTACAAACCTTTCCAGGCCTCTGACTTGCCTGGATTTAGTCTGGATGGACTGGACACGGGAACAGCTGAGTGAGTTTAGCTGGATCAAATTTTCAAGGAGACTGACAGCAATAGCAATGTGCTTGAGTAAGGAAATCAGAGCTGTTCTACCATTTTGAATAGGTTTAGGATTAAACCTGCAAGCTCTGGACTTTTTGGCTTTTGTTGAGTATATCCTACCTGTTGTAAAGCAATCTGGCCTTTAATAGTCTAAAAAACTAACAGCCTATTTTTAATAAACACTGCAGAGCTCTGTGCTGTAGCTCCACAGGAACTGGGAAAAAAAACCCCACATTTTTTGCTTTCATGCAGAGTGACTGAGTTGCTACAGGTCTTCTTTTGCAAAGTTACACCAGTGATAGGCAGAAAAGTTCTTTTCAACTCCTCCTCTGTTCCATTCAGAAAAGCAAAGCTACTACTGTTGCTTTTTAAAAGAGTTTTTACACTGGTGTTCAGCACTGACCTAAAGTTTGGACTGCCAGCCATGGGAAAGAATATTTATTTAATATATAATAAGCCACCACCACCACCATGAAATCCCTTTGGACTTAAGGAAAAGATGTGCAGAACAGAAATTAAATGTAGCAGAGGTAAACAGAAATTTAATAAGATTCTATAGGAATTCCTGCACAAACCTAAGGAGTTTAATAGAAAAACGAGAGGTTATTTTTAATCATCCTCTGGAACCCTACAGCACGTTTTTAATTAAATTACGTAGGATGGATAAGAGAAAACCTAAGGAAAGATGAGTAATTTCCTATTAACCTTTATTTAACTTTTTTTTCATAAAATAAATTAAGTTAATGACTCATTTCTGGTTGTGTCGTCCTGGTGAAAGCTCATATTTACAAAGTTTAAACTGTCTCCAATATTTCTGGTCAGTCCCTCATTTGGTTATTCCTTGTCCCAACGTGGTCACTCAACAGGGAAATGAATCTATGTCAAACAAGACAATAAGCCATGCTCAACCTTTGATTTGTTGTGGAACCATGAGGGTTTTTAGCTTTTTTTTTTTAAACAAAAATCTGATTTGTGTGATTTTCCTGGGGAAGAGGAGATGCTAGAATTCCATGTTTGAAATTGGGCATTTAAAAGAACAACCTTGGTTCTGACCATCAGCAACTCAAGAGTGGAGCCATATGAACCCTCTGGCTTTTTTTAAATTTTATTTTATTTTTTTGGTTTTTTTTTTTTTTTTTTTTTACCTTTTGTGGCCTGGTTGGATTTGATTTTCTGTGCTGCTTCAATAACTGTAAAATGCAGTAATTAAGGAAAACTTGAGAAAGTCATCAACCTTTTGGACACTGATAATTTTTTGCTAGGCCGGGCAATGACTACACTCACATGGGCCATTGGTCTCTTCAATGAAACTTCATCCCATGCTTTGAAAAAAATGCATTGATGTTCCCTTTATCATGAGAGAAACCAAGTTTCCACAGATACCCCCTTGAAAACGGCTTTATTAATTAATCCCACGTGGCTCATCAATGCTGCCGGTGCCTCCATTAGTTACACGCAGAAATAAAGACAAATGGCTCTTGTTAACGGCCCCAGGAATTCATAAATCTTTCTTGTTTATGGAAGGAGGCAACACAAGGAGACATTATGTTACAAGGCTTTTTGGATTTACGGCCTCGCTGCCTGTGCAGGATTTAGGTCAGAAATGTGGTGATGGGTGCAGTGTCCCGGTTTTGTTTGCATTGCCCAGAGATATTTTCTGCTGCTGTTGTTGCAATTCAGGGGTGAGAAATGGCTCTGCCATGGGATGGAGGCTGGAGCTGGTTGTCCTTTTGGTGAGGAGGGTTTGGAGTCTCAATCCTCAGCAGGAGAGGGAAGGAATTCTGGCAGTGCACCCCTGGTTCTGTGCCTGAGGTGTTTTGGTTTGCTGAAATTCTTTTCTCAGGGAATTTTCTGTAAACAGGAGAAATGTTTTTGTAGCTGTACCTTTGTTATTCATTCCTTTCCCCAGGAGGGACTTCTCCTTGCTGTCCCTCTGCTCTGACCAATGGCAGTGAAGAGGTTTGTCTTTGTGTCACCAATCCAATTGGTCTGTGTGAAATGGTAGAAAAGGGAGACACATCCCAGAAATAAAGGAGTCATTTTCAGCCTCCTGAATCTCAGAGTCTGTGTCCTTGTGGTGTAAAACAGGGTCAAATAACTCCATTGCATCACACCCAACAAAAAACCAGGAGCTCAGCAAGACCCTCCCTCATCTCGAGATAATGTTGGGTTTGATTGAAAAAACCAGTGTATAAAGGGGACACATCCCAAAAATAAAGGAGTCATTTTGAACCCTCTGAATCTCAGAGTCTGTGTCCTTGTGGTGTAAAACCCCACACCTGAGCAGGTGTTTCCACATTACGAAAAGAGTTTAAGCCACACCCCTGAACTTTTAAGGAAGAAGAACCAGAAACTTCCATGCTCTTCTCACCTTCATTGGCCCAGTGCCAGGACAAAGGCACCAGCTGGACCTTTGAGCTGTTCCTCAAGGAATGTGGCTGTTTTCTATTGGGCAGCAAGCAAAAAAAATCCCTCCCAGGATTGTTGAATACTTAAGAGACAGCACAGAGATTCTCGGGGCTTTTTGGGCGTGCTTTAGCAGGTGTAAGGGCTCTCCCTGCACTTTGCAAGCTTTTATTCTTTTGTTCGGTATAGTTTGTTATTTTCTCTTTAATTAAAACCTTTTTTGCTTTTTCAAAACATCTCCAATCAAGCCATGTTGTTAATTATTCCTAATTATTTCTGGGAGGTTGTTGGACACCCTCAGAGCTTGATACACCTTTATGGGGCTGATAACATGCTGGCCTCACACAGAATTGTATCAGGACTCCTGTGCTGGCTGGGTGCTTTCCCTTTTCTGTGGGTCTCAGCTTGATGCCCTGCAAAAAAATCAAACTGTTTCCATGGAAAAGCAGTTTTGGGAGAAAGGCTTCTCATCCTCTGGGCTTTCCACTTCTCCTCTTCCTCATGGCCTGTGCTTTCCTGCATCCACCCCCCCAAAGGCAGCTCATTTAATCTCCCACAGGTTGTGTCTCATGGCACTGCAGAAATGTCACTTGGGAGGATTTTCTGGAGGTTTCCAGGTTCCTGCTTGGAGCAGGACAGCTGTCCACATGAGCAGTGGTTTTGCTGAACCAAACAGCAAAGCCTCCTCCCCTGGGATTGGGATTCATCCCTTCCCTGGGACTGGGATTCATCCCTTCCCTGGGATTGGGGTTCATCCCTCCCCTGGGATTGGGATTCATCCCTTCCCTGGGATTGGGATTCATCCCTCCCCTGGGATTGGGATTCATCCCTCCCCTGGGATTGGGATTCATCCCTTCCCTGGGATTGGGGTTCATCCCTCCCCTGGGATTGGGATCCATCCCTTCCCTGGGATTGGGATTCATCCCTTCCCTGGGATTGGGATTCATCCCTTCCCTGGCATTGGGATTCATCCCTTCCCTGGGATTGGGATTCATCCCTCCCCTGGGATTGGGATTCATCCCTTCCCTGGGATTGGGGTTCATCCCTTCCCTGGGATTGGGATCCATCCCTTCCCTGGGATTGGGATTCATCCCTTCCCTGGGATTGGGATTCATCCCTTCCCTGGGGCCTGTTCCTGTGCTCTCTGAGGGAAAACCCTCCTGACCCCTGGATTGAATCTTCCAAACTGTAACTTGGGCCGTTGCTGCAGTTTTCCTGACAGATCCCCTTTTGGGATCACTCCATCTGTTATTTATTGCACTCAAATTGTGCTGATTCTGCTCCCTCTGGTCCTCACTGCCCGGTTACCACCTTCCCTCCTGCCTGCTGAGGCTCCCCCAGTCCAACAGGGTCAACAATACATCATTTCCTGAAAATATCTTGGGTTTTCAGCTGTCACAGCTCACACCTCTCTTTGCCCTTCCACTGCAGCCCTGCTCATCTTTTATTGCTTGTCTTAGGAGAGCTGTGGTCCCTTTGCTGGGGAGGAGCTGCCTGGGGGTGCTCGCTGTGGCTGTGTTCATCATCTCACCACAAGGCTGGATTTTTCTAAGAGGCTCCAGATGGGTAAAAACCCGCTTGGTTGTCTGTCTGAGAAAATTCTGGTTTAATTTTTCCCCATGACTGAGCGGTGCTTTATGGAGTCAGACCTCCTAGAAATCCATCATGCACTGGGAAGGGACTGTGGCTGCTCAAATCATCGCTCCTTCCCCAAACAGTGCAGGGAGGAATATCCTCTTGATTTTGAAGTAGAGGAACGAGCAAGCTCTGTGTGGCTTGTTCTAACAGTTGATGTAATTAATTCTGCTCTTTTACTTGGGGTTTGCTATTTTTATCAGCCCTGGACTGCTGTAGTAACAGCTCTGGGGCAGACCTCCTGTTCCTCTCAGTCCCGAGTGTGAGGTACAGCTCTAATTATATTTACAGTTAATTCACAGTTCAGCGAGCGGAGCTTGGGGCCAGTTTCACAAGTGCTTCACTCTGTTATCAAACTGCTAATAAATATGGGGAGCCCTTGTGAGAGAGCACAGGCAGAAAAATCCTACCAGGAGTGAGAATTGGTGTGTTACAAACCCCATGCTCCAGCAGCTGATGAAAAGCAGAGCCCCACAGAAGGAGCATCAATCACAGCGATGGTATTTTACTGAAACTTGATTTAATTGGTAGTGCAGGCTTTGCTGCTCCCCTTTGAATGTTTAATGGTTGCTGAGGTGTTTGGACAGGGGAGAGCAGGAGATTTTACATTATTAGGCTGTGATCAAGGCAGGTGTGGTAAGTTCTGCACAGTGGCTGAGCTTTGACTTTCAGCGGGCGCTTCCTCTCTGAGCATCTCAATCCTCCAGCTGTAAAAAGCAGAGATAATGTTTGCAAAGTCAGGCTGCAAACCAAGTCCTGCCTGGCTGCCTCTGAGCCAGACCGAGGTGACTCCTGCAGCTGATGGCTCTGGCTGCCTTCTGTGCTGCTGCCTGGCCCAGGGCACTCCAGCTGGCTGGGCCACCACCAGCCTGCTGCCTCCCCCTGCTGCACAGGCTGTGGGACCTGACAATGGTCACAACATGGATTTTTAGGCTCCAGGCAGTGCCTTGAAGCCTGTGGGAAAACCAAGGACAGAACTCTGTCAGTCTGGCCTGAGAAATCATAAGGAGGAACCCAAAACAATCCTTGTAGATACCGTCCTCCTCCTGACAGCTGGTGCTTTTTTAACTTGTTGTTTACTTGAAAGGAGATGGTTGTGGGACCTGACAATGGTCATAACATGGATTTTTAGGCTCCAGGCAGTGCCTTGAAGCCTGTGGGAAAACCAAGGACAAAATTCTCTCAGTCTGGCCTGGGAAATCATGGAGGACACCAAAACAATCCCTATAAACAATCCCTGTAGATCTCCTCCTCCTCCTGACACCTGGTGCTTTTCCAACTCATTTACTGGCAGAGATGTTCACAAAAAGGTGGTGCCCTAAAGGACCAACCCTACTCATTGTACCCAAACACTGGATAAAACAATCTGTCTCTCAATAAACTTTGCTCTGAGCCCTCTGAAGAAATCAGAGTTCTACATCTCATTACATGAGCTGGCCTGAGCTGGCCCTACTGTCCTGTGGGTTTCCCTGGGGCTCTGGGAGGGGAATATCTCATCATTTCTCTCTTCTTTCCTGTAGTTGGATCTGGGCACGGCAGCTCCCCACTTAGAACGTGATTTTGTGCAATTTTTTCAAAGCAAACTGTAGGAATGAGGAATAATGGGAGGAGAGGTGGTTTGGATGTGGAAAACTTCTGTCTATTGACTTAGTTCTTCTAAAGTTCTTCTTAGTTCATCTATTGAATAGTTCTTCCTTATTGACTTAGTTTTTACTCCAGCCCTTCCATCTCTGAGGACTGAGGTTTCTTCCTCCTTGTGTCTCCCCAAAGCTCTTGGGTACATTTTTCCACTGGGTTTTCTCTTTTCCAGGTTCAGCAGTTGGAGCTGTTGGGATTTCAGACCAAGCAATTCCAATCTTGCCCATCACTGGGAGCTTCCTCAGGGAGGTGCCTTTATTCTGAGTTTCTGCTGCTGAATCTGGGGTTAACTGTGAAATTTCACAGCAAACACCAAGGCTGAGTCAGGTCACCAAACTGCTTCATTTTGGTGTGGAAATATTTCCAGGCTAATTGAGAGCCCTGTGCACCAGTAAGGAGGAAGAAGGTTGTTCTACAGCCCTGGCCTTTGGAAAAAAATCATGAATTATTGATTCGTCTGGCTGGGATAGTTGATCTATAACGTGGCAAAGCTTTGCCTTGCTTTCCTCCCAAGGATGGGCTGGGTATTGATTGGAAGATCATCTGTGTTTTCAAATGTCTTAGCCAGGCTGTAGGTGTCGAAGAGTTTTTCAGCGAGTACAACAAAATGTCAAAGTTATTTTGTGCATTAAACCCTCTCCCTCAACTAAAAATTCCCTCCTGCCTTGACACTGTGGTATGGATGTCGATGTTTATATTTGACTTTATTTTTAGACTACTGGGCCAGATCAAAGGGAGAAATTGGACATAGGCAGTGGGCAAAAGCTGCCCATTAAGAGATATGGAAGTCGTGCAGCTTTTCTGCAGCAGAGCCATGCAGGAGGCTAAAGCCCTGTGGTAACTTATTTTCCCCCAGATCCACTGCTGGCTGCTTAGAGTGAGCACACAATTTGGGTCAAACTGTGCAAAAAGTGAAGAAGAGCCCCCTCTGTCCCTGATTTTTTTGCCTTCTCAGTTGAGTTTCATTTTTCTGCCCCTCCCAGGGCTGTTTGCCATTTCCCAGGAAGGTGATTGTGGTGTGTCCCTGTGGTGATGGGGCTGGGGTTATCCACTGTGCAGAACTGAACACCAGCCACTTCTCCTGCATTTTGGGCTTATTTAATACACCAGCTGGCTTTGCTTGCTAAAACACCAAGATCCAGTGGCAGGGAGGCACAAAACCCTGAATTCACCTCATACAAAATCAGTGCTCTGTGTTTATATTTCCACGCTGGTTGCCACCCACAGGTTCCCTACTGGGTTTTATCCAATTATTATTATCTCTTGCACTTATTTCAGGTTTGGACTGGAAGCAGGGTTTCGATGCCTTCACCCTGTGGGTGCTGACAGAAAAAGGGTGGCTGTGCTGTCCCTGGAGGTGTCCACCTGTGAGCCAGGGCAGAGGAGCAGAGGGCAGAGCTGAAGCTGGAGCAGCTGCTGCTGGAGCTCTCAGGCTGCAGACAGCTGGTGGGGCTGGTCAACATGTGTTATTTCCCCATGGACCAGCTCTCAGCAGCTGTCTTGAGAAGGAGTGACCTTTTTTTTTTTTTTTTCTCTTTCCATTTTTTTAATTATTTATTTTTAATCCCCCCTTTTCTTTCTTTTTCTCCCCATGCCTGCTCTAGAAGCAGATCACTGTAAGTCTCCAAAAAGGATGGGGTTGGTATCAAGTGTATCATTAACCATAATCAGCTGTTACAGCAGGAATTATATTGGGAAGGCAAGCCCTGAGCCACGGAGTCCTCACTTTTATTTAAACTCTTTAGGTGCTTATGTTGCTCTTGAGAGTCAGACTCGAGCTCTTAAATCACTTTGAATCCTTTTGGACAAAGCAGTTATTGGAGCTGGGGGCTTTTTTTACAAGACCTTGTGTACGTGAGGTCTCCCTGTGATGCACAGAGGTATTTGTAGAGTTGTAGCTGATACATTTTAGTGGAAGAGACACGGCAGTGATTAATAACTTGGTCAGCCCATGCTGGCCCTTCCACTTGTAAGGCAGCAGAGGATGGAAAATGCTGTGCAGAGAAACACATTTCCTCTGGGGAAATGCTGGGCTGGGAGTACCTGGTGAGGCTGGACAGAGCCCCAGGTAAATGGTGTAATAATGCTGCTTATCTGAGGGGTTTATATATCTGCAAATAAAAACGGTTTGGTTGCATAAAAGCCTTTGTAAAACCCAAGACTGTGAGTTCTTCCCTGACTTCAAAGGTTAAAACACACAGCTGAGCTCTTTAAGAAGCTCAAATCCCTAATTGCAAAGCACCAGGATTGTCCTCACGCTGTCCCAGGTCACACAAGGGTGACAGTGACCAGGTGTGTGAGGGCTGGGGGTGACAGGGTCACACAAGGGTGACAGTGACCAGGTGTGTGAGTGCTGGAGGCCACTCCCAGGAGGGCTGGAACTCAGCAGGGATGTGATGCTGTTTTACATTACAAAGACTCTGAGATTCAGGAGGCTGAAAATGACTCCTTTATTTTTGGGATGTGTCTCCTTTATACACTGGTTTTTCAATCAAACCCAACATTATCTCGAGATGAGGGAGGGTCTTGCCGAGCTCCTGGTTTTTTGTTGGGTGTGATGTAATGGAGTTATTTGACCCTGTTTTACACCACAAGGACACAGACTCTGAGATTCAGGAGGCTGAAAATGACTCCTTTATTTCTGGGATGTGTCTCCCTTTTCTACCATTTCACACAGACCAATTGGATTGGTGACACAAAGACAAACCTCTTCACTGCCATTGGTCAGAGCAGAGGGACAGCAAGGAGAAGTCCCTCCTGGGGAAAGGAATGAATAACAAAGGTACAGCTACAAAAACATTTCTCCTGTTTGCAGAAAATTCCTTGAGAAAAGAATTTCAGCAAACCAAAACATCTCAGGCACGAAACCAAGGCTACAGGGATGGAGCTCAGGCTCCCAGCAGGGACAGAATTCAGCAGCCTCAGCTCCAGGAGCTGCTGGCCCCAGCCCTGCCCCTGTGAAATCCATGGCAGTGTTGTGTCAGAGAGTTCTGCATCAGGATTCCAGAGAACATGGATAATATCAGGGCTTGTGGCCTCTATCAGTGGGTAGCAATTAAGGGGTGTCAAGATCATTAATGCATAATTAATCTTAATCTTTCCAGTGCTGTGTGTGCTTAACAAACTAATACAGAACCAGGGATCCGTGGCCTCGCTTTGACACTTCAGATAATAGAGGCCAGCAATGAACTTGTTCACTGCACGCTCCTGCTTTTCCTTGTGGGGAAAACTCTGAGCTCAAACAATTAAAAATTACCTTAAAAATGATTCCCATTAGGAATCACACCAAAGAAAAATCCAGTGTTGTCTTCTGGGCTCTGGCCTGTAATGGTTGTTTTCCTCTGAGCTGCTGATTGAAATGCAAGGTGGATGTTTGAAAGGAAATCCGAAAACTTTTAATTTCTTGCTCGTGCTTGCGAGCATTCCTGAGTTAGCAAATCACCAGGAAACTGGCTAAAAAGAAGTGATTTCTTAGCAAAATGAATTGTTAATTATCGAGCTCCTGTAAAATTCCTGTAATTTTAAAATCGTGTTGGCAAGGGATCCAAAGAACATGTGGTGCCACAGTGTTAGAGTATTTTTATTTATATCTGATTCACAATTGTCTCCATGGCAATGTGAGAGATGAAGGCAGAGGAAAGAAATGAGTTGTCACATTATTAAATGACCCAGTGGAAAAAAAAATAAATTAAGACATGTTAAGGATTAATTTTACATTATAGAGCTGCCTAGCAAGCCATTATCATTAGAGTTAAGGATTTGTTAGCATTTCTATTATAAATGTGTTTTTGAAGTGTTTATTACTCTTTCAATTTGCATCAGGCTGCAACTTTGCATGCAGGTCCTCTGAAAAAAAGGAAATCTAATTTTAAAATGCAGTTTATTAATTTTAGAACATTTTAGTGCTCTGTATCTTATATATATATAGAGAGAGATTTCTCTACTCTAAAAACTAAATAATGGCTATTCTTTTTTTCCTTCAAAAAAGAAACCCCAGCCCCTCAATTGGAGAAACAGTCTTTATTAGTTGGGTTTTTTTTTTTTTTTTAGTGGAATTTGGGGCAAATCAGTGTATGGCTTTTGTAGAGGTGAACACAGCCCAGCTCTTAGCAAATTGAGTTTTACTGCTCTCCTTTTGTCAGGAGTATTGTCAGCAGATGTATGACTCAAATGGAACAAAGAACTGGTAAAAAAGTCTCTTGGAGGACAGAGGGTTTGTTTGTTTTGTGTGGGTTGGGTTTTTTTTTTTTTTTTTTTTGCCCCTTGGCAGAGGGGGGGAAATGCTTTTCACCAGAGCACACACACAGTTTATGCACAAAAAATCCCCTGCTCTTGGTGGATTATTGCATAATGCACGATAGCATTTTCAAGCTTGGCTAGCTGTGATTAGGAAGCTAAATGGAGGGAAAAAAAGCAACAGTTTTTATTCTAAAGCCAAAGCTGATTTGTGCCTTTCACCAGGCAGGGCGTTGGTTCCCTGGCAGGGAAAGGCCAGAGGTGCCACCATCTCTCAGCCAGGGCAGAGCTCCCCAAATCCACTGGGATCTGGTGTATTTTCAGGGATTTTGGGAGATTTAAATGCCCCAAAAACGTGGTAGGAATGGCGAGGGACAGTGTTGTCAAGTGGGAGCTGCCTGGAGGACAGAAAATGATGGAAAGTGGTTTAAAACAGAGGGAAGAGAGGAGGGAGGGCTCCATGGAACAGCCCATTTATCTTGAATTCCCAGAAAAATCTGCGAGGCTCTGCAGGGCTGGCTTCTGTCCATCTCTGTTCAATATTTTCATTATCAATCTGGGTAATGGAATGGAGAGTAGGTTTGTTAAACTGACAGGTGATGTAAAGTCAGGAGAGGCTGCAGATGCTCGGGGAAGGAGGACTAGAGTGGATTTCTTAAAATAATCCATAAAGATTGAAATGGTGAAATGGTGATCTGGAAGGAGGGATGAAAGGGTCCAAGTGATGGCTCGGGGCAAGGATTGCAGCAGCAAAAAAAGGGGTTTTGGGGGGCTCTCAGGAGCACAAACATCAGCACAGACATAAACATCATCACCAACATCAGCACAACCATCACCGTGCCAGGGAATGATAAAGAGCCAGGGAAGACACAGGGGACACACCATGGAGGGCTCAGTGTGAGGCTGAGATCACTGACATCCTGTCTGGGAGGGAGAGAACACCTTCCCATCAGATCTGACCCCACTTCAGGGAGTCTGGGTGGCTTTGGGGTGAGAAGACACACTTGGGAGGAGCGTCGCTGCTCCCAGGAGATGCTCTGGATAGTCTGGGAATGCACTAAACCTTCTCTGGTCATTGCTCCAGAAGCTCTGCTTGTCTGGCTGAGGTGTTTATGCAGAAGAAAGGATCAATAATGGACTTTTTTTCTTTGCAGCTCACCCATTTTTTAAAAGTTATTCTTCTGAGCACTGGCCTAACTTGACACTTCTTGGCTTTCTTAAAAACTTTAATTTGAAAAGAAGTTACTAACAGGGTAGCAGCACTGAGCAGGATGGAGCTAGCTGAATTCCCTCTATGAAATGCTACTTTACTTGATTAAGTCCAATGACATCTTTGCATTCAGCTAACTAGCTCTCTGCAGGTGATAGAATAACTAATCAGAGTAAAAACATCAGATGAAATGAAATATAGAATGTAAACCCCATTCTAATTAGTAGCTTTATGGGGCTCTGTCAGTGAATGATCATGGAAGAGATTTCTTGTTTTCCATCTTGAGAGTATTTGGGTATTAGTCATGGCTGAATGCCTGTTTGTGTCTTCCTAGCTGGGATTTAGGGTATTTTAATCCTGGTTTTCTATGCAAGCCCTGCCTGTTAGGAAGTGCCAAAAGCTGTCTTTGGCCTCGCTGACCTCTGGCTTTGTGTCACTCTGATGAATTTGAAGGAGGTGACCTGGGTTTGGTGGCCACAGCCTCTCCTCACAGTGACCCCCCTCACGGATACCCAGTGCAGCAGTTCCGTGGGTTTTATTTTGGGCACAGTTGTTTCCCTCCTCTCTCTTTGGAGCCAGCTCAGCCAGGCTCTGCTTTTTGGAGCCAGCAGCCTTTGTCTTGGAAGTTCATCAAAGGTGATTTTCAGTGATTAACTTCCCAGCCTGGAAGAAGAGAATTTCTTGACTGCAGGATTTCTGCCCGTTATGTAAGCAGGAACATTTTTATACAAAAAATCCCCAAACACTTCTCCTCTCTGTCTGTATATATAGACAGGGAACAGGTGGCTGTGGCTGCTCCCTGCATTTCAGAGCTAATGGCTCCTGAGCTGCCAGGGGGCTGCACCTCTGAGAACCAAAGTGTTGGGGTAAACTTGGTAATCCCCTAAAAATAATCCCTTGAGTTGGGGCTCAGATATTCCCTTGGGGCAGTGGCAGAGGAGCTTTCCCAGAGCTGCTGGGGCTGGGATGTTCTCCAAGAGGAGCCGTGGGGTGGCTGATTGCTGGAGAGGTGGCAGAGCAGGGAGGCTGGGTTTTTTTTTAATTTTAAAACCTTTTTCAGGAAGATGGAGAGGAGGAATGATTTCCATGACAACAATTCACTTAGGGAGAGAAATGATGGCTCTTGGAGAGGGAGTCTGAAGGGAAAGGTGTCGCTGCTGTGAACCTGGAGGGGGCTTAGGGGAGAGCAGGAGGCTGAGTACAATCAAAACATTAAAACACAAAAGCTTGGTTATTTCTTGAGAAACAGCACTTTCCAAAGGGAATAGTGATGTGAAGCAAACTCTTGGTGAGGAGGTGGAGGGCTGGCAGGGGAGGAGGAGGAGGAGGAGGAGGAGGGCAGAGTCCTGCCAGCTGGTACCTGGGTGTGGGAGGGGAGCAGGTCTGGCAGTGACCACACACCCCCAGCAGCCTCTGGCCTTCACTCCAGGGCTGATTTTGTTACATGTGCAAGTGAAACCATCTTTGTTTCAGTGGACAGGGCTGGAGTCCATGTCTAAGTGTCCAGGCAGAACACAGGTGGTGGTCTCTGGGTTTTTTTTGGGCTTTCTCCTCTTGCCCTGAAATCCTGTGGTTGTACAAGTGCCTTGCAGGTCCTGGCAGTTCTGGGTGTCCCTGCCACTAACTCAGTTTCTAATTATTTTTTTTCTTTTGTCACCCTTCAAGAGCTGATTTTCTTCCTATATCCTTGTGGCCAGCTCCCTTTAATGCTGACTAGAATTGGCCTATCATCTCAGAATTGCTTGGACCTTGATTATGATTATTCTTCTTTTCAGACACTGTAATTTTGGGTTATATCTGGACTGGGAGCCCTGGTTCTGGCACTGACACTGTCAGTTTGGAAAAGTTTGCATGGCCTTAAGAAGTCCATCCTAAGACAGTGCTGATTAACAAAAAAAAAACAAATCCCAAAACCCTCCCAAACAACCCAGAAGCAAAATGTGAATAATGGCAAAACTAAACTTTGCAAAAACGACATTCATTGAGCTATTTGAATTCTGTGCACCCACAGCCGGCTTGGAAGACACTTGGATACATTTTCCAGCCATAAACCAAACAGGTTGTCAACTTGAAAGGTACTCGGTTATTGCTGATAAAAGACATGGCCAGTAAAAGGTAGGAAGATACACTGGGAATAAATAACAGAGTCTATAAACAGTCGGTATTTGTTGTATGTCTTTGTAATGCAGTGTTTTTGCAGACAAGTGCACTGAAATTTCGGCTTATCAGATTAAAACAAAAAAAGAGAGAGGTAAATAAATTCTGCTTGGGCTGGGAGAGATAGTGTGTTGTGCAGGGTAATCACTCTCCTCCAGCAGCTCTGTGGGTGTGTGTTGAGCATGAAGGACTGCCAAGCTCCCAGAGCCCTGAGCTGCCAAGGGCTGAGCTGGGTCTGGCCAGGTCCCTGAGTGACTCTGTTTTGCACCACAAAGACATAAAGACTCTGAGATTCAGGAGGCTGAAAATGACTCCTTTATTTTTGGGATGTGTCTCCCTTTTCTACCATTTCACACAGACCCATTGGATTGGTGACACAAAGACAAACCTCTTCACTGCCATTGGTCAGAGCAGAGGGACAGCAAGGAGAAGTCCCTCCTGTGGAAAGGAATGAATAACAAAGGTAAAGCTACAAAAGCATTTCTCCTGTCTACAGAAAATTCCCTGAGGAAAGGAATTTCAGCAAACCAAAACACCTCAGGCACAAACCAGGGCTACACCTGAGTGCAGCCTGTGCTGGGGACCCTCCCAGAGCCCCCTGGGGACACCCCTGCCAGCACAGGGGCTGTCATTGTAGGACAGGAAAGAAAAATGAGAGAGTCCAAATATTCCAGAAGGCAAAGAGCACAGAGAAAAGGCTTTATTGTCTAATTCTCACTGCCTTTTATAAGGTGTTCCCATCCAGACTGAACATGGTTGGGGAATAGGAACGACATCTCTCTGATCCCATTGGTTAAACTGGAGAAACAGCAAAACACCACCTGGAGAAAGATTGTTCTGAGAAAGGAGAGTTGTTGGCCAGGATTGCTTTGAGAAGAAGCTTTCCTGAGAAATTTTTTCCTTGGGAAAAAGTGAGCAACTGCTAGCAGGCTGAAAATCTCTGAGACCCAGAAATATCAGGCCCACATGGGACCAGTGTAGCCCTGGTTTTGTGCCTGAGGTGTTTTGGCTTTCTGAAATTCCTTTCCCAGGGAATTTTCTGTAAACAGGAGAAATGTTTTTGTAGCTGTACCTTTGTTATTCATTCCTTTCCCCAGGAGGGACTTCTCCTTGCTGTCCCTCTGCTCTGACCAATGGGAGTGAAGAGGTTTGTCTTTGTGTCACCAATCCAATTGGTCTGTGTGAAATGGTAGAAAAGGGAGACACATCCCAAAAACAAAGGAGTCATTTTCAGCTTTCTGAAGTCAGAATCTGTGTCCTTGTGGTGTAAAACAGTGTCAAACCAGGGCAGCAGCAACTGCCTTGAGCTGGTGCAGGTGGGCTGTTGGCACTCAGAACCCCCTCCCCAGGGCTGTGCTGGTGGCCCCGTGACTGTGACAGTGTGACCTGGGGGTGGACACTGCACCACAGGCAGAACTGATGAAGGAACAGAGTCATTGTTGCTTTTGGGAAGCCCAGATCTCAGCTCTGGTTATAATTAGCCTTTCCTTCCCCACGCAGCTCCCCAGGATGTGACTGTCAGCAGCGCTTAACGCTGACGGTCATTAATTGTTTGGGCTGCAACCATCCATGGGCGTAGAGACTGCCACTGAATTATGGATTATGAGTCCTTCGCTGCAGATTTGGCGTGTGGTGCCAAGGAAATTGGTGCAGCCCACGCTGCCTCAGTGATCTCTGCTGCCTTTCCTGGCTCTCTGGGGTCTCACCTTGGCGTTCCTGGCTTGCAGCTCCCCTGGAAGTGAAATCCAGGGCTGTGGTTTGAGCTCCTGCTGTTGTGCAGTGCAAGCAAAGAGCTGAGCTTGAGGCGCCCCAAATCGTGCACTGGGCTGCTGGATGAAGTTCTAGGCTTTTGCCTTGTCCCAGCTCTGGGTTTTCTCCCATACCCAGTGTGGTTGTACAGGGAACCCCAAGTCTTGAAATGTTTCCACTGCTGGCTTACATAACTGTCAGGTTGTGGGGGTTTTTGGTGTGTGTTTGATTTTTTTTTAAATGTCATCTTATGTGGAATAGTTATGCTGCCTTAACTGAGGAGCAAACAGTGCCCTGTGATGGAGTGAAAGCCCTGGATTGATGTCTGTTTTTCAGTGCAGTGTCTGCCTTTTATTTGCACTTTGGCATGATCCAGCAGTATGGGAAATGAGTGCCAGAAGGAGAAGTCAGTTCATGGCTCCCCTTTTTTTATTTTTAACTGATATTTTTACACATGAGGAGGATTTCACAGACCCCCTCTGTCGCAGCCTTGCAGAAAATAATCTGCCCTGTAGTGGTTGTCTGTGGGGAGCTGCAGAAGAGCCACGAAGCCACACATCCATTTGGAGGGGCAGAAAAGGATCCGTGCAGGTTCCTGCATGTGGGACATGAGTGTTTTCCTCATTTATAGTCCAAACCTTTTGGGGTAGAAGAGAAAAGGAGGAGAAGAGAACCAACTGACTCATGTTTGAAATGCTCTTCAGTGTTGATGAGAAAAGCAAGAGTGTGTGCATGAGGCATTGGGAATGACTGATGAAGCACTTGGGCCTGACAATACATCCTGCTTTTCTTCTTTTAAGATGATCTAGCTTCTTGCTTTCTGACCTCTTTGGGTATCAGCATCCATCCATCTCACTGCTTCCTACTCTGTTGCTGTTCTGAGTTTAGTCCCGGGTCAAAAAGTCCCAATAATCCTGGCAGGAGTGGAAGACAGAAAGGCAGAGTGCACTCTCACATTCCCAATAGCCACGTTTTTCCAAGTGTTAAAAAGTGGGTATTCTTTAAAATCATGCACAGTGCTGAAGCCCCAGTTTAATTGCTGGTTACAGATGCTGCTTTTGATCCAAGCTAAACTTCTGAGCCAAGCTGAAGTTCTTACAGACAAGAGTTCGTGAAATTCTAAAGAGGAGGAAATCAGCATTAAAATAGCATTTGTAGAGAATCTTAAGCAAAATGTGCACTTTTCAGTGAAGGCCTTTGCATCATAAATTAGCAACATCTGTCCTTCTATTCTGTATGTCGTTTCCTCTCCAAATCCCCTCCAGAATCTGCCATTTTTTCAGAAGTATTCTTGGATACATTGAACTGAGGTTGAAGATGCTTCATAAAATATGCATAAGCACTTGTCACTTGGATAATGCTTCTTAGTGCTTGCCACTTCCTGTATTTTAACAAATTAACCCTCAAACACGACTGATGTCCATGGTGAATGTGGGCAGGATGGGACTATCTTGGGCTCAGGAAATACTCTTGGAAATGGGTGCTCAGCTGTGAGAAGAGGCTGCTCTTTTTGTTCAATACCCAGTGGTGACTGGGCAAGATCTGAGAAATTCAGAGTATGGCTTAGAGCTAAGCTCTGAGATAGCTGGATTTTCCAAGAATTACATGAAGGAGAATAACCTGTTTTCTTCCCCACACTGCTGAGATGTTGCTGCTGTCCCAAAGGGCAGGTGAACTTTGGGTGTTGTGTTGGCAGATAAACAGGGCTGGGAGGGAACATCACGGATCATCTTGTGCTCTCCCCTGTCCCAAGGAGAGCTCAGCTCTGTCTGTGAAATCCCTCACAGCCTGTCCTGGTGGCCTCCCCGTGATGAAGACCTTGTGGTGCTCCCAGGCAATCTGTTCCAGCGTTTTCACTGCTGAGCAGATAATATTGAAGAATATAAAGTCCAATCTTGGAAAGCTCCTAAGTGTGAATGAAAACATGTAAAAAATCAATACTGTGCTTTACAAGGAGAAAATAGGTGTGCTGTGACACAGGAAAGAGATACCAGGCAGATTTAATGCCTGATCCAGGAGACGTTACCCGAGCAGAAATTTCATTTTATTCCTAAATTCTTTTACTTCTGCTTTATGGATTGGGTCTGGTAGTGGTGCATCCTGTGCTTTGGGCAGTGCTGAGGCCACTTTGGGATGGACCGACCCATCGCGACCTTTGGGTTGCTGAGACTGACCAGGCTGAGTATTTGTGTGGGATGGCAGCTGGCATCATCCTGGGGCTGAGCAGGACAGAGACTGGACACCCTCAGTGCCTGCAGAGATGGGTTTTCTCCGTGCCCACTGAATCCCTGCGTTTCCCTGCCACCCTCAGGTGTGCCCAGCCTTTTCTTACACCTGTTCTTGCAGGTGGAAGTGGCTTGGAGGTGTCTTTTCTGCTTCCCTGATCCTTTGGCCATGCAGGACTAGGCAGATGTGATCAGGAATTACATGGCAGGAGGGTGATGCTGTTTTACACTACAACAATACAAGACTTTGACTTCAGAAGGCTGAAAATGACTCCTTTATTTTTGGGATGTGTCTCCCTTTTCTACTATTTCACACAGACCAATTGGATTGGTGACACAAAGACAAACCTCTTCACTCCCATTGGTCAGAGCATTGGTCCTTCTAAGGAAAGGAATGAATAACAAAGGTACAGATACAAAAACAGGTCTCTTGTTTAGAGAAGATTTTCTGGGAAAAGTATTTCAGAAAACCAAAACACCTCAGGTACAAAACCAGGGCTACAGGAGGGAGAAACCAGCTCTGAGCTCCAGTGAAAAAAAAAAAAAACAACAACCCACAGGCTTTTCTTTTTGAAAAAACGTGTTGCAACTACTGTAAATCACAGAAAAGAAGGCAGGAAACATGAAGTGTGTAATGTATGCGACACCAGCCAGTGAAAGGTCAGCGGCTCCGTGCGCGGCAGTAACGCGCATCAAAAATTAATGAGCCTCTCTAATTAGTTTGTTGTGGTGGAATTTTATTAACGAGACACAATCGATTTCTGGTTTTATGCTAAAAACATAATGAAGTGCAGTGAAAGCTGGTCCTCACAAACGCCTGGCTCTCATTGATAAAATGACAAGAGCTGGTGTGGGCTGCGCTGTGGGAGGCAGCACAGGCACAGTCCCAGAGCTGGGAATTGCACTCTGGCAGGGCAGGGATTCTGTTGCTGTGTGCATTTTGGGTTTTCTAAAGTTCTGTATGATTTTGTGCATTTTGGGTTTTTTAAAGCTCTGTATGATTTTTGTTATTAAGTTCCTGTAATGGTTCATTCCTACCCCCACCCCCCTTTTCTTAATCACTGTCATTAACCCACATAACAGGCTTGGCTCTTCCCATTGTATCTCCTTAATAGCCCAGTCCCAGTGTATTGTATCCCCTATTGTATTTTATCAATAGACACTCCCTGGTTCTTGATGGCCCTGGCTGAGCCAGGTGGCTCAGCCAAGGCTTCAGGTAACACTTTTTGCCCCAAAATGGCCATGTCAATGCCCCCTCTACCTTTGTCACTCCCCCTCATTCCCATCGGTAACGCCCTTGTTCATAAGAGCAGGGGAGACCTAAAAGACACTCTGACACTCTCACACTTTGACCACCTGGGCCATTGCCCTGAATAAACACCTTCCTGAGTAACACCAAGTGTGAGCTACTCCTTTTCTTCCAAGCAAAGTCATGTCTCTGAAATCTGGACCCAAAGGATTACCTCGTTTATATGGGATCTGAAGAGCAGAGCTGGCCAGGAAGACAAGCTCAGAAGGACCACAGGATTCCACCTTCATACTGGGCCCTGGTGTTGTCAGGAGCCTGAATTCCTGGCATTCAGTTCCCTGCTGCTGTGGGATATTTTTCTATTCAGAAGGTGAAGCTTGGCTTATTTGCCTTGCAGGTTCTGCAGCGCTTCTCGCTTAAAGGAAAATGAACTTGTTTGGGTCTTTGTTGCTGGCTGTATGTGCTGGAAACATTTTGATTAAACACGGAGGAAAGAATGAGATAAGGCTGTTGATTAGTTAGAATTGAGCTTTTTCCTTTTGCTCCTAAACTTAGAACAAAAAACCAGACATTTTTGTTTTCATTGTGGCCTGTGTAATTAACTGCATGCATAAGCATACAGCACTTCTGAAAACTAATACCCCTGAAAAAACCTCAAACACATTCTGTTTAAGATATTATAATCTCTGGTGAATTCTGCAGTTATTGATGTTCAGACCACGGGCCTCTAAGGCAGGAGTATTAAAGGGAAAACAGAATGAGCTCTAGGTCTATACTGGTGTGAATAGACTGGTTGAGACAAAACCTGTTTGCAGCCCATGTCAGGCACCCAGGTCAAATTCTGCACTGCTCCTGGTATGGAGAGACAAACCCCAAAAAATTCAGCTATTAGCCAGGAAAAAGAGGGAGAAAGTTACCTCCTCTGGGCCATCCTCCATTTCCATACAGATCCCTCCAGTTTCTCTGGACTCAGGAGCTCCCTGGGATGTGGACTTTGCCTTCCTGCTTTAAATGTGATGGTAAATGTGAAGAACACACACGATCTCTTCATGTGTGTACCCCAGTCAGAGCAAGAAATGCTCTGATTATCCTGAGAAATGATGCTCCGGGAGCACAGGGGAGCTTTGTGGAGTCCCTACCTGCATTAATCCTTTATTCTGCACGTTTTTTTTTCTCCGTGGCTTCCTCAGCACTTGAGAATTCATTTGTTTGGGAAGCCTTGCCGGCTGCCCAGCAGACACAGGTGCATTTTTCCTTGCTGAGCTTCAGGAAGATTTGTGCAGCATCCCTGGCTTCTGAAAGCAGGTCAGTGACAAGCAAAGTGCCACGCTGTGACAGGTGGTCACCGCTGAGGTTAAACCCAACTTTTGCTGTGCTCTTGCATTAGCGGCTTTGACTGACAGGTTTCCCCCTTTCCTGAGCTAATTCACCCTCCATCTTCATGTTTCTGTCTGCCCAGCCCTGCACTGAGGGCCAGGAGGGTGACATCAAAAGAGAAAAAGGGTCATTTACACTTGGCTGCCTTAGAAATGTTTGGCTCCAAGTTTCATCCAAAATTCAGTAGAGATGGTGAGGTTCAAAGGGTGTGTTTAAAAGGGAAGGGCTGGGATTTTTTTTTTTCTTTTTATTGAGTAAGTCTTTATTTCTCTGCTCTTTGTTTGGTTTTTCCAAGCTTGCAGTTGGCTTTTATAAGAATTCTTGGAAACTGTGGCTCGTGGAAGGGACTTTTGTCAGATGGGGTCTGGTGGTGGAATTTTCCACGTCAGGCAACAAAGGATAGTGGTTCTGAACCCTCTGCACAGAGCAATATTTTCTCGTGTTTGCAGTTCTTACACATTTTCTGTATGAGTAGAAGAACATTCCTTGAAGATTGGCCAGGGATAGATGTGGACTAGGCAGCCTTTGGGAGGCAGTGCTTCCTGTTGATTAATTTAACATCCCACCTTAGTGATCCAAATGTACTTGTTGTGTATGAGAGGATGGGTGAGTAAAGATAGCAAAAATAAGATTTTTTTTTTGCCAGCAATTGAATTTGCAGTGTGAGATGCATCCAGGGCTGTTATTCCATCTCCATGGGCAGAAATGCCTGTGGCTCCAGACATCAGCCTTGTTCCCATCCTCTCCCAACAGGACAATTCCTTTCCTAGGGCTGGAATGTGATGTTGGGACAGTGTTGGGTGCTGAGGGAGCCTGGATGTCCTCAGTGCTTGGGGTGGCACTGCAGAAATGGGGATGGTGTGGGTTCCCCTACCTGCTGCCTTTGAGATCTTTCTTCTTGTCCCAAATTTGTTGTCATATCTTTGTACCTGACTGACAGAGCAGTGCTGCTGCTCCTGAGGGCTGAACACAGCTTTGTCCCCGTGTCCTGACGGGACAAGGTGCCCTCTCCTCTTCTCCTGGGCCTGATTTCTCACTCTGTGCTTGTTCCTCAAGGAGGAAGGAGGGAACACACTCAGCCTCCTTTGCCAAGACACCCAAATCGACCAGAACAAGGCTGGTGAGGTTGGCAGAGGACACTCTCTACCTGACTGGCACGACATCCGTCATCAGGCAGATGTTGACTTTTGTGCTCGGGCAGATGTTGAGGCCAGCAGATAAATATGCTGCCTGAGAAGTTATCTAAATAAATTTTCCAGATCAGGGCACCGTGCAGGAGAGCCGAGAATAATTAATCTCAGAGTGCCTGGGAGAAGCAGCTGCTCTCCCAGCACAGGGGGAGAAGGGGAGGTGAGAAGGGTCCCAGGTAAACTTGGTCCAAACTGTGCAGCTCCTGGGGGAGAATGATGTGCTGGAGGGACCTTGGAGCCAGGAAAGCTTTTCTACCTGACCCGGGTGGGTTAAGGGTGAGGCATCTTCATCCCAGAGGAGAAAAAAAGGTTTCAGAGTGGTTTTTTGGAGCAATCATTGATGGCTTGGGGTTTTTTAAAATGGAAATAGTGAGTTGTCAGTCTGTGTACAGTCAAGCTTCATTCCACTCCTGCCACCTCCTCTTTGCTCACTGCTTTTCCCATGGCTCTCTCCTGGACTGCTGCCTCCTGCTTTTCCTTGGGAGTGTTTTTCCTGCCTACTGCTGTCTCTTTTCTCCCTGAGCTGATTCACAAGGCCAAACCTGTCAGCCTTGAGGAGTAGCTGAGCTCAGGCTCCGTGTTGTGCCTCTCTTGGCACATTCCCTGAGCATCCTTCTGCAGCTGTGGGCTCAGAACCACCCGTGGGTGTCTGGAAGGAGTGGGACCCTCCCTTGGCATCCAGGTCAAACCCACCTCAATTAGCAGAAATGGGAAACTTCTGCATTTCCTTTAGTTCTCAGTGGGAGCTGCAGGTGTTCAGGCCCTTTTGAGAAAAAGCAACTTTTTAAATGTGCTCAGAAATTTTGGATTAGATTTGGTTTTAAGTGGATTTAATTTGGATTTAATTTGGCTTGAGAGTTCTGATCTTGCTGCTGTGTGTGTGTGTGTCAGTAGAAATAAATACAGATGGGACTTGGATGGGAGCAGTTTCCCACTGAGCCTGGGGCTGCCTGGTGTTGTGGATCCCAGCTCTCTGTGCCACTCACTGAAGCCTTGTTAATGCTGAAAACCAACCTGGAGCAAATCTAGACGGATTTTTGTCTGCTTCCCTTTAAAGATTCAACACCTACTGTCACTTTAGCAGGTCCCTGGCAGATGCTTCCTGCAGATATTTGAAATCCTGATGTTCCAAATGGGTTCTGATCCAAAAGTGCTCATCCTGCAGGTGGAAGTTTTACCTCATCAATTCATTAATTGCCAGATCATTATCAAAATCATTACTTTTTTACAATTTTTCCCCACATTTATTTAACGTTTGCTCTAGATTTGCACTTCTGATCCGTTGTGGGTGTTTGTGTTTTAAGCTCAGAAGGAAAATACAGGACCAATTTTAATGCCAATGTACAATTGTACTGACATGTCCCAAAGCCTGGGGAAACCTGTCCATTAAAAAATAATGGAGTAGGAAGTCCTGGCATAAAGTAAAGCCTTGAGTGAAATTCCACAGCTTCATGGACTGTTAATTCTTTATTAGGTTTTCCTAAGACTGAGATAAAAGGCATTTTATCTTTTTTAAGGTTTGCATTAACATGTCATTGAGTTTTATAGATACATTGATCTTCATTTGGCTAATCGAGAAAGGGTAATAGAAATGTGTGTTAAATGCCAGAGCAAAGATAACTCTGGAGCACTTCAAATTTTTTGTGTTATTTTTATTTATTAAGTTTTCTTCGGATACAGAAAGTTGTGAAACTGTATATTTTTATTGGCTGTCCTGTCTAATTTTCTTTTTTTTTTTTTTTTTCCCTTTTTTTTCTTTATCTGCTTTTGCTCTCAAGTTAATTTGGCAGCGAAGTTGATGTGTCTTCACTAAAAAACTAACAGAGTGAATTGACAAGATTTTAAAAGATCCTGTTGTGTCTGATGCATTCTTGCCTCTCTTGGCTATCTGAGAGTCTTCTTTTCACACTGTGTTCCAATCTGAGATGGAGCAGTGAAGTGTGTCTTTGGATTCAGAGACAAAAGCTCAATCTGACTGATGTCATTATTATTTTTTTTTTTTTGCTGCTGCTGCCCATGAACAAAAATGAAGGCTTGCAGTTCTCCAGAAAAATCTACCAAGCCATGGATGTGGCTGGGATGAGGGAGGTGGAACACGGAGCAAATGGGAAGATAAAGACAATTCTTTATTCCCTTTAATAGTGAAATCTGCTTTTTTTTTAAGCTGGAGGGACTTTGGGATCCAGACAGATTTTGGGGTTTCTCTCTGCTCTTTTTTTGGGCCAGCAGCCCTCAATAATCATCAGTGCCTCACTTGGCTCAGGAGGCTGAGTCTTCTCCCAGGGCTTTAATTGTTCCTGTCTCCAGAGAAACAAATCCCTCACACCAGACTCACTGTGTGCATTTAATAAGGAAGTCTCTGTGGATAAAACTTTATTAACAGCTGTCCTTGTTAATGAAGATCGGGCAGTGGTCGGTGTATTAGCTCCCTGATGAAGGCGTGTGAGAGGGAAATAAAATGAAAAATTATTTTTGTCTTCTCTGTGCTGAAACTGTACGTCCTCCACCAGTTCTGCATGTGCATAAGGGAGGGCCAGGAGGAAAAAATTGGATTTTTGTGGCTCTCTGCAGCTGGAGAGAACTCAGCCCTGGTGTGGGTGCTTGTTCCCAGCCTTGTCACATCTCAGGCACCCTGAGAAACAGGGAGTGAGTGAAGCACTGACTCAAATCCCCTGGGCCTCCCCTCCTTGCCAGCTCTCAGTGGGGAAATCTTCCTCTCCTGCTGTTGAAAGGCCTGAAATGGCTTCAGTGACAGGGAATGGGCACAGCTTGGGTGGTTTCAGAGATGGTTCCCTTCGTGCCCGGGGTTTATTCCATCCTTTCCCTGCCAAGCCAAAGCATCAGAGCAGCTCAGATCTTACATCTCATCCTGCAGCCTCCAGCAAATGCTTATTTTAGCACCAGCTGGCTCTGATACCTTTGAACCCTCTGATATGAGATTAAATGTTAATTTATTACATATCATTATAGGATTATATGTTATCTCTAGGATAATGGAATCCAAACGTTAGAATAGCATGTTGGAGATTTAGTGCTTGTACACATATCCCTCCACTCAGGAAACAAGAATTGCTTAAAGGCAAAAGACTGAACAGGAGGTGAATTAATCTGTCTGATCACAGCTAGCCGAGAGCTCAAGCTCTGGAAGAGTAAAAACCAGAGGTTCATAATCTTTCTGCAGAGTTCAGAGGCAAGAGAAGAAGTTGACTGCATTTTCTAAAAAATAAATAAGTCTGAAGGAATTGTTATCTGCTTTGGCTGTTCCACGGGCAAAATCCCATGGATAAATTATGCAGTGAGAATTATGTGCTTGGCTCTAGATATAAATGCGAGACAAAGCAGAGTGCTGAAGTGGCCTGGATACTGAATTTCTGCAGAATTTCATTCTTTGGGCTGTGGGTAGGTGAGCAGCACTGGACGTAATAAGATCTGACTTGAACTGGAATTGACTCAGGCTTGTGATGTTTCCACACAGAGGTTTGGAGGTGATGCCACGGAGCAGAAGGTGAACACGGCTCTTTTGCTGTCCCTGTCACTGCCCATGATGGCATTTTCAAATGGGCAGATGCTGATGCTGAGCTGTGATGAGCTGCACACCCAAAAGCTGTGCCCAGACTTGTTGGGCTGTGATAGTGATGCCCTGTGACTCCTATTCAATTTTATAATTCCCCTGTCATTGAGAAAAGAATTAGATCCAGCTTTTTTTTGCCTTCTCAGGCAATCTCAAATCCGGTCTAATTTACTCCTCTTGACTTTTGGAGAGTTGGAAAATGCTGTCAGCTAATGCTCATTATCTTTTATTGCATTAATACGTTGACATGAGTGAACCGCACGGCGAGTGTGACCTCATCCAGATTTGGGTTCTGCTCAAGAGTTTTTATTCTTTGCCTGCTCCATAATAATAATAATAATAATAAAAGTAAGTCTGTGAGCAAGGTAACCGTGCTCGATGCCTCGCAGCATCGAAGTCACAATAAGGTTTCCCTCTCCTCACACACAAATATTTTGACAAGATCTCCTTGAACTGCCTCCTCCGGAATTTTCATTGTGCTTAGAAAATCAAACTCTCAATTGTGAACGGGCAGCGGGGAGAGAAACAAACACCTGGGCGAGGCTCCTTGTCCAGTGTGAATGACAGAGCTGAAACCTTTGATTGCTGCAGGAAGAGAAAAGCAGGACCAGGGAAGGGTTGTTTTGTCCTTTCTGACAGCATCTCCCGCAAATTTGTAAAACGTGTCAAATGTGTATTCATAAAGTAAAATAATGCATTCAGGCATGAGAAATTCTGCTTTGTTCTGGTTGTTGGGATGTGCTGTTGGAGGGAGCAGAGGAGCAGGTCAGCAATCACACTTGGAATGCAAAACTCCCTCATTCCCTAAGAAATTAATGGAGTTGCTCCAGGCTGTTGTCATTCCAAAAATAAAACGTTGAATTAAGTAAAGAAAATCTGAGACAAAACCAGAAACTTTTGTTCTGGCTATTTTGGGAAAGGGAAAAGAAAACCAGGCTGTCATTAGAAAGGCAAGGGTTTGTGTTTTCATGTTTCTTGAGAGGCAGAAGTGAATTGATAACTCAGTGATGTCTGAAGTGCAGAATTAGGCCTGTGTGGCTGCTCCTGGGGGATGCAGAGAGCACATATTGCTCTGGGAGTCTGCAGAGTGTAATGTTGGCTGCTGCTGAGGGCAGTGCTAAGTGCAGGTTGAAGCCTGGATTCCGAGAAAAAAGGCCCAGACAGCTCTGAACTAATGATGGGGAATCTTTGAAGCCATGGAGTTTTTTTTTTTTTTAAGCAGCTAAAAGGCTGCATGACCTCACAGGTCTCTGTCCTGGAACTTTGGAGCTTGTGCTTGGATTTCCCAGTGGGAAAACTCCCTGACCTGGTGAGGCTGCCCACACTTGGAATGATCTCTCTGTGTGTGTGTGTTTGCAGGATGGGGACACAAATTGTCTGCACTTCTGGAGTTCAGCAGAGAGTTTTGTAGGAGTGTCCATGGACAGCAGGGAGAGGGAACTCTGCGGAGCTGAGATATTCTAGAGAAGAAGTGGTTTTATTGCAAGGGTTGTGGGTAAAAAGGGCTTTGCCTTCAGCCACCAGCCTGGGCTGGAGGGAACCCCAAAGAGAGAGAGAGAGAGAGAGAGAGGGTGAGGTAAGGGAGTCAAGAGGGGTAAGAGGGTAAGAGAGTGAGGTCCTTGTTCCAATCCATTCCATCTCCTTTTGTGTTGAATATTCTAATTTACAGTGACCTACCAGCGAGATACAAACCCTACAGACTTTGCACACAGCCCATGAGAACTGCTCTATCACCATATCATCCTGTATTCTAAACTCTAAAGAGACTTTTCTTATCCTCCTTTTCCCTGATGCCTTGGCAGGGTGGAGAGGGGCTGCACCCTTGGGGTCCTTTTGTTTTCTGTCCTTCCACCCATCTCCAGCTCATCCCCGTCTTCCTGCCTGCCATGATCACATCTCAGAGCTGCCCTTCATTTCTATTTCACTCACAGGTTTTCCATCTCCAGTATTTCTTGCCAGGAAATCATATCTGTAAGCTTTTCCTGTCCCATCTTTCCCAACAGAGTTTGATTTTCTAAGTGAAAACTGACTTCTTTCCACAGACTTAAACGATGCAAAGGGATTTAACTGACTACACTAACAGAGCCTCAAACCATCACTAGTCAGGGTCAGCATCCCAGCGATTGATCCAGCAGAAATGGGGAGTGAGAGGAGAATTTTTCCCAGGCTGTGAGCTCAGAGCTGCTGCCCCACCCTGATTTTGCTGTGGGTGTCTCTGTTGTGGTTTTTTTCGGTGGTCCCCAGCATGGCCATGCTCCTCCTGGGATTCCAGTCACGGTGAGATTGGATGTGTGCTGGTGAGACAGAGGATTTTCTCTGCATTCAAGACATATCTGTGCTCTTAATACCTTTACAGGGGGTTTATTGTAAGCTGCTTTTGTGGTTTTACGCAGCTCTTTGGGCCCCATCAGTTTGGAGCTCGTTGCCTCCAAGAGCTTTGAAGTAAAAGGAGGAAGAATCCAGTGAAAGCTCCATTGTTCTGGAGAAAGAAAGGTTTTGGACCAACCTTCCTGCTTCCTGACAGTGCCTCTGGAGGATCAGCATTTTAATATCCTGTAATTTTCAGTTCATGCAAGGAATTTTCCAATATCTCCGAAGAGAGATGCTTACATGGGGAGAATCAGAAATGCCCTAAAATGATATTTCTGTGTGACTGGTGGATGCAGGAATGGAGACAGTCAGTAGGATGTAGAACTTCCAGTTCCTTCTCTTCATTTTGGGTTTAGGTGTAATACTCAAGGCTGACTAGAGAGGCACAGCCAAAAATCTGTGTCCTCCAGAGGCTGAAGGGAAAGGATCAGCCCAAACCAGGGGAGAAATTATTGCTTAAGGGGAAAATGGAAAATGCTGAAGCAGATTTAGGGAAGGATCCCTTTGAAATGACATTTGCTCCTTAAAACAGGAATGCAAGAAATGCATTCAGCATTGTGTTCCTTTGCATTGTTTGAATGCTGAATTCAGTCTGGGAGGAATGGCAACCTGCCTTAGTGATTTGGGGAGCAAAATAGGCTTCCTGAAGATTCGGGGAGGGGAGTTGGGAGGGACTTTGTGGTTCCTGGCAGGCAGCTGTGCCGTGGTGCTGTGGGATGCTGTTTATACCAACACCCTTTGTCGTGGTTTGAAAGTGAAATGAGTGAGAGGCTCCAAGTCAGAAATATAATTTAATAAGAAGAAGGGGAAAAAGGCAAAATAAAATAAAATAAAATAAAATCAATGCAATAATACAAAAGAGCACTGGCAGAGTCAGAACACAACCTGAGCAGGGTGGTGGGAGCAGTCCAGGTGAGGGGCTCTTCCTGAAGCAGTGATCCCACAGAAAGGTCTGGCAGCTCTGCTCCTCTGGGAATCCAGTGGCTCAGGGCTGCTTGTCCTGTCCCAAATCCCAGATTCTCTCCAGGTGGGAATGCTTGGCTCCTCCCCCTGGGCATTGGGAGCATCTCCCAATGGGATGAGGAGTCGTGCAGTGGGTCCTTGATGGCCCATTAAACAGAGAGAGCTCCTGGAGGGAGTTCCCTGTGAGTCCTGGGCAAGGCATTGATGGGCCATGAGCAGAAGAGCCCAAAGGAGGGGCCTGGGAAAACACTGCCCCATCTGGTTCCAACAGCTCATGGGGATGGGGATGGAATAAATACTGTGTGCGCATCCTACACGGAAACCCAGGACACCCTTGTTCCCTGCCCGTCCCTTTGAGGTGCTGTTTTCTGGGGGGGTTTGGGCATTTACCCCAGTCCTTTCCTGCTGTGCCAGGGAGGAACTTTTTGAGAAATGGGGATGCACTTTTCTGTCCAGCCTTAGCTGCTTAGATCAATATCTGCAGCCAGAGAGTGATTTTAATAAAAGGACTTTCTCTCAGCTTTCCTATCTCCATGACAGATAGACCCCAGCTAACATAAATCCTGCCCTTTCTCCTGTCACTCTCTTGGCTTTGTGTGACGTGTAGGTGTTTTGACACAGAATACAAATATATCACAGTTGCCTAATGGTTCAGAGCATATATTTAAGAGATTTACTTTTGCAATCACCTGGTGCCTTTAGTAAATGTGTTTGCCTTGTAAAGCCTCTCTGTTATTTGGAGGATATATCCACACACTCCAATACATTGTATTCATTTTCTGTTGTTCATGAAATATCTCTGAGGGAAAATGAGTTTTGCTTTGGATAATGGTAAGGAGGCCTCTCCTAACCTTCTTTTTTAGCAATGAGAACCTCCAGTGGCCGTGACAAACCTTATTTATCAGGTGCCAGGAGGGATGCACAGGGGTTGCCAGTGCTGGCAGCTGCATTAGCAGTTGTTTCTTCTCTCCAGGTGACCAGAACAAAACCCCTCCGTGGTTAATCAGGTGTTTTTTAAACTTCAGTTTAACTTGCAGTAGTAGCTCTGTCCCCCAGTTCTTTCAGCTGATGAATTTGTGACCTTTAGCCACTGTACTAATGTCTCTAATTGTAAGTGGCAGGACAATTTCCCAGTTGCTGTTGTGTAAGGGATGCAGAGAAACTTGCCAAGAGCAGCCTGTGACTTTTAACCACTGCCTTGACAGCCCTGATCGAAACTAAAAAGGCAAGTTAGGCCAGTGATCAGCCCAGCAGAGCAGCAATAAATGAGAAAACTCATCCTTTGCTCAGCACCCTCCCTGCTCCGAGGTGTGGGCAGCCAAAGCAGCTTTGGCAGGGTCTGCCCCAAGGTGGCCTTGGCTGTGCTGGTGTGATTTGGGGAGAAATTCTGTTCTGTAACTCGAGGAATTCTCAGGAGGAGGTGGCACAGGAGCTTTACTGCAGGATAAATACATAAATACATTTTGATGAACAAGCTGGACCTCCTCCTGCCCGGCAGTAACACTGTCAACAATCATCTTCCCAGACAACACAAAGAATGAGGCAGTGGCTTAACAAGGCAGTTCCTCAGCTCCTTATAAGCAGAGCCTGGTTTCCTTGAGACAGGATAAATCTCTAATTTGGTATAGTATCTATAATATACTATAACATACTATTATAGATACTAATATATAATATATAATATATATTATATTATATTATATTATATTATATTATATTATATTATATTATATTATATTATATTGAGAATGTATATGTATTATATATAATATATATTATCACAAAGATAATATAAATTATCTTCGTGACTTCTGTAATTGTCTTGCTGAGTTGAGAAAGCAGTAAGTCAAAGGCCAGGCAGGGCTGTTTGGATGAAGCCGACAGATATTTATGTACCTTTTAGTAGGAGATACTTACTGTGAGCATGTTTCTTTCAGGAACTTCTCTGGCTTCCAGGTGAGATTAAAATGAGGAGAAAGATTGATTTACCTCAAAAGTAAATTGGGAAGATGCAAATTAACTCCTCATATTTCCGAAGTCAAAGTCTTGCTGGGTTGGCCCCATTTGCCATCATGG
>VWZU01016824.1:80872-94924 GCA_013397095.1 Sterrhoptilus dennistouni | reverse complement strand
TCCCTTCCCTTCCCTTCCCTTCCCTTCCCATTTTAATATCCACCTGCTAATTGTCTTCTCTTTGGTGGCATTACAATATTTTTTCCTCCTAGAAGACTTTACAAAAATCTTCCTGTATTTAGCTATGCAAACATTAGTTTCCTCTAAATGAAAACCTCTAAAACTTTTAGGAGGAGAAGCCCAGAGGAGTCTGAGCAGCAGAAGTTTGGCACAGACATTTGGAGATAAGGATGTGAGACACTGTCCCAAACCAACAAAAGTTAATTAACCTCTGTTCAGTTTCAGATGTTTGGATTAAATTGATTTTTCTTTTCAAATTGTGTCCTTTTTCTTGTCTTTCCAAACAAGCTGCTGGTCCAGCAATGTTTTGCAAAGCAAATCTCTGTCTCCACAAATGCGCAATCAAGATTGGATGTAAGGGCTGTGAATTGGTTGCAAGTCCTACATCAAGTTCTATCCTTACATCAAACTGGGATAAGCAGAAGAGAGAATGAGAAATTTAAGGGATTTTATCATCTTTTCTCCCACTATTATTATTATTTTTTATATATCTTGACAGCTTCTGGTCTGACTTTAACGTTAAAAATGTACTGGGAGCACTTCTAAACTCTTTCTTGCATTTGTATTTTCAAATCATTCTGTTGCAGCTGAGAACACTGATTGTCATGATTTTTTTTTGGTTTTTTTTCTCACTGGATAACCAAGCCAAGCAGTAAAGGAATAAAACTTGTCGTGAATGGAAGGTGATGGAATTTTTCCTACTTCACTTGGGTGATGGAATTGTGCCCCTCAAGGAGGGGGGGAAACTGTGGAGGGTTCTCCTCATTTTCTTTATGAATGTAAAAGTGAGGAGATGAGTCACAGGATGGGCTCTGAATGTAGGAAGTAAACAGTGACATCCTCCTTTCCTGGGTATTTCATTGCACTGGGAGTGAGTCAGGGAGAGCACGAGGCGACTGCTCATCCTCAATCCTCTCACAGCCCAGCCTGAGCCTCCTCGCGGTGCAAAAAATGATGAATAAACTCGTAGTAGATTCCACACTGTAATCATCCTCCTTTTCCTCCTTTGCCAGGCTCAGAGTTTTCCCAGCTGTGGCCAGGCCAAATCACCTTGACCAACCTCAGGGGTCTCTGAGCAGCATCCTGTGGCTATAATGAGACAAAGTGACCTACTCAGGTGGTCCAGAATTAATTATTTTGCTGCAATTGATGAGTTTATGAATTCCAGAATAGCTTTCCTTGTGTAGACACCCTATTCTGGAATACAGTATGTTTTTATTCAAGGCTAATGCCTGCAATACCAGAAAATAAATAAATAAATAAAGTTATTCTGAATAGAGCCATTTTTATAGTGGAATAATGTACATGTGTAGTTTGATCTTTATGGTGTTTCAGCGAGGGCTGGTGGGAGGGGCTGGTGATTTTTCTCCTGTACAGACAAGCCATTGATTGCCTCTATGAGTCATGGATAACATCATAGCACTTACTGGCACCACATTACTTGAAATTATTCCCCTTTTACAAAGAGGAGTGTCTGTTATGAGCTCGCTCTGCAGTTCTGATGATGCAGCAGGGAAGAGGAATTTTTAACGTTTTCACAGTTTTCCCACAGGTGCAGGGTTGGCTTCTTGTTTGTTTTCAGTGGAAAAAAAAAAAGGATATTGAAAGAGTTGCAATTTTAAACAGTTGTTGTTCCTTGCACCTCCAGCTTCAGAATTACTGATGGCTTATGGAAGATTTGGCTCCTGTGAAGTAGTTTGCTAAAGCAGAGAGAAGATTTTGATGTGAAATTTGGATTTATATTCCATCAGGAGTTATTTTCCTTTTTAGCTACGAAAGGATGGTTTAAAAAGACTTTCCTCTCACTGCAATTTAAAACAGATGCATTGTTTTTAACACTGACCTGCCACTGCCACCGCTCTCTTCCAGCAGGATGCTTGTTTTATTTCTTATTAAAAAACATAAAATCTAAGAAATGGAGCTTTGATGAAATCTTGAAGTTCCACGGATGGCAGATTTTTATTGCACGGTCCACAGTTGTGGCTTTGCATCTTTTTTATCCTGTGCCACTTTTGTGGGGGCAGTCCAGGCTCAAGTGAGACCGATACCAAAAATGATGGATAATTTTATTGTTAGATAAAAAAATTATCAAGAGAACAGAAGAGAAGCTTCATTTGAGGCCTGAACTGGGCAGGGTAAGGACCAGGAATGATGCTCAGCATTGGATCAGAGTATTCCAACTCCATCCTGTGCCTGGTGCTTTCCCCTCTCTCTCTGAGCCTTAGAAACATCACAAGGGTATTTCCTTTCCATCTCAGGGTTTGCAGGGTGAGCTGGGCTGTGAGGAGATTTCCCAGCCCTCGAGGGAAGGATTTTGAGGATAAAATTGCAGTGATGATGTTTTAAACATGACCTGTTGCTCCAGGGTTAATCCCAATGAGTGTCTGAGCAGGGGCAAAGCTCCTGCAGAGAACCTGTTAAAAGGTAAAAAGTTTTTTTCAAAATTCCAATGAGATATCTCAATTCCCATCCAACAGTGTGTTACTTCCACACATCTCCCCTCAAACACCCCCAGTGCCCCAGGAGTCTGAGCAAACCTGACTGTTCTGTCTGAGAAAGCCCTGGGGGACCTCTGGGGATGCTCTTTTAGTCTCCACTTACTTTTCCTCAGCTCTTGTTCTCTTTTGGTGCCTAATTAGAACTAACCCACGTTCTGGTCTAATGTTCTGCCTTCTTTGATCTTGCTGGAGCATTTATTAAAGGAGCAGGTGATTTTTTTCATGGCATTTTTGCACACCAGAAAGCTCCAGAAGTGCCTGATTTCTGATTTTTGTTGCTGTAAGGAGATTGATGCTGGGGTGCTGACGTGCTGAATTAAAAAGGTGGGGCGTTGGCCTGCCAATGGCATGAAGTATTTCTTTTTAGATCTTCCTTACAGCATCATAAAATGCTGCTAAATTCAGATATCATATTTTGTTGCAGGCTGGTTCCAGGACAAAGCCCAGCCCTGTCTGTGGATGTTTATGGCTTCCCATATAAGCCTTCAGACAAAATTTGTATCTCGTTTTGTTTGAGTTACAGCAGGATGATATCCCAGCCCTCGTACCAGCTCTGAGCAGAGACACTGAAAAGTTGCCACTGTAATGAAATGGAGGGAAGGGGAAAAACATCCCTTTTAAACTTCCTGTAAATCACTGCATGAGAGAGATAAAATATCTGCATAAAGTGTGTGCGGGAGTCCTGTAATGTAAACACAAACGCATTTAAGCCTTGTCTTGTTTTTTTTGGATTGCAACTATGTCAGTGTTTAAATCTCCTCTGCAACCTGGTGTGCTTGGGGAGGAGGATTTTAGCTCTTGCTCCAGAAATCAGAGGGTTCTTTTGCTGATCTGGCTCCTTCCTTATCTGCTTGGTTGCTTATCTGCACGGCTGCAAAGTTTTTATCATAAATGCAACTTCTCAAAAGTAGTTCCATTTATTTACAATTAATCCAGAATGGAGCTTGTTTGCATTTGAATTTTTTAGTAAAAAAAGTACCTTTCATTCCGTGTCTGCCTCAGCCTTCCCAGGATCAAAGTTCACTTTCTGCTCCTGAGTTGGGAAGGTGCCCAATGGCAGGATGTGTCAAAGTGCCCCATAAATAAATAAACAAACCAACCAGAGAGCAGAAATGGGGCTGCTCAAACATCCCTTGGTGACTTTGTGCCCGGGGAGGGAGAGCACCCACTGCCCATCATCCCCGTGGGGGTGAAAAATGAGGAGGGGAAGGACCAATTGACAAAAATCTCGTTGATTTTCCCGACCAGAAAATGGGTTGTCCCATGTGTGATATCACTGATGTCTCATCCTCTGGGTTTTTTTGAGATTTCACCACGGGCTGTGCTGGTTCCAGAGCTGATGTTTGTGATGAGAACAAGGCAGGGAACACCCTGGTGGGGCTCCATTTGCCTCTGGAGCTGAGAGATGACTCAGATACTCGCAGGCACAATTTAGCAGAGATAAAAGCTCTTAATATTTAAGCTATTTTTAATTTTTTTTTCAGGTTGTGTATTTTTAAAGGCTACATTTATCAAAGGCAGATTCTAGGGCAAATCTCATCCATTTGACTTTGCCCCCACTCTTATTCTCAGTTGATCCCTGGGCTGATCCCCACCTGCAGGGGTGAGAGAGGAGATTGGTTGGTTGAATGTTTTTGGGCTGCTTTTTGTATATTTTTGCATGTTTACTCATTCCCACAAAGAATATTCCAATGGCTGGGGAAAAAAAACCCCACAACCCTTGACACAAGTAAATATACAGCAAAAATAAAGGCCAAAGTATTGTGGTGAAATGAGAGGCATTTAAACAAGTGTAGATAATATCAAACTATCTGAAAACAAACGACCAGAATTTCAACTGAGAATGAGAGCGGTGCAAAGTCAAATGGATGGGATTTGCCCTAGAATCTGTCTTTGATAAATGTAGCCTTTAAAAACACACAACCTGAAAAAAAAAAAATAGCTTAAATATTATGAGCTTTTATTTTATCTCTGCTAAATTGTGCCTGCGAGTATCTGAGTCATCTGGCTGGAACAGGTGTAATTGTTTGTGTGTTGTGTATCTGCTCTGCCCAGCCCTGACAAACAGTGAAATCACCACTTGGGCCTCAGAGACACAACGAGAGCTTTGACCTTAGGCTCTGTCATTGTGCCTTTGTTATCTCTGTGCGTTCTGGAGCTGCTGCATTTTAATTCCTTGGCTTTTTTCTGTTTGTTTCCTCTGAGGCAGTCCCAGGAGCTCGGATTCACCGGCTTTTTGTGCGGAATTGTTAGTTTGAAAGAGCCGCTGTTTCTGGTGAAATAACAGCCCAGACTGAATATCTCTCACTGTTAATTAGAGATCAGCCCAAACCAGAGATGTCCGTTTGATCCCTCCCTCCCTCTGGAATCTTTTCTTTCCTGGGAAAAATCGCTCAGCGCTGGCTGGAGGATTGACCATTGTGCTGTAGAGGAACTTCTGTGGTTTCCAAATCTGTTTCATTCTCCCCAGGAATTAAACAAAACAAAAAAAAATCCTTCTTAGTGTCTGAGAACCTTCTCTGTGTGAAGGATTTCTCCTTGTCTCGAGTTCACTCTTGCCTATAAATCCATCCCACTGAGACCTCTGTCAAACCTCGTATCTTTTAGTGTGAAAAGTTTTGGTTTCAAGAACATGAAGCTTTTATCAGGTTCTCACTGCTGACCTGGCAGAATGGATTTGGAGTGATGATGCAGATGTTCAACCCCCCCATTGCTCTGTGTGTCAGTGATGGTAGATTAAAGAAAATGTTCCTTTTTTACTGTTTAAACTGTTCTGTTTTACTGCTACTAATACTCAATATGCCAGTTTCTCAGGCATATTGGAACGTGGGTGAGAAGAAAGTGAAAGTTTGATTTGATGATAAAAGAAATTAAAAAAAAAATAAAAATAGAGTGGCAGTAAAAAGTTTTGGAAGTCAGTTTGAGATGTGGCCAATCAATCCTCTCTTTGTGGTAGCTAGTCCTGCTTTGGAGCAGATACAGATTGGGGAAGGTGGGAAGGGAGCTGATGCAGCCTGAGCTTTGAACAGAAGTGTTATTCCACAGTACCTGTGTCAGATCGTTCCGTAATTGTGGCCAGCAGTGTTGATCTCCTGCAATCCCTTGCTTTTGTCAGGAGCTGAGGGCTGAGCTGAGCAAACATTTGAGTTGTCTCTGTGTTTCCTTTTCTCTCAGTGGTGGAGAGCCGAGGAGGGATCATGGACAGCATCCAGAGATTCTCCAACCTGCCAACGTACCTCCCTGCCAGCCCTCACGTCTCCAACGCTGATATTTTCTTCTTCCTCAAAGAAGCCAACCAGGATATCATGAGGAACTCCAGTTTGCAGTCCAGGGTGGATTCATTCTTTATATACAAAGCCAAACAGCCACCTGTCCTAAACGCCACGTACGGACCCTTTTCTGTCGAACAACCCATCCCCTTGGACCTCATGCTGACTTCTGCATCTTTTGGTCTCACAAACAAATTCACTTTTAACTGGAAATTAAAATCCCACATAATCAACAGCTCGATCTATTCCAACAAACCTAAAATCCAAACCTTGTTCTACATTGCGGGCAGGGACTGGGATGACTACGACCCCGAGGAGATGCTGCCTTGTGTGAAGATGTTTGCTTTCCTCGAGTCCAGAGAGGTGGTGGCCAGCTGTAGGTTGACAGGCCACCTAGGATTATGTGTTGTGGAATTGGAATTGTCTCCCAGCTGGTTCAGCTCCCCTCCACCTCTGCTTTCAGAGGAAACAACCTCCCTGGAAGGGATTACCGTGGAGCTCTTCTATAAGATTTACGCAGTGGATGGGGAATGTTCTCCAGAGGATGCAAAATGGGAAAACAATATCCATGCAGGTGAAGAGGGTGACCGCCAGGCTTTGTCAGCTATGGAGAGGATTGGGAGCATCGTTGTTTACCCAAATCAAGACAGATTAAAGCAGTCTTCGCTGAGGGTGGATGAAAATATCATTATTCACTTGCCACTCAGCCCGGTCAGAGAGGGTGACATTGTGACCTTCCATGTTTTCCTGGCTGATTATTCACTGGCAGACCAGTTTGTATTAAGGTAAGAGAAGTTTTTTAAAGTGTTTTCTGCAAATAAAATAGGGGCAAATCAATGCTGGGTGTAAATCTTTGCTGATATTAATGTTTTCATGAAAGAACTTCTGCATTTCCTCTTCAACAGGGGAAAACTGTAAATAGTCTTGAATTATCTCTGTGGATGACACTTTTTGGAACATGGGCATTGATTTTAAAGTACGGGCTATAAATGCTTGTTTGATTATTTTTTTTGTTTTAATTCTGTTTGCTTCCAGTCACAATTCTGCCTCTTAAATTCTGCCTCTGTAAGTCAGCCAGGATAACTGCCCTGATGTGCTTTGCTAAAGAGTTTGCTGGAGGGTTTTCTGTTCCTTTGGTGAAGTTTCCTCTGTTTTTTATCGATTTTATTATCATCGTCTTTCCAAAATGCACGGGCTGCACCTTGCACAGGTGAGATGTGGTGAGAACTCTTTTGTTGCACCGTACAGAGCTGAGAGGTGAGAAAATGAGCTCAGCCTGTGCCGGAATCCTTTGGCAGAGCCAGGATTTGGAGCCAAGCTTTAAAAGTTCTCTTCAATTTTCCTTTAAGATCAGCCCATCCTGCTTCTTCAAGCTTTTAAGTGTTTGTTTCGTGGCCTATTTTTTTTTTTTTTGTTTTAAATTTGGGGACTCTCTGTTGACCTCATCGTTGTAATAGGAGAATTCAGGCGTTTGTAACCACCCCCAGGGTTAGTGCTGTGTGTTTGTTGTGTCCTTAGCTGTCAGACTCTGGGTTCAGAGCTGCACAGGGACCAAATTCAGAGAGAAATGTGAGCCAAACTGGGGGAATAAAAGGGCCAAGAGGTAATTGGAAAGTGTCATCTGCTGTAAAGGATGTGAGACTCATGGGAAAGGAGGAAAGGAAACCTCAGAGCAGATTCATGCCTTACTTCCAACTTTTTGATCCAGAAGGGTGGGAGCAGAGTGTGGCAGAAGTGCACTTTGGGGACAGATGTTGAGAAAACAGATAGCAAAACCTTATGCAGCACTTTCAAATCATCCAGCATTTTGTGAACTGGCACATACATATTAATAAACTTCCAGATTGCTGCCCAGATGGGGATGAGTTCACAGCAAAGGGGAGGAAATGAGTGAGAAATATGAGGTTTAACCAAAACTTTCAAAGGTTCGGGTCAGGAAGGGGCTGCCTTTAAACACAACTTTATTTGTGCTTTTCCTTGGATTTGCTGTTTTTAATTAGTTAAATATGAATTTGGCCAGCATCCAGGGGCAGGGGATGGACTGGCCTGACGGAGCAGTGGGGCGTCAGCAGGCGCGTATTGATCCCCGGTGCCAGAGCAGAGAGATTATAGAATTTGCCTAAGGCTCTGCAAGGATTTAACATCAGCTCTTAATTCTCAGGGTTTTGTTCTCTCCCCAACACCACAGATAAAACTCCCAAGGTATTAGAGGCAAACCTAAGACGAGGATGTTTTCTTTCCACTGGAATTTCTGAAATAGGATTTGCCTCGTGACCAATGGTGTGCAAGGGTGGAGTTTTGATATTTCTGCTGGCCAGGAAATAACCAAAAACCTATTGCAGAGACACTTTTGAAAATGCTGTCTTTCAAAAGAAAAATAGGTCCTGGGTGTTGCCCTGTTTTTTAAGCCTTCTGATTGTTTTTATTTTTAATGGAGTTTTCTCACGCATGTGACAAAAAAACAAAACCTGATATTTTATAAACAACACATTCCTTCTAGTGGGAAGGACAAATTGATGGACTTCTGAGTTGACCACTGGGCTCAGAGGGGTGTTCCTCTCATCCCCCTAATCCTTTACCAAATCCCAAAAACTATATAAGTTAAGATTCCCTAACAAATTTCCCTTTTCATCTCTCGTCCTGACGGGTGAGTGTGGTTCTTTCTGTGTCCTCTCACGACACTGGGAGCACTGAGCAAGTGACTAACCTGGATTTTCAGGGAAGCAGAAAATGAGGGAGCAGCCCCAGGATGATCCACAAGAGCCTGGATGCTGCTGCTGCTGCTGCTGGGACCTCCCCTTGTCCCACAGCCCCTGGGATTTGCACGGCTCCAGCTGCTCCAGATGTTCTCCCAACGTGTGGAACATCAGAGCTCCGGAGCTGCTGGGAAGGCAGTCAGGTTTCCATGGGGATTTTCCTCCTCTGAAAAGTGTATGGGATCTGTTCATCTCCAGGAGATGTTTCTGTTACAATAAATCAGCATGTTTTACGTGCCCAGAAATATTTCCTTGGGAAATTTCACTGTTGGCTCTCTGTAGTCTAGCCTGTCTGGGCTTTTATTTGGCTTTGCTTGCTATTGTGCTTTTCATCAGAGGAACTGATTTTTTTATTTTTAAAAAATAAAAATGCTGTATTTTTATTTACCCTTCAGCTGCATGCTGAAAGTGAGAGTTCTGCTGGTGGTTCACCTGTCCTTTGGAATGGAAAGAGCACCTGCAACTGTTGCTGTGATTATTTTGAACTATATCTGTTGGGTCCGTGGAGAGATTTTCCAGCTGATGTTTCCATGGAAGGCAGGGAATGATGCTGAGGGAAATACAAGCACTGGAGTGCCTGAATCTCATTTATGCAGTTTCCATCACCAGCTTTCCCTGTTTGTCTGCTCAATGCTAATGTCTGTGAAAACCCAGAAGGTTCTTATATACATAGAATTTCTGTGTGTTATAGCCAGAGGAGAAAAAAAATACATTGAAGTGAATGTTTGCCTTGGGAAATATATTTTTTGCCTAATATAACTGATAGTTTTTAATCATATCTGTTGTAAGTGTAGCAGGGTCTGGCTCATATGAGAGGATAGATCAAAACCAAGTCATTCTCAGCACGGCATTTGATGCCAGCCTTGAGCTCTGACAGGATGCAAAGGAGCAGATATGCCCAATTTTATGCACCTCTTCACTATTTCATGCCGTGTTGCATAATATTTTATGTAATGCTGGATTTTTTTTTTTTTTTCCTCTAGCAGAACTGACTTCAGTTCTCATGTGGGAGCTGATTCTTTTTTTGTTTTGGTGAATTCTGTGATCCTCAAGCAAAGCTTGGAGACTGAAAAGCAGTTGGGAGCAGTTCCTTGATTGATTGGTTGATTGATTGATTGATTCCAGCAATGTGCTGTGCTGGGAGACACCCAATTGTTAAATCTCAATAATCCCAGTGGTGTCACTCACAGGGTGACACTGCAGTTGTTGGTGAAGCTCCAGCCATCAGTCCAAACTGCTTTTGCTTGTCTTGGTTGGTTGTTTTCATTCAATAACTTGAATTTCAGGCGGAGTTGCAGCTCTTGTGGTGTTTTAAATAAAACACATTTGTTTCTTTTCCTACTGGGATGTGCCTTGGTGCCAGTGAAGGACAGGGACGTGTCAAGGGGCAGAATTTGGGGGCCAAATGTGCATTTAGTGCCTTTGCTGTGCCTGCCACTCCTATTGCTGGCTCTGCTGACAGATGATCCATACACGTGTGCCATGAAATGTTTGTGACGCTGGAGATTAATTCGTGGCCTTGCTGCTCTGCTCTGAGCTGCAAAAAAAATTTCACCATCTGGGAAGATAAATTCTGCCCGTTATGTTTGGTGGCTTTGTCACTGAGCACAGTTAAACTGTAAGGGTGGGTGAAATGGGCTATGTGGCCATGATTAAACTCTTTTATGGGCCACCTTGTTAAAAAAAAAAAAAAAGGTAAAAAAAGGTAAAAATGAAGGACAGCTTTGAGATTCCAGCAGGACTCGTTACATACTTTCAGTGTCACAAATTTTTCAGGCACTTTTTTGGTCCTTTCATGTGCTGGAGTGTCTCTGTTTCCTTCCTTACTGACAAATGAGATGAAATGTAGTAAAATGAGGAAAGAAAAGACAGAAATCACGACTACAGAAGGGGCAACAGCGACTTTAGTGCTAATTGCTGAACAGAAGAAATCTCCTGATACATGGAGGAGTTGTAAAAGAGACAAGAGAAAACAATCCCCGCTCAAGTGGAAGAACAGAAATCTCATCTAATAGCACTGGGAATGGCTTCTATTTCTCCTGTGGTGTTTGTTATTATTTAACTCCATCTCCAGACTCAGAGGGTGTATTTAAAAGAAAAATGGGAGTCAATTTGTACAGCAGGAGAACGTTTAATGAAACAAATGGACAATTGCCCCTTGGTTATCGGGAAGAAATGAGGAGACTCTCTTTAGGAGTAAACAATGGAGTTTTTGGCCTGTTTTCCAAGTCTCCCCATCTAAACTGTGAGTGAGGATGTGCTGCTGCTGAAAGCTGAGCACTAACAGCAAATTGTCACGCACAAAACGTGGCCCTGTTGACATTCTTTACATGTCCCCAACACCAACGACCCATCCTTCTTTTGTGCCTGGTCAGAACAGACCTGGGGATTGGAGAAATTCCAGGAATAACAGCGAGGGCAGGTAATGAATGCCTGGGAAGGGGAGATGGAAGCAGCAGTGGCTCAGGATGTGCAGCAGGACCTTGGTCAGGGACCTCACTGTCACTCCCTGCCTTGGCAACTCCAGGAGAAGGATTTTCCACTCCTCTCTGTAGTCCTGGTTCATGCCTGAGGTGTTTTGGTTTGCTGAAATTCCTTTCCCAGGGAATTTTCTGCAAACAGGAGAAATGTTTTTGTAGCTGTACCTTTGTTATTCATTCCTTTCCCCAGGAGGGACTTCTCCTTGCTGTCCCTCTGCTCTGACCAATGGCAGTGAAGAGGTTTGTCTTTGTGTCACCAATCCAATTGGTCTGTGTGAAATGGTAGAAAAGGGAGACACATCCCAAAAATAAAGGAGTCATTTTCAGCCTTTTGAATCTCAGAGTCTGTGTCCTTGTGGTGTAAAACAGGGTCACTCCAGCTCTGCAGGAATCCTTGTGTTCCTCCCTTTACACAAACACTGCCCATCTCACCCACAGCCAGGAGTCCCCAGTGCTGTGTCTGAGTTCAGTGATGATTTTAATTTCTAATGCTTGGTTTAATGTCTCCTAAAACACATGTATTTTAACTAGAAACTCCCCGGGGACCTTGTTCAGAACTAATTGCTCTGTGTAAAATCGTCTGTGTAAAATAGTATATGAAGGAGACGCATCCCAAAAATAAAGGAGTCATTTTCAGCCTTCTGAAGTTGGGAGTCTTTGTTGTTGTGGTGTAAATCAGCATCAAATAACTCCATTGCATCACAGCCAACAAAAAAACCCCAGGAGTTTGTCAAGACCTTCCCTCATCTCGAGATAATGTTGGGTTTGATTGAAAAAAACAGTGTATAAAGGAGACACATCCCAAAAATAAAGGAGTCATTTTCAGCCTTCTGAAGTTGAAGTCTGTGTCATTGTGGTGTAAAACAGCATCACCTCCCTGCCCTGCTCTACACAGAGCAGGACAAAAATTCCCTTTGGACTGGGGGGGATAAACCAGGACAAGGTGTGATCCACGCCAGGAGACCCTTCCTGATTATTCTCACTAGGCAAACTGATATGAAGGATTTATATTAATAAACATATATCCATATGGAGGAGGTGATGTCTCCTGCTAAGGAATAAAAATTGCACAAACCATTAAAAGTGACTTACGAGGCTTCTGCGTTAATAATGAAAGATCTGGAGAAGTCTGAGCAGTCGTCTAGAAGGCCAGAAAAAGATCATTAAGAGGATGTCTCCTGCCAATAGCTGCCAAGAGCAAAATAGGGAAAGAAAACAGAAGGTTTTGGATCTGGAAATGCATCGAAAATGAGATAGTACAGACTGTGGGGAACGTGAGGAGGAGGCTCCACATGGCCTTCATCTCTCCTGAGCAAGGGATGGGGATGGGGAGCTGTCGCTGGGATTGTCACTGGGATTGTTACTGGGGAGACAAAGAGATGATTCGCTGGAGCATCATTTTGGGATGAACATTCAGCAGAAATCAAAGCGTTGAGAAAAGGGGAAAAAAAAAAGTGCTCTTCTGAAATCAGAAATGCTGGTTCAGATTTAGAAATAATCACAGGAATGAACCGTTACTGGTGGCTTGGGAATAATTCGGGTTTTAGCCCAAAATTTTATTAAACCCGGGGTGAATGTTGACATTTTTGGTTTCCCTTTTTCTCTCTGAATGGAACTAAATGTAAATATGAAACAGTCATACATAATAATAATAAAAATATCAAGCACTGCTAAGTCTGGAAATGCCAGATGTGTCTGTTCAACCTTATTTCAGTCCCCAAGTACTTATGCACTGTTTCATATTCCTCCAAGACAGATTCACACAATTTTTTTCTCCAAATATCTTGCTTCATTTGATGCCTATATTGTTTTTCTCCCACTATTTTCTTTCCTTTTTGTTACTGAATTAGAAAGGGAGTAACATCCTTTCAGGACACTCCTGTAGAGCCTGGGGGATCTGTCACCAGAATGTTTTTGGTTTTTTTTTGGCTTGAATGAACCATTTCCATAAATCCTCTTTCAGGAAAGGTTGAACCATCATTTTATTTTTCTTATTTCTGTTTGAGCCCGGCTTGTGGCCCAGAAAAAATTGGCTGTGGCTGATGAAAACCTGACATGATGGTATGGAGTGCACAAATTTAACAAGGATGATGCATGAAGTAGTTGGACCTGAATCTCTCCTGGCTGAAGGGAAAAAGGTTTCTTCCCTGGGAGCTGCTTGCAATCCACGGCTCTGCTGCATCCACATCCATGAGCCAACCTGGGAATAATTAATTGTGCCACACTGGCAACTCCTTTCTCCTTAAGATCACCTCCTCTGCCCTGGAGGGGGAGAAGAAAAGAAACCACCCCCTCATACAGCCTTAAAACCAGTTTCAAAATGACAAAAAAAAAAATAAACTCCCCCTCAGAGCTGGAGCAATTCTGAAAGCTTAGAAAGCAATGGCTCTCTGATAGGGAATAAATGATCCAGTGAATCCTGAAAGACCCTGCAGGACTCCAGTCAATAAAGCTTTTTAATGGAATTTTAGAGAAAGGTCAACTATGTGCTGCAATAATCAGCTGCCCATGATCACTGCACGGGCAGAGCAGCAGCTCCAGTGACAGACAGAAGCCCTGGGAATTGTTGGATATTGGCTTGGATGTGCTTCCAGATGGGATTTGCAGCCTCGTGGTGATAAAACAGGGGGTTTTAATTGAGATGTTTCCTGCTGGAAATTTCTGTTGCCCTGCCAAAGGTGTCCTGGATGTGCTGCTTTGTGTTGAACAAACCGAGTTCCTGTGCTGGTGGGGAGGTGCTGGTCAGGGGGAGGAGGATGGGGCCAGTCCTGGGGACTGTGGCAGATGTTCCCATTGTCTGCTCCTTCCCTTGGCCTCCACAGCCTTGGCCCAGGGATCTCTTCCTCTTCTCTTCCTCTTCTCTTCCTCTTCTCTTCCTCTTCTCTTCTCTTCTCTTCTCTTCTCTTCTCTTCTCTTCTCTTCTCTTCTCTTCTCTTCTCTTCTCTTCTCTTCTCTTCTCTTCTCTCCTCTTCTCTTCTCTTCTCTTCTC
>VWZU01016824.1:30309-51302 GCA_013397095.1 Sterrhoptilus dennistouni | reverse complement strand
TCTTCCTGCCTGCCATGATCACATCTCAGAGCTGCCCTTCATTTCTATTTCACTCACAGGTTTTATATTTTCAGTATATTTCTTGCCAGGCAATCATATTTGTAAGCTTTTCCTGTCCCATCTTTCCCAACAAGGAGGCGCAGGAAGGGCAGTGCCACCAGGGCGTGGGGCAGGGAAAGCTCTGAAGTGTTTTTGGGGCAAATGGGGCCAAGGCAGGCAGAGCACAGCACACCCAGGGCTCGTTCTGGAAACTCATTTGGGCCAGTTATGCACCGAGGGGTCAAGCACTGGAGCAGTTCTTAGCGTGGATGGAAATTCAGAGGTCAATTCTTCAGTAAAACTCCATCTGACTTTGAGAGTCACTGCCTTTCTCTGAGTATTAAACTGCTTTCAACCCCAAGGGCAAACCTGGGGGGTTTTATCCCACCGTTGTCCCACTGACAGCACCAATTGGCACTGGCTTTTTCCCAAGGCCACACTGAGCTTTTTTTACCTGCTGGTACCTTCAGTCAAAGCCTTTCACCTGGGGTTTCCTTTCGTTTGGTGCCTCGCAGTTGCCGTTTTCCAAAATTGCCATCTGCTCACCATCGAGTTCCTCCTCTCCATGGGGCTGTGTAGGCTGCTTGTTTTACTCTGCTATAAAGCAGGATATTCTTTGTGTTTCTGCTTTTGTGACCTCTTTGGAGAGGGCTCGGGTCTTTCACAGGATCTTTGTGTGTTTTGAAGGGTGTTTTACGTACTTGGGAAAACAACTTTGCTTACGGTGACATTAATATGGAATTGAGGAAGCAAACACAGCTGGCCCAGTTGCTGCTATTTAAGGCAGAATTTGATGGGGAAGTAATTTGAACATAAATCTGTGACGGGTCTTTTAAAATAATAAAAGAACAAAGAGCTGAAGTTCTTGGGGAAATATTTTGAAAAATAAACACTCACTTGGCTTGTGAAGATTTCAGACTTGATCTCCTGAGCTGTTGTAAATTCCATGAGAGGTGGGGCAGTGCAGGATCCCTGATTCACACACCCCAAGCCCACAGAAAGGACATTTGCCAGGGTTTGGTTTTCCATGGCTGGATGTCATCGGTGGGGTCTACAGCAGGACCAGGAGGACTGTTTGGGTGGAGGGCGAAGATATTCCAAAATATTCCTTGGCACCTCTGGCTCTAATTCCTAGTGCTACCATTTTTTTTTTTTTTTTTTTTATTCTGGCTGATTTTCAATCACCTCATTTTCCTCCTGTTTCTGGATAGCCCATGAAGAATTCTGGCCATGAGGCTCAGGGAGACACAGAGTGATGGTGCCTCTCCTGGGGGAGCTCCCTCTGCTCTGACTGTATTCCCAGGAGGTTTTGCTTTTGTCACACTCTCAGGGATGAATTCCTGGCTGTCTGTGCCTCCCTCCCAAGTGCCACGGGGTGCAACTGGATGTGGGAACTCTGATCCACACACCTGCTTCTATCTCCCAGCCAGTTCCTTCCTCCACTGCAGCCCTAGTTTTGTGCCTGAGATGTTTTGGTTTTCTGAAACTCTTTTTCTGTCAACAGGAGAAATGTTTTTGTAGCTGTACCTTTGTTATTCATTCCTTTCCCCAGGAGGGACTTCTCCTTGCTGTCCCTCTGCTCTGACCAATGGCAGTGAAGAGGTTTGTCTTTGTGTCACCAATCCAATTGGTCTGTGTGAAATGGTAGAAAAGGGAGACACATCCCAGAAATAAAGGAGTCATTTTCAGCCTCCTGAATCTCAGAGTCTGTGTCCTTGTGGTGTAAAACAGGGTCACTCCAGCTCTGCAGGAATCCTTGTGTTCCTCCCTTTACACAAACACTGCCCATCTCACCCACAGCCAGGAGTCCCCAGTGCTGTGTCTGAGTTCAGTGATGATTTTAATTTCTAATGCTTGGTTTAATGTCTCCTAAAACACATGTATTTTAACTAGAAACTCCCCGGGGACCTTGTTCAGAACTAATTGCTCGCTGTTTGTGCAATCCTTCAAATATGTTAAATGCTCTGTGAGGGCTTGGAATTACTCAGCTCTGCTTTGGTTTGGTCTTAAAAGATGGGGAGGGATGTCTAGCTGGGAATTGGGATGGATCAACCCTGGTTCTGGCTCTGCAGAGACAGAATAATTTGGGCAAGTTGACTAAACTGGCCACAGCTTGGATTTCCTGTAGGGAAAGGATAATGGCTTTATTTTTAATTGCGCTAAAAACGCGCGTGGAAGGGCTGACTGCAGAAATGGTTGGAAGTTACAAATGAAATTTATCATAACTGTTATTATTAGGACGTCATTGAGAGTGAATTTAGCTCAGATCATGCTTTCCCCCATGATGGGGTGGGGAGGGGATAAGAGGATTGCTAAAATAGCTCTGAAAAAGTAGTTTTTCTCATCGTTTGGAGCATTTCCCATCTGCTCTGAGCACATCTCTGTTTTATTTCCTAAATATCTTTTCCTTCTGGTTCTATTTTAAAGTTCCTTTTGCCAAGACTTCAGCTCCAACTCCTGCTGCTGCCAGGATCAGGGCTGGGGGTGTGTGACAAAACAGGATTTACCTTTCAGATTTCTCACTTAATTGACTGAGAGGAATTCCCCACACTGAGTGCTGGGTGCTTAAACCCCTCCTGCAGCCCTGAAATTTCTTCCCATCCCTGGTGATTTCTTGTCCCTTCTTTTCCTTGTGTTATGAGAACTGAGAGAAAAGGTTTAGACTGGTTTAATTCACTGGGTTAAATACACTTCGGGCCGGGAATTTCAATTAATTTCAATTAATTTTAATAATCTCACTAATTTTAATAATTTTAATATTTTAATGATTTTAATGATTTTAATTTTAAAATTGTATTTTAAAAGATGGCTGGAAATGCTGCTCCATCCAGCCCATCACTTTTTTTGTATCTTCACATTCCTCAGTAAATGGGGGATGGATCATTCAGGGGAAATCCTCCCAGGGTGTTTCAAAATCTACATTTTGAGCAGCTTCTCGTTGTGACTTTGGAGCTGCAGGAGGAGGCTGCACTCACTCTGAAGCGGTTTTTGGTGTTTCTCCCCAGCTGCATCCCCTGGAGATCTTACAGGGACAGTGGCAGCAAAGGCAGGGCTGGAGGGGGTCACGTTTTGTGGGGTTTTCCTCACCCCTAAGGCAGAGATATCCCGAATAAACAGAGATACCCCAAATAAACAGAGATATCCCGAATAAAAGGACCCTGTTGCAGGGTAATTTCTGCCCAGCTCCCTCAGCATCCCTGTCTCACATCCCTGCTAACTGCATTTCCAAATGCCATGGACACTGCGATGTTTTAAAGGTGGACTTTTAACAGGACGCTTTTCTGTCTGTCAGTTCCGCTTTTCAGAAAACAAGAATTTCACAGGGATGAAATGCCAGTTTTACCAAATTTCCAATTGGCTCTCATGTTTTATTCCTTTTTCCCCTTTTTTTGCCCCTCTCATTTCAAAATTATCTTTATAAAAAAAAATTAATGAAGCCAGCTTAGTGGTAAGAGTTGCTTATTGGGTCAGTGTTCTATAAAATACTTCAGCAACTCCTTTCCACAGTTTCATGCACAGGGAAGGCAGAATTTATGTCAGCTGGCTGATTTAAAGGACATCAGATTTGTTTTTTTTTCCAGGCAATTCCATTTATCCTTACAGCTCCCTTTGAGTTGGAAGAGCAACACTTTCCCAGTATTTTAAACGTGGGGAAGGGAGGTAGAAGAAAAATTAAATGATCCACCCAAGCTTCTAATTGAAGGCACAGAGTAGGGCCCACACAGGTGCCATTCACCATCCTTTCTCCAGCTCACGTCAGCTCTGGGTAGGAATTTCTTACTCTTTATCAAAGCCTGGGTCCCCAACACTTTTACAATGATTTTTTTTTTTTTTTTGTGCCTGTGGAGTTTGGGGGCAGATTTTTAAAGACATGAATCACTTATCTGAGGAACAGTAGGCTCAAACCTCCCATATGTAGGCTGGTTTCATTTGAATTTCTTGACTTTTTCCCTAAGTGAGAAGCTGAACGTGGTTTCTTCCTTCTTCTTTCAACCTTCCTGGCTCTACTGATATCCAAAAATGCAAAATGACATCTTGTCTCAGCCCACCAGAGCAGATGCAACGCAAGGGATTAGGCTGGAATTTTTCCTAAGATGCAGCACCCTGAGAGGTTTTTGGAGAAGGTGGTTGGGGAGCAGAGAGAGCTGTTCACTTACTGCTCACCCAGAGAGGGAAGGGCAAGGGGGAGGCACAGCCAGAGGGGCAGCATGGCCAAAAAACCCACAGGGACACCTGGAAAGGGCCACCCTGAGGGAAAGCCAGGCTGGGGTGATGCTGTTTTACACCACAAGGACACAGACTCTGAGATTCAGGAGGCTGAAAATGACTCCTTTGTTTTTGGAATGTGTCTCCCTTTTATACTATTTTACACAGACCATTTTACACAGAGCAATTAGTTCTGAACAAGGTCCCCGGGGAGTTTCTAGTTAAAATACATGTGTTTTAGGAGACATTAAACCAAGCATTAGAAATTAAAATCATCACTGAACTCAGACACAGCACTGGGGACTCCTGGCTGTGGGTGAGATGGGCAGTGTTTGTGTAAAGGGAGGAACACAAGGATTCCTGCAGAGCTGGAGTGACCCTGTTTTACACCACAAGGACACAGACCCTGAGATTCAGGAGGCTGAAAATGACTCCTTTATTTCTGGGATGTGTCTCCCTTTTCTACCATTTCACACAGACCAATTGGATTGGTGACACAAAGACAAACCTCTTCACTGCCATTGGTCAGAGCAGAGGGACAGCAAGGAGAAGTCCCTCCTGGGGAAAGGAATGAATAACAAAGGTACAGCTACAAAAACATTTCTCCTGTTGACAGAAAATTCCCTGGGAAAGGAATTTCAGCAAACCAAAACACCTCAGGCACAAACCAGGGCTGCACTGGGGTCAGCAGGAGAGTCTCAGCTGATGGCAAAAACCATCTGGTGGCTGTGCTCAGACACAAGGGGAGGAACAGCAAAGCTCCCTGGCTGAGGGAGGTGACACAGCTGAGGGGTTGGGCCAGGAGGAGGTTGGTTTTTGGGGTGCAGAGGCTGTGAAAGGGGCTGGAACAGCTGGATATGCACAGCTGGATGTGCAGAGACAGGGGGATGTTGGAGCTCGTGCATCCCTGTGTGAGGACAACTGATGGAAATGAAGGGGAGCAGCTTCAGCAGGAGCTGCATAGGGGCCCTGAATCCTGCCCAGGTGTGCAGGAACTGTGTCCTGTAGCTCTTCATCTTCATTGTAGCTCCTCATCCTCATTGTACCTCCTCTTCCTCATTGTAGCTCCTTGTCCTTGTTGTAGCTTTTCTTTCTCATTTTAGCTCTTCATCCTCGTTGTAGCCCCTCGTCCTCATTGTAGCTCTTCATCCTTGTTGTAGCTCCTCGTCCTCATTGTAGCTTCTTGTCCTCATTGTAGCTCTTCATCTTCACTGTAGCTCCTCATTCTCATTGTAGCTCCTCATTCTCATTGTAGCTCTTCATCCTCATTGTAGCTCCTCATCCTCTTCATCCCTGGATTTGGTTCAGAGTAGACAGAAGTAGCTGCTGCAGAGTGAAGATCTCTGCAGTGCAAGAGCTGTGTAGGAGGAGGACAGAACGAGCTGCTGGCAGATGGGAAAAGGCTGATGAGTCCTGGAATCGTGGATGAGATCCAACTGTCCTGGTGTGTGTGTGTGTGTGTGTGTGTGTCCCCAGCATCCTCTGCCCTTCAATTAACCTTTGGTTAACTGGGATTTGACCTGGGAGAAAAGTCAGGTTAGAAGTTTTCAGACACATCGTCAAGAATGACATGGGGACTTGAGAGGATGGTGGTGTGGTATTCTTAAAAAAATGCAATTTTGGCTGGGAAAGAGAAAATTTTAAAAGTGGTACTTTGACTTGTTTGAGGGGTTTTGTGTTTTTTTTTTTTTTTTTTTGCCAGGCTCTAATGATTTTTTTTTTCAAAAGTGGTTGACTAAATGGAATGAAAGAAAATATTAAATCCATTGCTGAGGGCCTGATTCTCTATCTCGTGTGAATTACAAGTCAGTCTGAGATGAAACCATACGGGTGTCTTGCAGGAATTACTTGGTCCAGTGTGATTATTGCAGAATAAGTGAATGTCCCCCTGAAAAAAGAAGATGAGGTGTTAGGAAAGGGACACATCAACTTTGAGGAAAGCTGTTTGGAGACAGGAATACCTGTAGAAAAGCAGGAAGGAGACAATTAGAAAAAAACATCAGCTCAAATCCCGTCACAGAGAATACTTTTCATCGGGGTGGTCATGCCAGGCATGGATTTAACCCATCGAGCCTGTAAAGCCTTACAGGCAAAAAACAAGGATCTCATAAAGGCAGGATGAATTAATTCCTTCTCAGAGGAAAAGACCACCCGTGGAGTTGTGAACTCGCTTTGATCCGAGCGCGCGGACCCGGCCAGAGCTTTGAGGAGGTTTTTAGTGGTGCAACACGAGCACCAACTGGCCACGAGGCACAGGGCAAACCCATCACAATTCACGGCTAAATAACACTCCAGGTCCCAGCGGGGCTGTTCCATTCCACCACAGCAATAAAAGGTCCCTCTTGGCTTCGCTTTTAATTAATTAAGTCGCGGTCGTGGCGAGCGCGGCGCCGCGGCAGTTTCTCTCTGCCTAATTGTTCTCCAGGCACGTTTGCAGCACTCCTGGTGTAATCCCAGGCTTGTTTCAGGAGTCAAGCTGCACAAATGAAGTCCCTGCTATTAAAAGCAGTTTGTTTCCTATTCCTTGGCAATCCGTTCCCAGCGCTGAGCCTCGCTGGAGCGCGGACTTTTATTTTTGGCAAGTTTTATTTCTTTGAAGCCAAAAAAACCCAGTGACATTTACCAGCTACCACGCTGCTCCCAGAGTCTAGCCACGCTCAGGGAATCAAAGTTTTCCATGCCAGCATCATATTATTTTCAGCAGCAGCAGCAGCAGTCTGATGTGCCCAGTTTGATAGATCCTGGTGCAATGACATAATTATTTTCCTCCCCTCAGTCTAGGATAACTTACTCCTTTTCTCTCCTTCCTGCATTATGGTCTTTGAGCAATGAAACCTATTTTTTCCCTGTGCCGACGGCCCCTAATATTACAAGATACTTTACTCCCAAAGGTTTGCAGGCAGGAGGATGTATTTTATACCACATTGCTCTTACTCCCCGTCTTAAACTGCAGGACAGACACAGCAAATTAAATCAACTTCTGCTTCGTCACATCTGTTTCATTTGTATCACGCTGGTGCCACAGAGGCAGAAACCATTCTTATTCTCTCCACATTGCTCAAGCTAAAGTTGACTGGCTCTGCAGAGAATGGAACTCAAACCTCACCTCTTTAAAAATGATTGGACCTGTTTAATGTGTTTAAAGCAGAGCGACTCGCGGCTGCGACCTGTTATTGATGGGAGAGGGATTATTTCCTTTCACCCTCCTCGTTCACATCTCTGGGTTGATCTGTAGCTGAGACAATCCCTGTCGTTCCCCCCCACAGGATCAGGACAGCCCCAGGGGTGAAGATCTCGGACATCAGGGTCAGTGATGCCGACCAGTGGGGCGTGCAGGAGGAGACGGACAGCGCCAGGAGCACGGCCACGCTCACCTGTGTGCACAACGACCCCGCCGCCGAGGACAGGTGAGCCCCTGCTGCATGAACCTGTGCCAAATCCTGCCAGAGACACAAAAAACTTCTTCAGTTACCCGTATTAGCGGTGTTTTCGCCTCCTTGGAAAAGGTAGAGGTGATCTGATGACATCTTTTTCCTGTTTGGTTCACTTCCGAGCTTTTTGGGGTAAAGGACAGGTGAGCTCTCTTGCATGAACCTGTGCTAAATCCTGCCACAGACACACAGAATCTTCCTCAAGGACCCAGATTAGCAGTATTTGCGCTTCCTTGGAAAAGGTAGAGGTGATCTGATGACATCTTTTTCCTGTTTGGTTCACTTCCGAGCTTTTTGGGGGTAAAGGACAGGTGAGCCCCTCCTGCATGAACCTGTGCTCAATGCTGCCAGAGACACATAAAAACTTCTTTAAATACCCATATTAGTGGTGTTTCCTCCTCCTCACCCTCCTTGGAAAATCTATAGGTGATCTGATGAGAGCTTTTTCCCTTTTGTTTCACTTCCGAGCTTTTTGGGGATAAAGGACAGGTGAGCTCCTCCTGCATGAACCTGTGCTCAATGCTGCCAGAGACACAGAAAAACTTCCTTAATCAGCCAGATTAGCAGTGTTTCCTCCTCCCCAACCTCCTTGGAAAAGCTATACATGACCTCATGAAACCTTTTTTCCCCCCTTTTTATTTTTCCGCTTCCACTGAGTTTTGGGAGTAAATTACTGAAGGAAATACTTAAGTAAATACTGATTAAATTACTGAATTAAGCTGGAGGCAGCCCCCTAGTCCTAACTCACATCTGCTTTTCATGACCCTTTGGGGCAGCAAATTTTCACGACCCTTTGGCTCCTGTTGCCAAAGATCCAACAGAAAAAAATGAACCAAAATAGAGAAATATGGAGAAAAATCAAAAGCCATACAGGATGATTCAGCCGCCTTTATTTTAAAGCTATGAAAATAACAGCTATTCCCTGTTATTTATTAATGCTGCAAAACACCTCTGAGCTCTTGGAATGCTCCGTGAGTTTGTGATGGGGAATGCTCCCAGCAGCTGGATCAAAAGTAATGAGGAATTTACATTGTTAGCCAGAATTATGGAATTTTTTTTACAAAACAAGCAATTTCTCCCCAGCATCCTGAAGTTACTCCACAGGTAAAGTACACCGTGCATAAATTTAGCTGGAAATTGTAGAATAATTAGGAAATCACAAAACTTTATGTCAAAATTTTTATTCGCGGGGTCGTTTTTTTTTTCCCAAAAACTCCTGTAAGGGAGGAAAAATTTGCTGGTAATTGCTTAGACCTAGGAAGGTTATTGTCAGAGGTTTGGAGTACAAAGAGAGTTTCTACTCTGTTTAGTTTCTGAAGCTGTATTTGCGGTGCAAACAAATCCCATCCAGCTCTGGAGGGAAGCATTGAGGGGAAGGATGTTTAATGGGAAGATATGTAATTACTTTTTACCCTGCTGAGGAGAGTTCTCCTGGCTGTGTAAATCAGGCCTGGTGAGCCAGGAGGGAGAAATGCCTGGGTGTCTCCAGCACTGAGGCAGAGTGGAGGCGACTTGAGTGGGCTGCAGACATTTATTTGCCTGGTGAAGCTGTGAAGTGAGGGGAGGTGAATTCCCCTCCCAGAGTCTCTGCAGAGCTGCTACAGAGCCTTGTGGCAACAATTCCAGGCAAGTCTTTTCCTTTGTCAGCTCTTCCATGCACTTGTTCCTCAATTAAAGAAAAAAAAAAAAAAAAAGAGAAAGAAAAGAAAAGAAAAGAAAAAAAAAGAAAAGAAAAAAAAAAAAAAAAAAAAAAGAGAAAGAAAAGAAAAGAAAAGAAAAAAAAAGAAAAGAAAAAAAAAAAAAAAAAAAAAAGAGAAAGAAAAGAAAAGAAAAGAAAAAAGATAGGAAAGAAAAGAAAAAAGGAAAGGAGAGAAGAGGGGGGAAAAAAGGAAAGAAATCGGGAGAAGAAGGCAAGGTGGTGGGAAGACTCCTCCTGTTTTCTAAGCACATTTGTAAGTTGTAATTCTAAGGGGATGCAGGAAGTTCCAGCACCTTCCATTGTTATTTTTTGAGGGTTTCACAGGTGGGTGACACAGAGCTCTGGTTGCTGCATTTGGCACCTTGTCTTTTGGCAAAGTGTTGTCCCAGCTCCCCGTGAGCCCCTTTGGGGGTGAGCTCAGGTCCCTTTGTGCCTGTCCTGGGGCTGGGGGTGACACGGTGGCCCCTCAGGGAGGGCTCAGCCTGGGTGTCATGCCTTGGGATTTTAACTTTTATATTTTTCGTATATTTGTGACACTGCAATTCTCCAGTGTAGAGCTCTAAACTCCACACGCAGTGTGAGCTGCTGTTCTCCCATTTTGGTCAGACGCAAAAATTCCTCTCCAGGCCTGGCAATCAAAGACACCTCACTGCCTCAGGCCCTGAGAAATGTAAATAAAAGTGAGTTGGGGGAGAGCAAATTTGGGGTAAATGACTTCATCACCTGAAGCTGGAATTGGAAGATGAACCCCCAATATGCAAATGGACCAAACTTATAAAAGTTACAGAAAATCTGTAACCCATCATCCATTTTTGGCTGTAGCCTTTGGTGGACCCTAAATGTACTTTAAGACCGTTCAATACATATAAATAGAACTGCTTTTTATTCCCTTTATTTTGTCTGCCCTCTGTTTTCAGGCAGTTCCAAAAAAACCAACAGGTGGCTGGGCAGGGTCTGCTCCCTGTGAACCTCATCAGGTTCTTTCCTCTAACAACTGTGAGCTTTGCTCCCTTTGGAAAACCATCAGCTGGAAAGTGAAATACTGAGGTTAAAGGAAGATTAAGGTCATCTGATGGTACTGAAATCAAAATGAAAGAACTATTTTTAAAGTTGGACCAATGGAAAAAAAAATAATAGCCTGAACACTGAAACTTCTTGCCTTGTATGTGGTTTCACTAATCCATGAAATTATACCTGTCACAGTAACTTAGTTTTTATTAAAACTGAGTTTTGCTTTGTGTGGAACTGTTAAATTGCACAAAAGCAATGCATCTCAAGTTAATTAATACTTTGACCCTTTCCTTTGTGAGATTAGTTTAATATTTTTGGATTAATTAAAGTATGCAAATAGAAGCTGCTGAAAGATCACTTCCAGATTTGCAAATATTGCTGTATAAGTGGTGCTTAGAGTAAATATTTAACTTTGATCTTTCCTTTAATTTGTCTTTTTGGTCATAATGATGGCCCTCCTGTTCCTTTTGAAGAATGTCAAGTGTTTCTGTAGAAGTTCTGCTGTTTCATTTAAATAATCAGAGGCCTGAACTTGCCTCTATTAAGGCCAAAATTGTCACTAGGCCTGGCTCATGTTTTCCTCATTTTATCAATCCAAAGAGTTTCATTAGAGGCAGTTTATGTGTGAGTGAGAGTGCAGGATCAGCTTTTGTGGCAGAGCAGAATCTCTCAGTGAACAGAACTGTATCCACCTTGGGGGAGATGCTTTTTATTCTCTTTTAGAATTAATTCTCCTGCTGCTGACTCACCCAGCTGGTGGGTAAGCCAGGCTTGAACCTCTGAGCTGAGCTTAGCTCATTTCTGGCTGAGATTTGGCTGAATTCATGGTGGGTTTGATCTTCCCTTGGGCTTTGCGAGGGGATGGAAAGCCCTGTCAGCCCTTTGGGAAAAGGAGCACAGCACAGCTCAGGGAAAAGGAGAAATCCCTGAAGAAACCAAACTGGGCTGGCAGAGATAAAAGCTGTTGGCCCAAAGGACTGACTGGGGCTGCCTGAGCACCAAAGGATTCCAAGAGTCATTGGTGAAGGCTCAAATCTACCTGCACAGGATGTTCAAGAAGCTCCTGAGAAGCAACACCTGAAGAAACCAAACTGGGCTGGCAGAGATAAAAGCTGTTGGCACTGTGGCCAAAAGGTTGACTGGGGCTGCCTGAGCACCAAAGGAGGATTCAGAGAGTGGTTGGTGAAGGCTCAATCTACCTACAGAGAATGTTCAAGAAGAAACCAAAGAAGAAACCAAACTGGGCTGGCAGAGATAAAAGCTGTTGGCCCAAAAGGCTGACTGGGGCTACCTGAGCACCAAAGGATTCAAAGGGTGGTTGGTGAAGGCTCAATCCACCTGCAGAGAGTGTTCAAGAAGAAACCAAAGAAGAAACTAAATTGGGCTGGCAAAGATAAAAGCTGTTGGGCCAAAGGGTTGACTGGGGCTACCTGAGCACCAAAGGATTCCAAGAGTGGTTGGTGAAAGCTCAAATCTACCTGCAGAGAGTGTTCAAGGAGCTCCTGAGGAGCTCCACCTGAAGAAACCAAACTGGGCTGGCAGAGATAAAAGCTGTTGGCCCAAAGGGTTGGCTGAGTCACTGAGTGAGATCTGTGCCCTCTCAGTGCCCTTCACCCCAGCCAGCTCTGCTTTGCACTTGGGCTGAGCTTTGCCCAGTGCTCAGCTCTGATAAGAGCCCCTGACAGACACAGCCTGCGACTCTGGGCTGTGACATCTTCTAATCCTGTCTGCTGCTCCTTTGCAGCCCCTCTTATCAGCTGGAGCGTTTTCAAATTTGCTTACTTTTCCTAATCTTCCCTCCTCTCCCCTCTGCAGTGTCACACTGCTATCGTGAGTTCTTCATCTCCATTTCTCACATTTCCCTACGCAAATTGAGTGTCCATTAAAATGCTTTAAATTAAGACCTTTCCTCCCTTTCATGCAGAGTGCATAGTTGCCTTTTTTTGTGCATTACTTTTTTTTTTTTAAAAAAAGAAATTCCTTATCACAGTGTTTCAGGCAGTTTACATTATATTCTATTAAAAATCCATTTTGTCCAAGGTTGTCACAATCCATAGATTAAAGCCTTCCAGAGTGTGTTTTGTTAGGAATACATTCATAAATTCACCTCTTTAGTCGTCCCATAAGCTTGTATTTAAAACCTCTTTTTTTCTGATAATGCAGTTGAACAAAGAGCATAAGAAGAGATTTATTTTAAATATACACACACCAGTATATATGCCCACATCTTTTCTGATCTGTGTGGAGCCTTGCTTTGCCCTTATTTTTTGCAATCTCAAAAATTTTGGTTGCTTGTTGATTGGTCATTGCCATCTGCATCTCTTCTCCCTCCAGCTCTCTCCTTGTAGCAGAATCTCATTTTGGTGGGGATGGTCGAGGCAGCAGCATTTTGGCTCAAAAAGACAGAGTTTGTTCTTCCTAAAGCACAAATAGTTGGTTTTTTTGCTCTATGCCTGCAGCTAGGGCCCAGCACTCCCATTCCACGGGGAGGGATCTGTGTGGATTTTTCTGCTTTGAGCTCAGACACGGCTTGTAATGAAGTCAGGGCTGGGGGGCTTTGCTGAAAATCAGGTGTTTTCAGCCCTGTGTGCAGAACAGCTGAGCTGCTGAAGGGCTGGGATCTCACCCAGGGCTGTCAGTGCTGAAATTACTGGAAGAAATGCTTTTGAAATACACAGGCAAAATCTGGGAGTCCACCAGACACGAGTCCTTGGTGGTTTCCTGCAAACAGATCCCACTCTGTAAAGACCATTGCTGTGGTTTGAAAACAAAACGAGTGAGAGGCTCCAAGTCAGAAATACAATTTAATAAGAAGAAAGGGAAAAAGTAAAATAAAATAAATGCAATAATACAAAGGAGCACTGACAGAGTCAGAACACACCCTGAGCAGGGTGGTGGGAGCAGTCCAGGTGAGGGGCTCTTCCTGAAGCAGTGATCCCACAGAAAGGTCTGGGAGCTCTGCTCCTCTGGGAATCCAGTGGCTCAGGGCTGCTTGTCCTGTCCCAAATCCCAGATTCTCTCCAGGTGGGAATGCTTGGCTCCTCCCCCTGGGCGGAGCATCTCCCAATGGGATGAGGAGTCGTGCAGTGGGTCCTTGATGGCCCATTAAACAGAGAGAGCTCCTGGAGGGAGTTCCCTGTGAGTCCTGGGCAAGGCATTGATGGGCCATGAGCAGAAGAGCCCAAAGGAGGGGCCTGGGAAAACCCTGCCCCACCTGGTTCCAACAGCTCATGGGGATGGGGATGGAATATATACTGTGTGTACATCCCACACTGCAACCCAGGACAGCCATGCAGAATTTTTTCTCACTGTGTTTTGCCAAAAGATGGATGGAGCCTTGCAATTCTTGTGTCCTTTGCTCCTGAGAGTTCTCTGGAAGCATTTCAGGAACATGCCATGAATTAGCCTGAGGAGAGACCAGGGCAAGAGGGCTTGAAAAAAATGCCCTCAGAGCCTGGTCCATCCTGGCGAGCTGTGCTGCCCCATAACTCAGGGCTGATATCCTGAGAATTTCAGGAGCTTTTCCAGGGTGATTTAGCGTTTTATAGGATTCGGTTCTTTCAAATCAGCGCTGAGTTCCCGTGGTCTCATTTGAAAGAACGTATTTCACGGTGCTCGGTGTTCTCCTCGCTGGAAAGGTGAGGAACAAACACTTTTGTGTGACCCAAACTTTGGTTCAGGACACGGGAGATGGCAGCAGCACAAAAGCTGAGGCCAGAGAGCTGCTCTGAAAGGGAATATACTGAGAGATCATTTTCCTTTCCTCAAGAACAGCCATTAAATTCTATTGGATTATTACCAGGTAAGGAGAGTCTGACCCTTGACAAACTAGTATTTTAATCAGGAAGGTGATATTTATGCTAACCAGCAAAGTTAATAAAATCGATTTAACCTGCAGTGCTGAGTAGGGCCTTATTGAGACCAAACTGGTTCTTCTCACCCAGGGATTATTTTATCTTCATGTCTATAATACAGCTCCTGTCTCTCAGGATATCCATCACTGCAGGAATTAAACTTGCATGAGGGGCACTCAGCGTGCAGAAGCAGAAAGAGTGAAATCTTTTTTTCAGGTGTTCTCAGAAGTATTTATTCTGTTACCTGGAAATTTATATATTTTTTAAAATTGATTCAGTCCAGCTCAGCTCTAATATTTGACATCTTCCATCTTTAAACTTGAATGAAGAATTAAGATTGTATTACGATCATTCGATTTCTTTACTATTTTAAGAGGTGTTTACAGAATTAAAATTATTATTTTATAAAACTGAAATTGTAATGTATCTTTACAACAGGAAAAGCAGTTATTTTATGGATTTATAGGCATGCAAATACATCCTCCTGTTTTAAAATAATTCACTTCTTTTCCTGTGCTTGTGAAGACCCTTTGAATCAGGAATGCTTGGCTCCTCCCCCTGGGCATTGGGAGCATCTCCCAATGGGATGAGGAGTCGTGCAGTGGGTCCTTGATGGCCCATTAAACAGAGAGAGCTCCTGGAGGGAGTTCCCTGTGAGTCCTGGGCAAGGCATTGATGGGCCATGAGCAGAAGAGCCCAAAGGAGGGGCCTGGGAAAACACTGCCCCACCTGGTTCCAACAGCTCATGGGGATGGGGATGGAATAAATACTGTGTGTACATCCTACACCACAACCCAGGACAGACGGGCTGCAGCCAGCACAGAGCACAGTGTGTTACTCCCCACGCTGGGGAATGTGCACTCAAACACTTCCTGATGTGTTTATTGCCACAAGGAACTCTCCTGGCCCCAGGACACCGAGTGTGTGAAGTGCCACCAGCAGCAGCAGCAGTTGTCTGACAGGAGATCAATGGCAAGTGTTGCTGTGCACAAAGGAGCAGTGGCTGGTGCAGACACACACAGCCCTGCCTGGGGTTATTTTAGGCCGTGCAAAGGCAGTGGGCTGGATGCCACAGAGTTCACAGGGTACTAGAAAGTGAATGAGTAAGAGGAGCAGAGGGAGGAAAGAAACATGGGGAGGGGTGTAAAGCAGGCAGGAAAGGAAAGGAGAGCTGAGGGATAAAAGCAGGGAGGTGGAGGGGGGAGGGAAAAAAGGCAGGGGGAGGGAGAGGGGAAAAGTCAGGGAAATAGAGAGGGAAAAAAACAGGGAGATGGGAAGGGAAAATAGGCAGGGAGATGGAGAGGGGAAAAAAGCCATGGAGATGGGAAAGGAAAAAGCCAGGGAGATGGGAAGGAAAAAATAGGCAGGGAGATGGAGAGGGAAGAAAAGCCAGGGAGATGGGAAGGGGAAAAGCCAGGGAGATGGAGAGGGGGAAAAACAGGGAGATGGGAAGGGAAAATACACAGGGAAATGGAAAGGGAAGAAAAGCTGCAGAGATTCAGTGGGGAAAGAAACAGGGAGATGGGAAGGGAAAACCAGGGAGATGGGAAGGGAAAAAGCCAGGGAGATGGAGAGGGAAAGCCACTGCTGTCACCCCCTCTCAGACTGATACAGGTGAGGACATTGGAGCTCCTCAGGAACTCTTCCCACCATGAAGGCCATATTTCCAGACTTTGGATAGTTTGGGAAGGAAAGCTTTGAATTAAAAATTAGGGTTAAGGTGTGGGAAGAGCCCCAAAAATGCTGTGGTGCTTTGTGCTTGGATGTTCCCATCCTCTTCTTCTTGCTGCTTTCCTTAGGTCAGAGGTGTTGTGGGCAAAGGAAAGTGCTGTGGCTGTAGGATTCCCATGGCCTTTAGATCCTGCAGGAGTTCATTTCCCGGCCTTTGGCCACCCCCAGGACAGCTCTGTCCCCTGAGCCATTGATGAAGAGGATTTTCTCTTTAATGCACCAGTTTCCAGGCTGCGACCTCTATTGTGAGCGAGGGAGTCTGCTCTGCTTTGTGTAAAGTGAGCAGCATCAACACACGTTTTCAAATGTAAGCGACTCCACTGAGTCACAAAGAAAACCTGAGTTAGAGGAATTTTAACTAACCTTTTATTCTTCACATCTCTGCCTTTTTTTTTGTGTGAAAGAACCCAGGCCAGCTTGGCAATGTTCCCGTGAGATGAAAGCACTGACACCTCACTGTAGCTTAGAGAGGGACATAAAAATAATAGACAAATTAACAGTAGGAGGAACAGCTTAACGTAGAAAACCGTGGTGAGAGGATCAAATATCATTTCTGGAGGGACTTTTTTTCCTCTTTAATTTTTTTTTTTCATTTTTTTCCCCACTCAAGGCCAAGAACAATGGAATTGTCTCCATCCCCTGTAGGGAGGCCAATATCCTGGAAGCCACATGAATTCCCTACTGGCCAAGCAGCTTTTTGGGGTGGCTGGCTCTGCCTCTCTCTCAGCTGGGCTTGGTGCTGCTCTGGTGTGAAAAAATGAGTTTCACTCTCAGAAAAATTTGTAAGTTTAATGAAAAAAAAAATCAAAATAGACAATTTAGGAGACAGAAAAGCGAAAGTTTCTCAGCTGAGGGTGCCTGGCATAAAACCAGGCAGCAGCACCTTCACCCGTTCAGATTTCTGTTTTTAAGGATCTCTGTGTCACATATTCAATAGACCCCAATGCATGAGTCAAACATTCTCTTTGGGTTTGATCCATTTCAATTCCCCCCCCAATCATTTTATCTGGTAGATCCATCTGTGGGTGGCTCCACTTTGTCTGGTGAAATGGGTCTCATAAATTCTTCTCCTGAGGTTTTTGGTTATTTTCGTTTGGATAAAAAACAGAAATCAGCAGCCTTTATGCAGGAATACAAGGAGACCCTCCATGTCTTCTGGTTTGGTCAGTTTAGATGTTACAAAGAGAAATAAACCCCAGTCTTTTTACTGTTACCACTATGGTACAATCAGAAAATACACATTTATCACCTTTCTAAACTCTATTATTAAGAGATAATACAGTACAATTCTACATATAAGATTCATTTTAATATTTGCAAAAAGCCAACTTTATAATATGGATTTATAACATCTGGTAAAGCTCCAGCAGAGCTGGATCAGAGGGAAAAGTGATGCCGGAGCAGAGAATTGCTCACCAGCCCAGGAAGGTGATGGTTTAGCCACTCTCCTTGTTCCATCTTATTCCATTTCGTGTTATGACCCAAAAGAATCTTTTTTGAACAAATGAATCTTTGGTAGCTGGAGCAGCCTGGTGTTCAATACAGGGAGTCACAGCAAAGTCAATTTTACGGTGTCTGGAAATTTTGGAAAATGAGGCAAATCTTGTTGGAAGAACTCAGTACAAACAGAGGCATGGAAATGATTTAGAAAATTAATGTTTGATAAAGATCTCTGGACTTGTCAAACCAGTAGGAAGCTTTGTGCAAATGCAGAGAAAAACGCAGAAAATTTCTTCTGGCAGCATTTGTTTAATGGGACTACGGTAAATTAGAAAAATATTAGGAAAAAAAAAAAAAAGCAACAAAACCCAAACATTGAAACTCCAAACCCTTCGGTCTGTTCTTTGCTGCAGAGCTGAACATGCAAAGCAGTAGCTTAAACAAACTCTTCATGAGTGTAATCCACAGAACCTGATCCAAACCCTATTCTGAGCAACAGAAAAGCAGAACCAAATCATCCCGAAATCAGCCTTCGTTTATTTATTTATATATTTATTTTATTTTTAATTTGACCTAATTACCTCCGTTTTGGGTAGATCATTCCTCGACGTGCAGCTTAATATTGATGTAACAGTTGGGAAAGTTTAATTTCAGGGTAGGGTGGTCTGTATAATTAGGACTGCAAGGAGAAACGTGGCAGGGAGGCTGGGAGCCAATTCCCAGCTCATGCAGATGAGTGAGTGAGTGACTGCTGCACTCGTTATTTATTCATCCACTGGAGCCTGCCTGATTCTCTCCACCCTGGGTGCCAAAAGGAATGATGACACAGTCACAATCAATGGGCTCCTCCAAGTCTCTGCTGCTTTCCTGCCCGTTCTTCCCTGTGCAGTGTGTTTTAAAGGCCATGGGGATGGTCCATAATGGAAATCTGCCCAGTTGTGGAGAATTTCTGAAGCTTTGCAGAGTTCTGTGGCCATGAAGATCTGCCCAATTGTGGGGAATTTCTGAAGCTTTGCAGAGTTCTGTGGCCATGAAGATCTGCCCAATTGTGGGGAATTTCTGAAGCTTTGCAGAATTCCGTGGGCAGTTTGCAGCCGTGCTAATTGATCCCTGAAGTGTGAGTGATAAAACACCACGGCTGCTGAACTCATCACTCTCACAACAAATGTACTGGCTCCAGGAACAAAATGGTTATATGTTGGATTTTGGGGGGTTGTTTCCATAATTTAATCACTTTTTTTCCCCCTAAAATAGTTTTTTTCCTTGGTGTTTGCTGAGGTGAATACTCAGGAAATGCAATTCTTAGTGCAGCTCATCTTATAAATGTGGCGTTTGCACAGTTTAAGTGTCTTCCCTCTCTGTGCTCCCTTTGGCAGAGTTTGTGGCAGAGGTGGCCCAGGTGACAGCTCTGAGCCTGTTGTCCCTGTGGGTATCGTTATGATTCAGGATGGCTCATGTAATGACAGGTAGAGCTCTGATTTCTTCAGAGGGCTCAGAGCAAAGTTTATTGAGAGACAGATTCTTTTATCCAGTGTTTGGGTACAATGAATAGGGCTGGTCCTTTAGGGCACCACCTTTTTGTATGTGGCAAAGATGGCACAGGTGACATCTCTGAGCCTGTTGTGTCCCCTGTGGGGGAATGAGCATCATTCCCCACTGCACATTCCAGTCTCCACGGCACATTCCATGAGGTGAATACCCAGGGAACACAATTCTTAGTGCAGCTCACCTTATAAACGTTGGCTCTGCACAGTTCAGGTGTCTTCCCTCTCTGTGCTCACTTTGGCAGTTTGTAGCAAAGGTGGCCCAGGTGACAGCTCTGAGCCTGTCGTCCCTGCCCTGTGGGTATCATTACAATTCAGGACAGTTCATGTAACAACACCCAGAACTCTGATTTCTTCAGAGGGCTCAGAGCAAAGTTTATTGAGAGACAGATTGTTTTATCCAGTGTTTGGGTACAATGAATAGGGTTGGTCCTTTAGGGCACCACCTTTTTGTATGTGGCAAAGATGGCACAGGTGACATCTCTGAGCCTGTTGTGTCCCCTGTGGGAAATGAGCACCATTCCTCAGCTGCACATTCCAGGCACAATTCCTCCTCACTGCACATTCCAGTCTCCACTGCACATTCCATGAGGTGAATACCCAGGAAACACAACTCTTACTGCAATTAATCTTATAAATGTGGGCTCTGCACAGTTCAGCACCTTGAGTTACCTCCCTGCTGGGAAATCTTCATGGATCCTCACAGAAATCCCAAAGGGAGGGGGGAATTCATGACCCAAACCCTTATACCACAAGAAGCACGACCTGATTGCTCTGTAAATATTGTACTTTTTAATGCAGTCCCAGCTTGCAAAACCCATTCCAAGCTGAGGAGAGCCCCTTTCTGTGGGGTGCCCACTTAAGTACCCACTTGCTCTGAAGTACCTGCCTGGTTTCTGTGCGTGGCAGGTGTGATGATAAAGGAGGCACTCAGAGCCTGCCATTAGAGACACCAATCTGCAGAAAAATAAAAGTCTTGATGGTGTTCTGGCTAATGACAGGCATTAGTGTGTCACACCTGAAATGCTGTGGAAATCAGAAACTGGAATTTTCCCTAACGTTTTAAGGGATATCTCAAGTGTTGCTAAGGAATTTATTTTTGGCAACTGTACGCAGGGGATTTAAGTGCCATAATTGGATTGTTCTTTGATATAATAGACTGGAGAAGATTATTGAATGAGTGTGAAATGGGGGAGCTGGTGTTTGAGGTGTGTTTAATTCCTCCTTTTACCAGTTTATGAGTTTGGCTTGCAGCAAAGCCTCCTGCACACATTTGGATTCCATTCGTGGTGTGTTGACTTGCTTATTTAATAGCCAGTGCATTAAAGCACAAAAGCTAACAACTCATTTATTAGGCATTTAGCCAAAACTTAAACTCATTTTACTGTTAGGAGGTGCTGTTGCTAGACAGGCAAATATTAAGTTTGTTACATTGATTTATTTGAATCATCTGTGCCAAATACATTATAAAACAACCCAGCGTTAACTTTGCATAAATTATTTTTTGCTTCAGTTCAAATTTTCCACTCATTTTTTTGCCATTAATATGCCTCACCGGTGTTTGCAACTTTAAAAAGTTAAAAACTTTATTTTATGTTTACGTTTTTTTATGGTTAACTTAAAAAGTTATAAAAACTCTTGTAAAACGAAAAAAAAAAAAGGAAATTGGCTGATGCTTTTATCAGTGTCGTGATTTTAGTTTGTTTCTTGTAAACTCTGGTGTTTATTTGACAAGAGCATTAAATGGGATTTAAGCACTTTTCACCAGCTCATCTCACTGGGGCTGGAACAGGGGACTCTCCCCTTGGCACTTGGCTGAAAATACCATTTTTTAACCAGCTTGGACATGGTGTCTTTGGGAACTCCCACTCAGAATCTGTGTTCATTCTTTCTGTACCGGTTGTGGATTTTCCCAGGACACTTGTTCAAGGGTTTGCTGTGAAATATTGCAGTCATTAAGGCAAATCACTAAAGCTTTAGCAAAAAAGCTTTCCTTAAAACCAACTGCCAATAACTTGATGTTGCAAAAATGCCTTTT
>VWZU01016823.1:1265725-1275856 GCA_013397095.1 Sterrhoptilus dennistouni | reverse complement strand
CGGCCGCTCGCAGCGCTTGGCTCTTGAAGTGCTGCTCGCTGAAGGAATCCAGGTCCACGATGTCCTCGCCGCCCTCCCGGAACTTGGGGTTCAGCCGCACGATGCTGGGGTGCCGCGGCTCCGGGGAGCCTGAGCGCCTCGGGACTCTGGCCTCTCCTTCCCTTTCCTCCTCTTCTCCTCTGCCCCTCTCCTCCCGCGGGCCCTCCGTGCCCAGCCTGGCGCTTTCCCTGGCCGCGGGGATGGGGTCGGGCTCGGCGTAGTCCATGTAGATGTTGGCCGGGGAGAAGTGCGCCTTGAGGAAGGTGACCACGGCAGGCTCCTGCCAGGCATGGACCCCCTGCTCCTCCTTGTGGCACTGGGGACACAAGTCTGGCGGAGGCCACTGCAGCTTGGGGAACTTGGGGTCCTCCGTGTCACCTCCTGCAGGGACCACAGCCGGTGAGGGGGTTACAGGGGACATGTGCTGCACCCTCCCCCTGCATAAACACCCGGAGAACCCAGCGGCTGGGCAAAGGGACACCTGGAGGAGCCGCCTCGGGAGGAGGGGTCCTCTGAGGGCAAAGAGCAGCTTTGAGAAGCTCCCTGTAAGGAGCACGTCAGATCCAACTGTATCTCCGGGGCAGCCTGATGCTGCATGACCAGCTGCTGTCCCCTAGGACGGGGGACAATAACAGGATATCCCACTGCTACACCCCACAGCCATGTGCCAAACCCATCCGGGAGATGTTCCTCCACCTGACCTCCCCTTTTCCCTCCGTGGCAGCCCCCCTTACCGGCCAGGCGAGCGTTGACCTCGTTGTGGTGTGACCAGAGCCAGAGGACGGCCTCCTCCCTGCTGGCCACGCTGTCCATGGACTTGGCTGCCATGGCCTCAAAGTGCTCGGCGCACTCCTGGCAGCCGAAGAAGTGCCGGACGTAGCAGCGCATGGTGCTCAGCACCTCCAGGGGTAACTCTGGGGGACAGAGCACGGGGGTCAGCCTGGAACCCCCACTGCCACCACCACAGTGCCAGGGCTGAGGTAGCAACCCTCTGGGCTTCAGAGATTTGTAGGCTGCTACCTTTTTCTCAAGGAAAAGTTTCTCAAGAAAACTTTTTCTTAAAACAATCTTGGTAAACAACTCTTTTCTTAAAACAGTTTTTGTCCAGTTAGTGTTTGCTGTTTCTCTAGTTTAACCAATGGCATTAGAAAAGTGTTCTTATTTACCAATCATGTTGGTCTGTATCAGAACACTTTATAAAAGGTAGCAAAAATTTAGACAAAACTTTTTTCTATAATCTTTGCCTTCTGAAATATTTGGAGTCTTTCATGTCCTACAGCAACACAACCCCACACTCCAACTCTCTTCTAGCAATATATTTGAACAGCTCAGCCATAACGTGCACCAGCCAAGCCACCTGCTGTTGTTCTTATCTCAGAACTTTTTTGAACATCAAGGTTACTGAGACATAAATAGTACTAAATTAAGAAAGAAGGGCCTGAAAAAGAGAATACCGAGAATGCAAGAACTAAATGAAGGAGGCCCAACGTGATAATAGACTGTGACCAACCATGTGTCCTGAAAGGTGAGTGTTATATGTGTGGACAATATAGAGCCTCCAACCAAATAATGTGTGACCACATAAACAGCTAACTTAGAATGTATAAAAATAGCTTAATGTAAACAATAAACAGCTTCTGCTCAATCATATTAGTTAGTCATACAGAGGTCCTGAACTCCTGCACTCTGTCTCCTGTCTCCCATGGAAACTGCCCCTGGCTGAGATGAAGAAGTGAGGGAAACAAGCCTTTGTCCACATGCAGCATTCCTACCCCTGCCAGAGCTCAGCTGGACGCTCCCTCCCTGAGCCCCTGACGCCCCCAGGGACACCAGTACCTTTGTCAGGGCCATTCTGGGCAGCCTGGACAGTCAGCAGGTGGAAGATGGTCCAGAGCCCACAGGGGTAGCCACGGAAGTGGCGCTCACTGCCCTGGCAGCCCACCCAGGTCACATTGGAGGGGAGCACCGAGGGGGGGGAGGCCTGGGGACAGACAGACACGGTGAGACGGGGCTGACAGGCAGTGCCAGCTGGGGGGAAAGGGGCAGGGGGAAGGAGAGCAGGGGGTCCCCCACGGGCATCTTACATCTATGTTATTCTTCATGGCCTCCTTCAGAACTGCACGGGGCAGCTCGGGCTCTGTCCAGTTCCTCAGCCAGGCATCCAGGGTCTGTAGGTAGGTCTGCACGAAGGGCCGCCCTGGGAAGTACTGCAGAGGGGGCAGAGGGATGAGAAAATAGATTCCATCCTGGGAGCAACAGGGCAGCCCACAGGCACCCCTGGCTCACCAGCACAGGCACTGGGCAGCACCAGCATCCTCTCTGCTGGGGAGCAGCGTGAGCCTGGCAAGGTTTTGGTGCCCATCTCCGAGGGGATGGGGGCTGCAGCTTGTCCCCCCCACCCTGGGTGCCAAGTCCCCTGTGTGCATGTTCAGGCTCCAAACCTCAGCCCCAAGTGAGGGAGGCAAAAAGCCACTCTGTCCATAAGTCTGGCAAAGCCGATTAGCAGCTGCACTTTAAAACCACTCCTGGGAGAGGAGCAGCCTGGCAGCCCCTGCCACCAACAGACAGAGGGACCCACCTGTGGGGAGGAGGAGAAACCAGCACACAGGAGAAGTGAAAAGAAGGAGTTTGCTGAGTCTGAGCTGTTCTTCCTCCCAGGCCCGTGGGGAATCACATGAAAATACCCAAATTTGCAGGGGAATTATCTGTGACCTGACAATTGTGCTGCAAACGCAGTGTGTCCCGACTCCTTGGACAGAAGGCCTTGCTGTGTGATTCCCTGCCTCCAGGATCCTCTTTTTTCCACATTAGGACTTTTCCCCTCTCCTTCCCTTTAATACCTCTTGGGAATGTAAGAGTTAAGGCTGGGACCTGCTGACTGAGCTCCCCGAGGCTGAGCCCTGGGCTGGCAATCCTGGGGATGCTGCTCCGTCCTGTGGATGAGCAGGGCAATGACAGTGCTGGCTCAGTGTCCCCAGGGAAGCACCAGCACCCACTACACACTGCTACTGCTCAGAGGGGAAGGTGTGCAGGAAGAATTAAAAATGGATCAAATTAAACCATTGCTGCTCTCCATCTCCAGACGAATTAAAAATTGATCAAATAAAACCATATCAAATAAAACCATTGCTTCTCCCCATCATCCCAGCAGTCCTGTACCCATGGGGAGGGAGCTGGTGCCCTGGGGATTTATTTCCCTATCTCTGTAGTTCCAATTAAAGGGAGAAAGAGTGAGGGCAAATGTTGGAGGCAGGCAGAGGAGCCACATGAAGGTGAGGACTTAAGGCACATGTCTGGAGCTCTTTCCTGGGGGAAAGCAGATGGGGTTGGGAGCATGGGGTGCCTTGCACATCACTGAGGGCTACGCAAGGTCCAAACTGATCGTGACACCCCGGGTGACAGAGGAGGGAGCAAAGAAGGAGGGCGTGGCCCCAGCCTGCCAAGTGGCCTGGGCTGTGACAGGGACTGGGATGGAGACAGGGCTCCTGCAGGCCCAGTGGAGGAAACAGCCAAATGCAGCAGGAGTCCATCACAGCAGGAAATTAAACTGCCCTGCTTGTGCTGGCTCAAAGCTCTCAGTCACTTCAGCTGTGCCAGGCCCAACATAGAAGAAAAAAGGACACCTAAAATTAGGCTTGTCTGAAGGCTGACTCAAAGTGGGAGTTCCTTTCCTGGACTATTATCAAAGGAGCCTGCAGAGATTGGCTCCCTGAGCTGAGCATCCAGATCAGAGTGACAAACCCCTGCGACCATCTCTGACACCCCAGCAGGTGACACCTCTCTTCTGGAAAGACCTCCTGCCTTGACACCTCCTACACGTGATGGCCCCATTGCTACCAAAGCCAGCAACATACACCTTGATTGAAACACTCCAGCACGCCCTCTTAGCTCCCACTGGGACTCTGGGCTGAGTCTGGACTTCCACAAGGATGGGGACTGCCTGACAGCAGCCACAGGAAACACTCAGCACCAGGACACAGGGCCCACCTGAGACTGCCACAGTTCACTACCCCCGAGTGCTGGGACACGGTGACCCCGCACTGTGCCTTTGTAAAACAGACAAAAGGAGGCACAGGTGGCTCCTCCCCTGACACCCAGAGCTCCTCACCTTCACCAGCGTGCCCACGTAGCACCTGAGGGCGCCCAGCTGTGCTCCCGACAGCGAGGAGGCCCGGGCAGCCTCCACCCGCAGCGAGTAGTGCAGCGCGGACTCCAGGTCGGCCACGTACAGCTTGGAGCTGGGGAGGGCAGGGAACACCAGCTCCATCATCAGCCCGTTATTGCTCACCCCGGGGCTTTTCCCCCCGCGCCCGCCCAGCCCGGGGTGCCCAGCACGGGGAGGGAGGGCTCTGACCGGTCGGCCCGCAGGCGATGTGACACGCGGTCCGAGTCGTTGGCAGCGCTGGCCGTGACGTTCAGCTTGTAGGAGCCGCGGGTGATGCCCGTGAGCGTCCGCAGCGAGTAGGTGTAGAAGGAGCGCGCCTCTATGTGCCTGCCGGGGGGAGAAGCCCCAAGTTCCTCTTCCCGCCCAAACCCAACCCCAAGGAAGGAAGCAAAGGAGATGAAGGCTTAGCCAAGTGGGTAGTTCTGGGTACTTCCTGGGTATTTCACTGTGGTTTGTCTCCCAGGGTACTCCGGCATGGGGTGCTCCATACTCTCCCCCTGCCTGGGCAGTGGGGAGCCTTACATGCATCCGGGAGCAGAGCTGAGCCCAGGCAGCCATATCATGCCACCTCCAGGCAGGTGTGGGAAGGGAATGGCTCAGTCACAAGGATTTTCCCTTCTTCCAGCTCCAGCCAGGGCTGGCAGTGCAGTTCAGTGCCCACCAGCAACCTCCCACCAGCTTCCCCTGCTCGGCCGCTGTCTCCTTCCTAATGCACCTCTTCCCACAAGTACAAAGGAGCACAGAGAGATGGGGCACGAGGCTGGCATCCCCCCAGAGCCACTCTGCTGTGTCCCACACTCACACAGGCAGGCGGGAGAAGGAGCCATTGCGGAAGAGCAGGTATCCAGAGGGGAAGGAAGTGACGCCAAACTTCTCCACGAGCTCCTCCTCGCTGCTCAGCACCCTCCTCACAGCAATGTTCTCGTACTGCAGCATGTCCAGGGCCACCTGCAAGCCCCAGGGTCAGACTGGGGGACAGAGGGACTCCCCAGCCCCGGCAGGGAGGCAGCAGAGCTGCTCAGTGCCCTGTGTAACATTTAGCACTGGCTAAACTGTGTGTAAGCCGGGCAGGGAGGCTTCCTGCAGAGAGCTGCCCCACCAAAGGCACCCAGGAGTTATCAGGCACCAGGGATACAGGCTCCAAGAGAGAGATGGGGGATAAATGCAGCTGTGCCCACCTCTCTGCCCACAAAAGAGTTGTCCTTCTCGAAGATGAGTGCCAAGTACTGGTCCTTGTTCCTCTGGAAGAAGGTGCGAACCTCCTCGGCGCTGCAAGAGACAGCAGGACGGCAGCAGGTGCCTCGGCATCAGCAGGGTGCTTTGCCCTCCCCCTCACAGGGAGCTCGACCCTTCCCTGCTGGATTTGGCAGGGAATACTGGTGCAGGACCAGCCCCACCAGGCAGGCAATTCCTCCTGATGAAGTTTCCAGCCTTGTTTTCTGCTCTGGTTCGCAGGCTTTGAGAAAACCCACTGGGCTTGGCCAAGGATGTAAGAAAACAAAGCACATGCAGGGCAGGAGGGAGCTGCATGCTCACCCAGGGGAAAAAACAGCAATGAACTTGAACCAGGGCTGGGTTTTTTTTTGGCTAAGACACAGAGGCACCAGAGTACCTGAGGCATGTGCCTGGCTCGACCATTGCTTAGGGAAATCCAAACGCTCCTTCTCAGGAGCTCAGCAACTCCTCCCTCTCAGCAACTGCTTGCATCTAGCAAGGACAACTCAGATACCAACAGAGCTGTACAGATTCAAGAAAACCCTTCTTCAGGACAGGAAAAAGCTTCTAACACAGCCTCACTCAGCACGGCATGACACTGCCATGCCCCAAAGAATTTGGGGCTCAGGAATTGCTTGCTCTAAGTTAGGTTGATGAGCAGATCCATTAGGAGATGTGACAAGATGGCCCATCTCATCTGAGCCATGGAAACAGCTCCACCCTGGCCAGGTCATCTGTGGAGATACTCCCTGGGATGTGAGTGATGCAGTAGCTGCTCCTTGCTCATTTTGGGTTCAGGATTTGCCCAGAAACCTGCTCCCCATGGGTCAGAGGCCATCCTGGCCTCCTGCTGCCCCTACCTTGCAGGCTCCAGCGGAGGACAGGCGGGTGGCCAGGCTTCCTGGCTCTGCTCAAGGTTGGTGATGATGGCGTGGCGCAGCTCCTCCACAGTAGCACTGGGGTCTGCAGGGGACAGGACACCAAGGGGTCAGTCCTGGGGAAGCCAATCCCAGGGGCTGAGCCAAGGGAAGCTGCTTGGAGCTGCCCCTCCAGAGCTCCTTGATCTTGCAGTGTATGGGAGGTGTGGGCATCAGGGCCATTCACACCCATAGCTCTGAATACTCACTGGTAATCCTTATCCCATCCTCTGGCTTCTTGCTGAAAGCTCTGAAGAACTGAAAGGAAAAAAAAAAAAACAAACCCACAAGGGGAAACTGGAGTGAGTGTTTGGAGTGGGGCAGGAGGCAGTGCAACCCAGCAGGCTGAGGCTCCCCATAGACCAGCTCTGCCTCGGTTTCCCCACAACACTGCAGCATGGCAACTGACACGAGCCATGTCCCCATCTTTTGGGGCATCCCCAGAGGTCAGGGACACAGGTATGGGCTGGGAGCCATATCCAGCCAAGGGCTGAGCACTGGCAGGCAGTGGAGCAAGTGTCTCCAGGGATCCCAGGGAGGCACCTGGGACCTTCCCAGTCCTGCAAACCAGTCTCCCTGCTCCAGAGCTCTGACAAAGCAGGAAAAAGGGGGTTTTCCCACTCCTGGCCTCCCACAGTGGCTCCAGTACCCAGGGCAGAGCCAGAGCAGCAACACCAGGTTGCATCAGCCAGGTGTTTGCTTTGCAGGCTGGGCTGGGAGCTGGGGCTGTTTGCAAAAGGTGCTTGGCAGGGACACAGGATGTGAAGGAAGTGACGTCTTAGCACAGCCACATCAGCAGCACACCTCCCTGCCCCAGGAGATGTTCCCATCAGTGTCCCAGGGCAGTGGGCGCTCGGTGAGACCCCAGGGCAGGGCTGGGGCCAAGCCAACCTGCCTGGAAAACCCCAAATCTGACCCCGCCTGGAGCTGAGCCTGTGAGCAGGGACTGAGGGCATGTCTGATAAACCCCTCATCCCTACCCATTCCATCTCAAGGCAATCCTGGTTTTAACTGCTGGCTGTGACTTCACTGCTTGTGTTGGAGCAAGGCTCTTTGCAGTGAGAAGCTCTGCAGAAGTGTGTTGACACAGCTAAAGGGCTGGGCACAGGCCCAGGAGGAGGGATGGCTCCTTGCCAGCCACCACAGGAGGATCCCAGGAGTTGCAACCTCCCACAGCATCCCCGTGCCCTCCTCCAAAACCTGTGCCTGCAACTTCTCTCTGCCCTCAAATAGCCTTTCTTAAGTGTCTCCAACTCAGGATTCAGACTCTCCCTCATCCCAGCAGAGATCCAGCCCCTATGTTTGGCCACAAAACACCATTTTGGTTTTCCTCCCTCCTTGTTGCTCCGTTGCCCAGCAGTTGCACTGGCTGCAGCCAGGACACGACGTTGTTTTGGGGAAGGGTGAAACAGCTGCAGCCTGCAAAGCCCCAAGGGGAGCATTTTGGTGCAATACCCCTGTCAATCCGATTGAGCAAGAAAGGCACAGGCCAAAAGGCAAAGCACAGTGAAGTACCCAGCAAGTACTCAGCACAGGCAGTCTCACCTTCAGGGTGGGGAAGCCTGTTATCCCAAAATCAGAGCACACTTGCTGGTTTTCCTCATCAGCACAGTCGATGGCCCCCAGGACCACTGCAGGCCGCCACTCTGTGGGGACAGAGGATGAAATCAGCACAGCTCAGCCCCCCCAAAAAACTGCCCTCCTCCCCACGAGTGCTTGTGGAGACAGGAGGGATCTCCTGCTGTGCCAGGGGCAGAGATCCTCCTGTCCCAAAATCACTGCTTGCCCCTCCCAGGCCAGCAGGATGGTTTGCAAGCCCAGGGCTGTGGTCTGTCCTGGTGTGTGGTGCCCTACTTTCCAGGCAGCAGGAGCACAGGGAAAGCCGTGTGAGGCGGGAGGCGGCTCTGCACGCCCTGCTCTGCCAGCGCTGGAGCACAGAGCACAGGCAGCTCTGCCCAACACTGCCTGCCCGGCTGGTTCTGCCTGTCCAGCCTCTGCCCCAGCTCCCGGGGAGAGGACAACAGGAGAAGGGGAGGGATGGCCAGCCAGAGCTCAGGGAGAGCAAGGAACACAGGCTCCAGCTCATCTCACCCCAGACCAAGGGCACAGCTGATAACCAAGAGGGAACAACCCAAAACCAGCAGCCAGGGCACTGCAGCAGAGCCTGCCCAGGTCCTGAGCACCCACTCCCCATTTGTGACTCCCCAGTGAAGACCAGCAGGCCCCTGGGGTAAAGCAGATGAACAGAAGGGGGCATGGAGGCATGTTAAGCAGCAGCCTCTGAAAACCAGCAGGAAAATGGAGAATAAAGCTCTGAAATGGCTTCTTTTTAGAGTAATGGACACGAGCTGGAGAAGCCCCTGCCTATCCTTAGAGTGGGACAGCGAGGGACATGGGGCTGGCAGGCAGATGGAGCCCATGCTGCCCTAGGCAGGAACACGCTGGAGGCAGGGACACTGTCCCGTGTCTCAGGTGACAGGACAGGTGAGCTGCTTCCCACTGCCCTGGCACCCGTGGCACAGGAGGGCAGGTGACGAGCCCTGCTGCAGGGAGCCAGGCACGTTCCTGTACTCATCTGCACGTGGTGCCCGCAGGTCGCCCCAGCATCCTCCCCAGCCAGCCCACTCCTCCGAGAATCCAGCCCTGGGAATGGCAACGAGGATGCTGAGCAGCACGGGGGCGGCTTCCCCGCACAGCACCCGCGGTCCGGCCTCCGGAGTACGGAGTCCTCCTCTGGAGAGGGGCCAGGAGCGCCGGCATTGCCCCGCGGGGCGCGGGCACGCACCCCATTCCTCACATCCTGCCCGTCGGGGAGCTCTGACGGCATCCCCAGGGAGGGACGGCATCCCCTCGGAGGGACGGGCTGCCGGCCCTGACTCATGCGGCCACCGCGCTGTATCAATTAGCGCAATAACAGGGATGCCCGAGGAGGCGGGATGAGTCCCGGCAGGACGAGGGGCCCAGCGGCGGGGTGTGCGGGTCCCCGGGCAGCGCTGGCACCGGCCGGGCCGGGCATCAAGGTCAAAGCCGGGAACAAACCAGCTGGGATCAGGGCCCGGCAGCCTGCCATCCCTACGGCTGCGGGGCTGAGGGAAGGGCCGGGGGGCAGCGGGACTCCCCTGCCTCGGGCAGGCTCAGCCTGAGCCTCTCCCTGCCCAAGGGGGTCCGGAGACGCTGCTAAGCCAGGCCCGGATACCGGCGGGGAAACCCGGACACCGGGAGGGAGCCGGGCCTTCCCACCGGGCTGAGGCTCCAGGGAGATGGAGCCGGGCCGCAGCGGGGACAGGGGAGCTGACGGAGGGTAGGGCAGAGCGGAGTTAGGGATGGCGGTGGGAAGGACACGGACAGGATGTGAGGATGCTCACGGGGACGGGAACGCAGAGCCCGGGATGCAGGGAGGATTTAAGAGCGCGGGAGGAGAGGAGGAGGAGGACAGGGGAAGGACACAGGAGGGAGTGCAGGATGCCCCCGGTCCTGGGGCAAGCGGGACCCCCCCGCGCAGGGGCACAGGGAGGAGGATTTAGGGGTGCCGATGGGCGAACAGACAGGCATACAGGGGGAGTTCCAGGGTGCAGCGGCAGAGACACCGCGTGCTGACGGCAGAGAACAGGGACAGCGATACGGGATGGGGTAACAAGCCCAAGGGCACAGGAGGGAGCGGGGAGCGCCGGGGCGGTCAGGCGGGGATGAGGAGAGGGGCCAGGGGCCGGGACTCACCGCGGATGTCGTGGGCCAGGGCCCGCCATGTGGGCGCGAAGTGGATGCAGTGCCCGCACCAGGAGGCGAAGAACTCGA